>VDFB02271358.1:434454184-434483147 GCA_007258455.2 Sequoia sempervirens | reverse complement strand
TATACTACTTAGAGTTGTTGGGAAGGATCGTAGCCAATACAGTCTATCATTTCAGTCATTCATTGTCCATATTGTTTCATAGTTCTTGCAATACTTCACTAGATCCTTTAATCTGTTACTAGGGAATCTAGGCAACTTTTGCCTCTTAATGCTAGAACTTGATGGCGGTGGTCACAATTATTCTATTCTAATGCAACCTCAATGCCTAAAACTTGCTCACCATGGAGTTTTGATTCCAACACTCTAATGCTTCACTCGCACTCGTGGCCACATGAGAACCCTCAACTTCTCTTGCTTCGACATTCCGCACACTTGAATTGCCTTCAGCTTCTCTCTTGTACATCTTTTTCCCAAGAGTTTTTGGCTTGGTTCCTTCAATCAACAATCTAAACTTACTCTCATATGCTTATATTAATGAATCTTTAGATTCTATCTCCCAACTTCCCTCGTCCGGTGAGAGTTGTTTTGATTTTTCTATTTAGTCAATAGATCAACTCACGCTTCATCTTGTGGTGGTAAGTGTTTGGTTATCTCCTCCCACTTTCCCCTTGTATGCCTCTTTGTAGTGGAGATGTTTTTGTTTTCCCGACTATGGCTCCAACTTTGACACCATTCTCAAGATAGGCTTTGACTTCAGATTTGTACAGCTAGGGTTTCTTCAATTTTTTCCCATAGTTGTCTCCTCCTTTCTCTTTGTTTTATAATACTTAAGGACAGTTTGATCTCTTGATCTTGATCACATTGTGGTCTTTTCCCACCTTTGTTGGGGTCTACAGGCATGAATCTCTTAAATTTGACCCAATTTCTTTTAAAACAACGGTGCCAAATGTTTACTCTTGTAAAACAACGGCGCCAAATGTTTACTCTTGTATCTAATAAAATTAATACTTGAATTAATAACAGAAATAACTATGCATACTAGACAAAGGAGTAAAAATATATCTTTATTCACACATAGGTTATTATAGAAGTAGACCAAAGATGGTCAATCAAGGATCAAACTACATTCCTTGATAATGCTAAGGCCATTTAAAGGAATTGATGGTTGACACGAGAACACAAATGTCTGTCAACCAACTCCTAATACATAGTCGGATACAACTATATCAACAAAACATAATAAAGGCATTGTATGTTGACTACACTCATCTTCTTGCAAAGTTTCATTTAACTCCCAATCAGAGCAAACATTTTCAGGCACAGGGTATTACTTATTAGTTATTAACATTAAAACTAGAGAGCTCATCATGAATAACATTCTCAAACTGCAGCATGCACATACCAAGCTCCAAAAACTCCTTAAGGCTTAGGATATCATCCTCAAGAATGCAAACACTATCATACATACTTGAATCAGACTCAAGATTCCAATTCACATCCATCTCCTTAGCAAAGTGAGGAGAAACTCGAGGCACACTAGGTAGTGAATTAAGATAATGTCTCTCAGGTTCAACACCTGTATCCATGCCTCCATTGGCAAGACTACCCTCAAGAGCACAATTGGGCTGCTGAGAACTGACATCTACATGATCCTCAATTAAAAAAATTTGCCCATATCATGATTCTTACTAAGGTCTGCAAGCTCTGTCCCCATGGAACAGGCATTTGCAGCACATTCTACATAAGCAAAAAAGTCTTCAATTACCCCTCTGCACTGGTCATCCCAATCAACTAGTTCATCATAAAAAGAAATTGGCTCTTCCTCTTCATTACCACAACTGTCATGAGCAGCATCATATTCATCTTCAAACAATGAGTCATCAAACTGAAAAACAGTCTCAAGACATACCTCTTCATTCAGCTTCCATAAGATGTGGGGACATCCACCACTGCATCCTTTGAGCATATGCTTGTAAGATCTTCATGAGCATCCTTAAGACAAGCTGCACCGTCAAACTGAGCATATAAGTCACTATATTTGTCAACCATTGCACAATGAGATATGTCATTAGAAACATATGCATCCTTAATTTCTTCCAGCAGTATATCCACTCATCAACCTAATGCAATCTCTTAGGTTTGAACTCTTCAGGCAACAAAGTCACCTCAGGATCAAAAGCATTGAAGAGTTCGGATGTCATGTCTCTTAAATTGTAAATACACTGTTTCAGAAACTACTAAAAAGACAAAATAAATAAATAAAATACAATGTCAAACCAAACACGAGCACTCTGATTTAAATATAATTATAATACTATCAATAAAGATGTTTGAATTGTGGATTGCTTGGAGTGATAATCTTGGGTAGTATGTGGGAGGACCATGTCCCACAACTGTAACACCTTGCTACATAAAACAGCCAAAAGACAAATAAAATAACAAAAGGTAAATAAATGTCAAAATCCAACATGAGGCAATTACGTGACGAATATAATTATAATTGTCATTGGTGGAAAGATGCAAAGAATTGTGAGATTGCCTTTGATAGTTAACTGGAGGACTGTCATGTTCCAAAAACTGTAACACTGTCATAAAACCAACAAAGACAAAATTGCACAAAATACAAATAAAATGTCAAAATCCACGAGCGTTTTACAATATAATTTTCACAGAAAGATATTTGGAATTGCTTGATAGTGACAACTTGACCAAGGAAGAGGAGGACTGTCATGTCCCCCAAAATTGTAACACTAAGCTATAAAACAGCTAAAGACAAATAAATAAATAAAATACAAATAAATGTCAAAATCCAAACATGAGTACTTACGATTTAAATATAATTATAATTATCATTGATAATATTATAATTATAAATATAATATACAAATTATAAATGAAATAAATTACAAATATAAAATACAAAATATAATAATACAAATCATAATTTAAATAAAACACCAAATAACTAAATAGAATGAATAAACAATGTAAACATTTATAATAATATAATACTTTACTATATATAATAACAATAATAAAATGCTTAGTTGCCGGTACGGGTACGGGTACGGGCATGGGTACGGGATACGGGTACGCCGGTACGGCTATTTTTTTTTTCCTGAAATACGGTACGTTTGGGTACGGCTATATATATATATATAATTAAAAATATACAAAATTGTAAATACATTTGATAGTATGAACTATGAGTCTATGATACTTCATCAATCATCAATCATCATTAAATCTAAAATCATTGATCAATGCTAGTGATAACAGATAAACTACAAGCTTAGAAAGATAAATCATAAATGCCAATTGATAGTTCAAAATTCCAATACATATGTCATACTCATATATGAATAATATCATATATGTCTTTGTACTCTTTAGTCATGATTCAAATGAAGATCATTACAATTATTCATCAACCATCAAAAGGGTCTAGATCATCATCATTTGAACGGGAACCACAAACAAATGCACTGCCAGTGCCACTTGTAGTAGGTGCATCATGTGCAAGAGTCTCATCATCATCATCTCCATCTATAGTGACTCTAGCAAGCTCTGCAATAGATGCATCCAAGTTGGCACTCTCAGGGGCTATGTCCCAATTCTTCATTGAACCATCCTTGTACTCATCTTGCTTATGTGATAGAAGACGCAAGTTGGAATGGACATAAACCAAGTCTTCTGCTTTTTTTGCACCCAACCGGTTACGCTTCACTGAGTGGATATAGGAGTATGTACTCCAATTTCGTTCAGCCGAAGAAGAACTTGCAACCTATTGAAATTGGAGAGAAAACCAAAATAACTTAGAAATAAAAAATGCAAAATAAATTAAATAATGGTAAGAAGTACTACTAAACTTAAAGTCTACAATACAAATGTTAAATAAAAAAAATTAAAAAATAAAAATTACTTGTGATAGAATCTTGATTGCAAGAGGTTGGAGGAACATAAAATCTTGCCCATGGAGGTACCACCATGTACAAGCATCTACTTTGTATTGGTCTTGAGTAGCACAAGGACTAAGTGTTCGTCCTGTGATGAACAAGCCAAACTCTTTCCTAACATTTTCCACCACTTCTGGATCTATGAAGAGTCTTTTGAATGCTTGCTTGTACCCATTAGCAACTTCACTATCTCTATATGGTGGAGTTCTCCCTGGCAAAGCAAGTATCTGTGAACTATAGTATTTGGGAGATAATGCATATGCAAGGAGATGCAATGGTGTGTTCATCTTGGCCCAACGGTGGTGAATGATTTTTTCAACTCTATGAAAAAATGTTTCTTGGGGGTCATTCTCTTTTTCTGCTATTATCACCCTTATTTTTTCTATCATGGAGTCAATACCATCATAGATATCCCCCAAACATGGTTTATCTGTATCAGCAAACCTGAGCATAGTCATGATAGGATCAGTGAATCTCAAGACATAGGCCACACGATCCCACCAATCATCCCCTAGGATCAATGACTTGACCTTTCGAGCCCTCTCTGAACTTGATGTTTTCCAAATACTCCATTGGTTGCTAATAACCATGGCACCCAATGCGTCTCGCACCTTCACAAGTCGTCTCAAAACGATTGTGTGTGATGCAAATCGGGTCTCCGCAACCTAGGATCATGTAAAACATAAGTTAATAATAATAACACATTAAAATATAAATCCATAAAAATAAAAAAATTAAAATAAATTATAATTGATAATTAAATTAAATTTACCTTCAACAATTCCAATCTCGAGAAAGTCCTGAAGATGCTTTGTGACATATGGTGGTTTGTCACAAACATTTGGATCTCCTCAGCCTCTTGGTATATTTCTTCACCCATTCTATTTGAGTGCCAATTGCTTGCATCACCAAGTTAAGGGAGTGTACAGTGCATGGTGTCCAAAAAATGTGTTCAAACCTTTGCTCAACCAAAATACCTGCAGCCCGACAATTTTTTGCATTGTCTGTAATGACTTGAACAACATTTTCCGGACCCACCATCTCTATGGACTCAATGAAGATTTTTGAAATGAATTCTGCATCTTTGATTTGCCCCTCACAATCAATTGCCTTAAAAAACATAGCCCCTTTAGGGGACACTGCAATAACATTTATCAAAGGTCGATTTTTGCAATCCTTCCATCCATCGGAAACAATAGACAATCCTGTTTCAACCCAAGAATCCTTAATTGATTTGAGTGATGTCTCTACATGATTTTTTTCTTTTACTAATAAGGTGGTGCGCACCTTTTCATACCCAGGACTTTTGAAACCTGAAGGTGCAGCATTGATTGCCTCCACCATATCATGCCAATATGGTGATCTCACCAAGTTGAAAGGAAGACCATTGGCATAAATGCAACGTGCAATTTTTTCCTCTGCGATGTCTCTTGCTTCATTTTGAAATGCCCTATCCAATGGTCCTCTTTTGCGGGAAGAAGTGGGGTTTTCTACTTCGACAAAGGGTGTCTCCAAGAAAGGATGTTGAGAGGCCATTACTGAATCTTCAGGCAAAGTAATTGATTTTTTCTTTGCTAAAGGATGGGTTCTTAATTTTGCTCTTGTAGACTTCGCATCAGCTTCTTCTTGTTCAGCCATGTATTTCATAATTTTATCCTTTGACAACCCCTTCTTATCTGCCCCTGCACATGGTCTAATCCCTTGCCCACTTTGTCCAAAAAGGTGAAATCTCACTCGACTATATGAGCTCTTAAATGTGACTTTACACTCATCACAAATCCAAACAAATGCCCCACCTCCTGGAAGTTGTTCAACCATTGTAGTATGATGCCATAAAGGAGATGCTGCATCAATTTTATACTTTTGGTTTTTACCAGCAGGAACACCCACTGAACTTGAACTTGTAGCCATTTGAACTTTGATTTTACTGTTATAAGAAATATAAAATATTGAACAAATTACAAAATGAACACCAAAACACATTAAAACAAATAGCAAATCTTATTTCTTCTTTTCTAAAAAAAAATTCTGAAAAAATTTGAAAAAAATTGAAAAAATCTTCAAAAACTTGAAAGAATCCATCATAAACTTGAAAAAATGAGTTAAAATGCATACCTTAAGTGATTAGATCTTCTTTGTGCAAGCTATCCTCACTTTCTTTTGCACTTGATCAATCTCCTTCAACCTGCAAAATGAGAAAAATGGAGAGCAAAATGTGTTTGTGAGAGCAATGAAATGAGAAAAGAGTGATAGAATCATATTATAAATGCGTTTTAGGGTTTCTTTGGCAGTTTAAATGATTTAAAAAGTGATTTTTTATGTTCTTAAGTTTCCCTGACCAAAACCCCACTGCCCCGACACCACGCTAACGCCCGTGAGCTTGTGAGCCTGCAGCCTCCATGGTCACGCACCCAAACCCTGCGTCCAGGCCCCACATCTCCCAAGTGGCCCAACGCCTTAGGCATCGCTAATAACTGCAATCTAAGAGATAAATGTATATATATTGAATATTACACTAAATAGGGAATATATTAATAATTGCATTAAGTAGTGAAGTCTCTATGAAGGATAGCTCTACATTGAATTACCTCAATGGGATTACATATATGCTAAATTTATGAGAATATATATAGAAAGATATACCTTCTAATAGAAGATAACAAAAATCATCAAGTGCTGGAAATAGACGTCTATCCGCAGATGCTCCTGTTAAGATTAGTTCCGCACTTGAGACACAATCCTTTGCAATTAAGATCATAGAGAGCATCGATGGTAACCTCAAGGTTTTTCATGAAGCGGCAAATAGAAATTTGAGAATACACGATAGGCAGCTTGCTCTACGCATCTGGCACATTAACATTGGAAAACCAAAAAGAAATAAAAATTGAAGTGGCGGAATATGTATGTAGAAGACAAAAGTATTAAATTGCAAAATCTTTGATATATGTAAAAGCATAGCCAACAGAGAGGTAAGTATTATAATATATTTCAATAAAGGTTTATAACTGCTTGTGTATGCAGAAGGTAAGACTAGTAGATTTTGATATCAAATACATTATTAATTTACATCTCAATTAACACTTATAAATATATTTAATATATATTTAGGTATGTTATGATTTATGAATATATCTAAATATATTGCGATGGTTAAATATGTTGATGTTTATAGCGGTGGAGATATTTTTTCTCTCTAAATTTAAATAATTAATAATTAATAAGGCAAGTCGGCCTTACTTAATTATTATATTTTATATTTTTGTTTATTAAAAGAAGCCGACCCAATTGAAGAGACGCCTTGTTTTGTAGCAGTTGATCGTCAAACAAATTACTATTCATTCACCAAGACTTCCAAGGAGAAGTTCGCACTCCCCAGCGTTAAATCACAATTTCAGCAATGTTTTGACTTCAGATCTAGGTTATTCCTACAGTAATGTTAAAGAGTTTCTATCATTTATATTGTGTCAAGTTCGGCCCCTGGAGAAGGGTCTGACTTGTGCTGTAGATTTCTGCCTATTCTGGGCTCCCAGTATAAAGAGACATACTTTGTTGCCTTTCTCCTCAGCATGAGTGGCTTCCCAAACGTCCATGTCGCCATTCATTCATGCGTTGCACATTTTATTGCCATATTTGATCTAAAACTAACATGGTAATTTATGGTCCAAGAAAAGATTCATCAGATTTAGCTAAGGCTCAAGTCAATCCTTCATTCAGGGCAGATCTGAGGTTGCAAATTATTACAAACCTAAGGGCAGATCTTTGAAGGTGAATTTGTGCAGAAAAAGAAGATGGTGAGCGGTGTCAAGGTAGAAGATAGGCTTGATGGAGCTTCAAACTTCAACTCTTGGAAACCCAGGGTACTCATTGTATTAGAAGAGAATGATCTTCTTGATTTCGTGGAAAATGTTATGCCCGAGCCTTCCGATGATACAAAATCCAATGGAAGAAAAATGGCAAGAAGGCTAGAAAGATCATGATAGACTCTGTGATGAATCACCTAGTACCAATCATCTCCAAGTTGAAGACAGCTAAAGAAATGTTTGATACTCTAAAAGGATTGTATGAGATCAACAACACTAGTAGAGCCCTTGCTTTGAGACAACAACTTCACCATGTAAAAATGGCTAAAGATGATTCAGCCATCTCATTCTTTATGAAGATTGCTGATTTGAGAGATCAGTTGAGCGCTATTGGGGATATAATTGTAGACAGAGATCTTGCTATGCTAGCACTAAATGGTCTTCCTCAATCTTGGGAACCCTTTATTCAGAGCATTAGTGGGAGATCCAAGTTGCCCAAGTTTGATCGTCTTCAAGCTGATTGTATTCAAGAAGAGTCCAAGTTGGTAGCAAGAGGAATTGGGTGAAACTATCATGATGTAGAAAATCAAGTTCTTGCTACACATACTGCTAGAGATAGAGGCAAAGGAAGAAAGAGGAATAGAGACAAAGAATCAGATTCTGCTCTAGAACCGAAGAAGAAGGATTTCTCTCACATTCAATGTTTCGGGTGTGACAAGTATAATCACTTTGCTCGAGATTGCAAATTAAGGTCTACACAACATGTTTCTTCTGCAGAAATTGACATAGGGACAACTCAGAAGGAGCCAAGCTCTAAAGTCAATTCAGAAGGTTTCTTATTCTAAAGTCGATCAAGAGGAGGAATTAACATTCAGAGGGAGTCTGACAAACCAACAGAGACAACCTTGGACAAGAAGGTCAGGAGGTTGATGCCATACTTGGAGCTTCAGAGGGAGTCACATCATCATGAAGACTTGTTGTAGTGTATATTTATCTGAAACGGAGAAATATGAGGTGAAAGCCCTTGTAGCGTATATTTCTCTAAGATGGGGAAATATGAGGTGAAAGCCCTTGTAGCGTATATTTCTCTGAGACAGAGAAATATGAGGTGAAAGCCCTTGTAGCATATATTTCTCTAAGACGGAGAAATATGAGGTGAAAGCCCTTGTAGTGTATATTTTTCTGAGATGGAGAGGTGAAAGCCCTTGTAGTTTATATTTCTCTAAGACGGAGAAATATGAGGTGCGAGCCCTTGTTCATCTCTGAGACTGAGATGAGACGTCATGTTGAGTGACTCCATGACGATATCACGTTGAGAGACTTCGTGATGAACTCTTTTCCACAAATGGGTGTAGCCATTGTGGGTGTCATGTTGAGAGACTCCATGACATGGATATCTGGAAAAATACCTCCCTAGCTAAGAGGGAGTGTTGATGTTTATAGCGGCGGAGATATTTGTTCTCTCTAAATTTAAATAATAAATAATTAATAAGACAAGTCGGCCTTAATTAATTATTATATTTTATTTTTTTGTTTATTAAAAGAAGTCGACCCAATTGAAGAGACGCCTTGTTTTGTACATGGACAAGGTGAAGTTGATTCATCAAATCATAAATTCATTATTCATTCAATTCGCACTCTCAAGGAGAAGTTCGCACCCTAGCAGCAGATCATAATTTTGTAGCAGCAGTTTGACTTCAAGGAGATTCATATTCGGTTGTATCAAGAAGAGTTTCTCATCATTTATTGTGTCAAGTTCACCCTTGAGAAGGGTCTGATTTGTAAAGCAGATTTCTGCTCTTATTCGTCCTATATATAAGAGATATATTTTGTTGGGTTTTTCTCCCTCGAGAAGGAGGGTTTTCCCAGGGTAAACTGTTGTGTTCATTTGTCTTATGTGTTGCATTATTTATTGCTTACGTTTATGATCCAAAACTAGCAAAATATAAATGACAAGTATATATATTCAGATATATATATTATGATGATTGACAAATAGGATGTACACATAATATATTTTAGCATATTATGATTTATGAATATATTTGAATATATCAGGATGGATAAGCATATAGAGAGTTGGAATGACATGTTAACAATTGATAAGTATATATTTATATATATATATATATATATATATATATATATATATATATTATTTACGATTATCTAATAATGATGCTTGCAGCAATTATTGAGCCTTATAAGTAATAATGACTCTATACATTCACTATGATGATAAATGGTACAATAGAATTCCATCTATGGGATCTTGAAAAATGTTAATATCTACCCTAATATACTTATGAAATATATTTAGAAGAATCATTCATAGTGAAGGAAATGAATAATCCTTTGACAAGAATGAAATATTCATATCATCTTTGATCTTATTTGATATTATCACTAAAACTTATTGATCTTTAACGCTTCTAATGTCTCTTTGAGAAACACTTTGAGTGCTAGATTCAGGTTAAGTGCTTCCACTAGAAAGGGGACATTACATTGGATATGCAATCACAATCATTTGATCTACTCTCTTCAAGAATACAAGAAACAACATTTGCAAACCTGTCATTAAAACACAAGATAGATTCCTCTTCTTGTCTCTTGATATTGGCAAGCTCTCAAACAAGCATAACAAGGTCTGGGCTGCAAGTAAATTGCTCATTGAAGACACCACAAAGGTCATCCCAAGAAGAAAAAGAGTGGTTCGGGAAACCATTTAACCACTCAACTGCAGACCCATTTAGAGACTTGACAAAAAGTCTCATCCATATATCTTCTTGGTCAATTTCAAACTGCCCCAACAGATATGCAAATAATTGAGCATGTCTTCTCCTTGTGTATCACTTTGCCCATCAAAAATAGGCAACTGCATACAGAGTTCACTTGGCAAGGGTCTTAAACCATTAGGCATCCATGACAAATCAAGTTGTTTGTATTCATTTATGATGGGGCAGCTTTGAGGATTCTTTTCTTTTGATAAGTGAGACAGCCAGCCGAACCTTACATCATCACACTCTAATAGATTATTTGCAGCAAAAGGTCAGTAATGTCTTGAGTGGAAACAACTGGTAATATTTTTTGGATCTTAAGAGCAGCAAGCATGGCTTTTGACTGTGATATTTCATACTCAAGCATCATTATATGTTGTTCAAGGTCAGCAAGCACTTACCTAGAGGCATTTAATTGTTCTTGACCACTATGGATGTGTGTTTAATCACTTGTATAGGAGGAAGGAGCCATACTTGAGCACTCACCATCATATTCAAATTCATCATAACAGCTTGGCCAATAAGAATAGGATGAAGCAAGGGCTGAGGCAGAGCTGGAGATATCTCTATCCCGCAAATCCATACTTCATACAAATAAGTTTAGCATGCCCCAAAGCTGATCTTGTTCTTACACACTGAGGATTTTGCAAGAAATAAGGCTACCACAAGGGAAAGGGAGAAGAGAAGAATGAAGGCACCTTGATATTACTTGCTGCTGTTCATGTGAGAATGTGACTTGAAAAAACACAAAGCAGATCACTATTTTTTGCAGCAGCATATAAACTTTGATACTTTTGGAAAGCAAAGTCGTCACCTCACAAGTGTTACACCCCATTGTTAAGTTACCAATTACTTTTACCTTTATGAGTAAATATGATTTTAATGCATGATTATGTCTTGATGATGTTCAATGGATGAATCAAATATATGAATATGCATTATGATGAAATTACTTTTTAAATGCTTTAATGATGCTTATGTTATATTATGAATGCGATTTATATGTTATTGGCTAACTACGAACATGTTGCTCTAAGTTGGATGCAGGAAATTTCGAACCCTCCAGTGGGAGAGGGAGAGTATCACCTAGGAGAAGAGATTGGTATTGGAACAATTGGTATTTCTATCTGAGTAGACACACACACTCACCTGCATAGGTTAGAGGAACCTTGTCGAGTCAGTCTGAGATTCATATTGGTAAGTGCTAAACCTAAGTTGATAGACCTTTTGGTTGTTAGGGAAAGTTATGTTTTGGTTGTCTTTGATCCTCCTTGACTGTTTAACCAAATTGAATTAAAATGCTGAAACTCTTGTAAATAGCATATATTACATGTAATGTATATTTGAATATATATATAGGGATATATATGTATATATAATGGAGCATATATATGTATGTATGTAGGTATGAATATACATAAATAATAATATCTACATATACTCATACATATATACGTAATATATATGCAAGTAATTAAATGGGATATATATATAAAACTGGCAGCCATATTAAGTGGCAGATATAAAACTGGCATATATATACAATAAATTATATATATATATATATATATATATATATATATATAGTATAGTTAACAAAACTGGCAGCCATATTAAGTGGCAGATATGCCACGTGAATGCAAAAAGAATGGCAAACATAAGTATTGGGTCGCCCTTTCTTGGCGCCACAATATGCATATATTAATGGATATTGCTGCCACATAAGTGGTTGAATATTTGCACCTTTGTTAGCTATTATAACAGCCATGTGAAAGTGGCGATTGGGTGAGTAAAATGCATGTGTTCCTATTTGCATGGAGGCCCACAACTTGGGCAAAAGGTATGAAATAGAGTTTGAAATGGTTTTGACTTTCAACATGCCAGTTTAAGAGACTCATTCTGCAATATAAAACTGCCAACAACACAGAATAGCTGCGCCCAACTAGCCATGGCAAGGAAGAAGTGGTATTTGACTTAATTTTTGCTATCTTTGATTCTTTCCAACTGAAATCTGCATTGTTTTAGAATTGCAATCTTCACGTATGATTAGTGGCATTGTTGACTGATTCTGAAAGCCAATCGTGGCAGTTCAAAAGGCTGAGTTGACTAGCTTAAAGCCTTAAACCACACGCCAGACAGATTTCTGAGTGGTGGCATCATTTGAACGGTTTAAGCTTCCTTTTTGCAAACTCATTTCTATCCATTTTTAGTATAAATAGGGAGCAACTGCTCACTATTTGATTGTTCATTTGTTTGGTAATCTGGAGATAGTTGCATACGTGAGTTTGAGAGAAAGTGAAGTTTTGTGTAAAGAGCATTTGAAATCTGTTTATAAATTTGTCAAAGAGTGAGGATAGATTGCTAGTTTCAGATATAGATTGCTTGATAGTTGTAGTCTAACAATTTAGAAGCAAGGGAGAGGTGCAAGCACAGAGCTGAGAGCTGGAAATTGAGAAGACAGCAAGTTAAAGCTGAGCTACAGTGCAGATTTGAAGCAAAGATTATCAATAATCAAGTCAAGTTATTTTAATCCATGCATGATTAAAATAATTCTCTTTCTTCTCTTTCAAATTTTGATTATAGCTCTTTATCTATCTGAGTTTGCTTATGCCATTTGTTATGTGCAAATCATGGCTCTTTAGAAAAGAATATGAGTGCATGTACAAATAGCTTAATTATTTATGCATAGAGCTAATTTAAAATGCTAAGAGATAATGAGAATTAGGGAAACCAGTTGGGTATATCAAGCAGTTTCTTTTAAATACATTATTAAATCATGTTTGAATTACATGATATTGAATTATTATTTATATATATATTTGAGAGAAAGTGCTTCAGTGGAAGGTTAAAATTCTCTCTAAAGTTGTGTTCAACCAAAACAACTGGCTTGTGAAACCAAAGTAGCGAAGGAAAGCTAAGTGTGGGAATAGGATATTATCCCAATGAGACAGTGTCTTATTTATATTGGTTTTAAACGAGTCTATATTGCATATGAGTTAGAGGATATGAAAATGTATTAGAAGTAAATATGTCCTTATCAATTGAAAGTTATTATCTTATATTTTAGACCAAGAGCCTTTGTTATTACCTATGCATGGTAAATTAATCTTGAGAGGACTTATGTTCTCAAAAACTCAAAAACCTTAAAAGTAGGAGAACAGATTATTCCCTTGTGTCTAGGTGAAATACTTGAATAAGAGGCAATTGCCAAACCCAAATTGTTACAAGTATGTAATAGGGTATTCAAGATTAATGAGTCAAACCATTTAGTCGAATAATTGACACTAGTAAGTCATCACTTTTGAAAGAGATCTTGTTTAAGTTAGTTAACCTTTGGGTCAAACCAAAAGAAGAGTTAACCAAAGGTCAGTAGGATTTCCAAGTCGAATTTGAGGTGGGTGAACTTACAACACCGCTTCCTTAGAAAGTGGAATTGATTATATATATCAAAACTTTGGCCAAAGTAAGTGTAATAGTCACTACTTGCACTTGTCAATTCACTGTGCTCCAAGGTTGCATAGCTTGTCAGTAGCATCATGCATAGTTGGAAGGTATCCATAGTTGTATGACCAAACATGTTATGTAGGACACAACACTAGATACTCAGATAGCAATACTAGGGGTTCCAATACTAGACTCTTCGTTTAAGGGTGGGGCCACTTCCAGTTGGAAGGTGTGCAAGGGACTACCAATCTGTGGTTAAAGGTAAAGCGCTTGGGTGATGCTCTCCCTCTTGCAGACAACATGCCAAGACTTGTGGAAATAGAAGTGTGATCCAGATAAGGATACCTTAACCTTTTACTCTTTGTAATTTGTGAAAATGTTTATATGATCATGAAATGTATAGTAATCTGTATTTGAAAAGAAGAGTTTTAAGTATATGAATTTTATGTTATGTTATTTCAATTATGCAATGTTATGTGAAATTCTTTATGAAGCATGCAAAAAGATATTAAAGAAAGAGAAAAAATTTATTATCCTATTTTGGAAACTTTGAATTATTCACTTTATGAGTTAAAACTTAGGTGAAAATTACAGAGTAGGAAATGGGTATGTTACAACAAGAGGAAACATTGAAGCCAAATCTAGTCTCCAAGGGAAAAAATGGTACTGAGTTCAGTCACCACCAGCAGAATCTTCATACTTACCATCAGGGGAATGAGCATAACCATTTGAATCTCCTGGCAACAGTGCCAACTGTTGGCTCTCGAAACTGTATCTCCAATAATCCTACAATGCAATGTCAAAACTCAAGCCCAGGGGATGTCACTTGAAGAAATGGACGCATTAATGACGAGGCAATGACAGTCATGGGCCAGTGCATGAGAGTGGATGAACTCTCCTTCAGCTTTAGGATCTGGTAGGCCAAGGGTAAAAGCATTACAAGCTAGATCTTAAGCAACCACAGCCAAGGCATTACAAACTCCAAAATGTGTCACTGCTAGTTGCTAACAGACCTACTAAGACCTCCAGACAAGCAGATGATACACATGCATATGCACCAAAAGATAAAGCAGTTTATACTCCTATATGTGAATCCCCTAATGCATTCCTGGCTCTCTAAATGTGTTATCAATTTTAGCTTGCAATAGATAGGTAATGGGGTCATACTATTGAACCATGAAAGAATGTGAATCCTACTCTACTCCTAATCTACTAAGAATAAGAGATAATAAGATTGAAAAGGGATAACCTCACACCAATCAGACTGGTGCTGACTCCAATGGGCAATAGAATCACTGCTTGTCAAGAAGATGGAAAGACTCATGCAGATCAATGAAACAAGGCTTATATGAGCATACAAACCACAATATTAAGGAAACCAACACATGAGCATGCTTAATAATCTATCTCAAATCAATAACATTCCACATACATGAGGAAGAGAACATTACAAAATAGTTTATGATACATCAGGATGCTGTCAAACATCATTCTACTGCCTATTACATCAAACCAGCAAAATGGGGCAAGACGGAACCAACAATTAGGTTCAAAGACTCCCTCGAAATGATACAACCTACCATGGAGGCACTCACTTGCAAACCATTCCTTACATGAAATCACCCTCCCCTGATTTATAAGACATGCTTTCAGCTTGCACAACAAGACTGGACATTTTTCATTTGGAGACCTGAAACAGCCTAAGACATGTACATATCTGAAATCGGCTCAAGGATCAACCCTTTGAGCATATTACATCTCTGTATTTATATTATTTCAGTTTACAATCAACCCCAAGGGCATTGGTTTTCAGTCAAATCATGTCACACACATCATGACCCAGCATATCAGCACTGTCAGTCAGCCCATAATTATAGAGACAACATTGCACATACAAGGCTGAGGAAATCCACTTGGGATTGGCAAATCAAGTACTTAGAGCATGGGATAAGATCTTCATAGAACAAACAAGTCAACTGCATTCATGTCCCTAACCAGCAAGTGTACAAATCAAGTATTCAATTCAGTTTCAGACCCTTTTTGTAGCCTTGTAGCAAGCTGTAGCAGCAGTGGCCCATGCCCGTAAATACAATTAAAACCCAAAAAGAGAGAGCAGGACAATGTGCAGGCCCAAAATTAATGAAATAGATCTCCTCAATGTGGATGCGGTGGTTAGCATGTCAATTCTCATATTTGCAACAGCTGGAAATGTCTCCCACGGCTCATGAATGAGCAACAAGTCGACCCCAAGAAACAACAGCAATCAATGTGAACCCATCTAGCAAATATGACATCAGCAATAAGGAGAAACAGGACATAAAAATGGCAAGAAGAGCCCGCAACAAGTATGAGACTAACCATCTCTAGATATGGCAGTGAAGTGCACTTAGGAAGAGAATTGGCCTCCAACAAGTATACACACAGCTTCAAGATACTCCCTGTGAATAAATGCAGCCACCTGTAGCATATACACAACCCCATCAAGTCCCATCAGGCATATACATACTGCCACGTACCAAAGAGAAACCCTACATTATCAGATTTATATCACAGCCAAAGAAATGAACAGAAATCTCCAATTTATGGCTCCTAGGACATGGCCAGATAGGTGCACACAAGCCTTGGAAACTTGAATAATGGATCACAAAGGGTGTGGGGTATTCTAAGAGCTTTTCTCCAATGTTTATACTAAAATTTTAACCAAATAGGATGAGCTCAAGTGGTAAAAGCAAAGTGATTTCCAAAGCTGAGCATCTACTTTAAATCCCAAGAAAACAATAAAAGTTGTTGAAATATTACATCCAATTCACTGCGCATGGAGTAGCCCAAGGTGAGGTTAGTAGCAAGTCTTAAATAAATCTGATGGTAGAGATACCCCTCTATCATGGCACTAATCCCTCTACCATGGCATCAAAGCCAAAGATTTACCAAATCCAAAAATAAATAAATAATGTACAAACACATATTTCTATAAATCTGCATTCATCTCATTTCATTGTAGAGATGCAGTTTATGTGTTGATATATAGCAGCATTTCACTGAGACTCTAGGGCATAGGGACAAGGTTTTGGGGATGGAAAAAATTTCCAAAATTTGGGTTTAATGGGTGGACGGCTACTGAAATAACTTAAACAAACTAAAAGAGCTGAAATTTAAAAAAGTAAATACGATGTGCTGCATTTGCAATGGCAATCCTTCCCCTTCAAGTTTTTAGGGGCTTTCAGCATTTTATTCCTTAAAAAGCTACCTTTTTTCCTTTTATGCACCAAAAGGGAGCAGCCTGTCTGGTCCTTTAAAAATGGGGAGATCCCCTCCAAGTCCCAAGGATGTCCAGAACATCACTTAGAGCCCTAGGACGTGTCCTCATGGAACACTAGTATATAGTGAATATGTCCAAATATTATTTATGATGAATAGGTGCAACTTATGTGCTTGGTTGACAATTATAAAATTCTTCTATTGTTTTTCAAATCCCAGCTTCAGGGTGTGTGCTTAAGTTGAAATTCTAAGTGGTTGATTAACATTGCACAAGCTGCTTCTTGTTGAACCTAGCTAAATCCCACTCTATTCCCAGGCTTTCAGGTAACTTTCATAAGACCTTGGATATTCCCCTTGATCTGAAAAAAATGTGGGCATATCATTTTTCATGTGTTCTAGAAAGATGAATTTAGCCACCCCTATTGCATGTTGCGCCACTTGCGGTTCAATAAAAAAAAATAACTTAACAAAAGAAAATACTAAACCTTAGTAGTAAATCTAAGGCACTCATACTCATCTTTACCTATCCATGCTTTGTGTGAGCACACAATTAATGATAAATACAATGCAAGAATAAAACCTAGGAAAAATGACAAATAAAAAGCATTTCTTAAACAAAAGCCAACTACACCAAATAAAGAAGTAAATCAAATACCAACTTACAAAGAATAGGGAAATTCATTTGGTATGCAAGAAAAAGAAAGAAGACTTCAAGATAATAGTTTTATTTTCCTTCTCTTTACATGTACTTGCTAAGATGTTCACCAATGAAGATTTTGTGGTAAACCACCTGTGATCACCTTGTTGCTCATAAGGTGCATATTATATCCTACCTATTTGTTTGACAAAATGTTCTTCAGAAGACATATTTGTTTACTTGCACTTACTGATCCCTTCTAGCTTGCATGCAATTAGATAAGTTGAACAGCCAAAAGCACTATGCAAAATAAAATACAACATATCTTACAGAAACCAGACATATTTCAAACCAATTTCCCAAAGAAAAGTTTAGTAACAATGGCACCTCAGCAACAAGCATATTAAGCCACATATAGTAATGGCAAGTTGCAAACCTTCAGCATGCAAATTCATTATCCGATTTACGATATGCCTGCATTAACAGAAGTATGGCCATTAGCAATGCAAAGGTCAATTTAAATAAATGCAATAATTACTGTGGCATCTCAATGTTCTTCAAGCAGTCATGGTTCAATTTAGACCTATATTCCATAGTCACTACTATTTCATAGTCCTTTTCCTTTATGCACTGCATTTTAAGAGCATGGAGATACACTTTCCTGGTAGATAAAAAAATGTCACTCCCATTGATTCAAGTAATTTACAAGCATTAAGATACACTTTCCTGGCATATAAGAAGTGGCGTTTCCAAACATTACCATTTAAATATGAGAATGGAAAAGTATTCCACAAAATATGCATATTTGAAGCATAGCTTTTCTTTAGGTCACAAAAGGAGCATGCGCGTAACTATGAGAAAATTAAAAGCATTTAGAAAGAAATCCTTAGCTTCTTACCCCTGCATTTAGAATCCTTTGAATAATTGGAAAAATGGATAAAAGCAAACAATTAGAGTTATATCTGCTACTAGATCCTAGATACGCTCACTTACTTTATCAACATACAAAATAAGGCATTGGAGTAATAGTCAAAAACATAGTGGCCTACTTCTCAAGAAGGTCCATCCTGCCCTTTCCAATCATTCATATGGAACAATAGGAGAACAAGGATGGCACATATCACAGTTAAATGATTGATAGTCTATAACACTAGAAGAAAAAATGTAAAAGTGGGATTTTTTAAACAAATGTCAATCAATTTCAAAATAAGTGCATAAACTAGAAATATAATAATTTGATTCCAAGACCACCATTTCTTTGATCCCCATCCACAGGCCAAAAAATCAAACCATAAACTTTTAGCAGCCATTCATCTTATGCTACAATTAGAAATATAAAATTTGATTAAAAGACCACCATTTCTTCTATCCCCATCCATGGCCAAAAAATCAAACCATAAATTTTTAACAGTCATTCATCTTATACTACAATGAGAAGCTGGCCTACAGATCCTCCCAACCCCCATCCCCCCTTCCCACAGTGTGGTTCAATCTGCTATTCAGCTACCAAGAGCCGAAATGGTTTGTCTTGTTGATTATTGTTACTTTCAAATTTTCATAAATCCAAAGAGTTCATTTGAGCGGAAAGCCTCTTATCATCCAAAATATAATACCTTAAGACTTGCATCTTAAAGTCAAGACCTGAAGTTACAAAAACAGTTGACATGTTATAGATATCGTTTGGCAGGTAGACAAGCATGAAGCATCATGTTGAGAAGTTCTGAAAGCATACAGGTCTGAATTTCCCTCTTTTAGAGCTAATTGTAACCTCAAACTCAGGCCTGGCCTGTACAAGGATTGTTCAAGAAGAGTATCATTACTTACATAAATCACTAACAACAACTATATGTGAGACTCATTTGATGACATGATGCAGTTGGTTCACAACAGATATCATCTCAAAGACACCAAAAATAGAAGGTTAAGTTGTTGGATCCTCTTGCCATCAAATAAAATAATTTTCAGTATGATTTGTTTCCTGGGGCTAAGTCAATATTTGACTCTGAAACTCACTTCTATCATTAAAACCTGGTTCTATCTTACTGTCCAATATATAATGTACAAGGTTGCATGGGTGAAGGTCAATGGCATTCTCCAGCCTTTGTCCATGCCTCTGTTCCTCCTCTCTTTCCCTACTAGTCTCCAAACTGCTGATTGTACTCTTTTTCCAACAATTCAGAAGGTCATGGCCTCGTCCATGGATCAGGACAATGTTCCTCCTCCATCTTACAAGAACATCACTGCCTCTGAACATACAAAAGCCATCAGCCATGAACTCAAAGGCTTCCTCCAACACTATGCCAAGAAGTCCCTCAGACACCCAAACTTTTCTGCCAAAAAAAGAGAAAGGATGCTTCCTTAATATGGGGAATCCTCCCAAAATCTGCTTTACAATGGAAGAAATACAGACTAGACTCTGGAATCTCAAGTAAAGGACACTGATCTGTTGATTTATATAGGGTTTCCATGAACCTAAGACCATCAAAGGCTGGATCGGAGAAAACTGGATAACTATGGGTACAACATATACAATTATGATAACCAAAGGCTCCATCCTAGTGCTAGAATTTCAAAGAACTCCAATTTTGTCCTCAGATTTGACAAAAAGAATAGAATCAAGACAATTAGACACTAGATCAGCAGACTGCTCCTAGATGAGCAATAGCGGAGGGAAATATCATCAATGTCAACCAATTGCCAAATGTAGTAATGAATAGCCTAAATGTGTTTGGTGCAAGCATGATAAATTGGGTTTTTCCACCAACATCAAGACTCCCTAATTGTCATAGAAAGAGAAGCTGGTACAATCTGAGGATGTCACACATCACCCGAAATATGATGTAACCTGGGCCTTCTCAACTTGCACTAATAACCACTTTGTACTCAGCTTCAGTGGAAGATAAAGTCACAATGAGTCGCAACTTACTCTCCCATGAAACAACACCTAAACCAAAAGAGAAAATATAACCAACAGTTGATTCCAAATATCAACTGAACTAGCCCAATCAAAGTCTATGTATCCTGTCAACCTGAAACCATTTGTTCTCTGATAAAAAATGCGAAAGTCAAGAGTACCTCTGACATATCATAACACTCATCATTCTGCCTGACAACAAACAAACTTTGATTATCCAAAAAATTGAGTGAGAAAACCAACAAAATGAACATATAGTTATGTGAATGTAAGATATATCAGACTACTCACCAATTGTATGTAGAGCGACTCATCAACAAATGATGAATCATCATAGGTTTACAACTTCTTCCCAACCTCCATAAATGTAGAGGAAGGGTTACAATATATCATGTGAAACCTTTCCAAAAGATTCATTGCATACTTGACCTGAACTATAAAAATGAGATGGCCATGTTGCCAAAAATCTACACCCAAACAATTATTGTAGGAAGCCTAGATCAGGCATATAAAATTCACTCATTCATTCATCCCACAGACTACTTGGTCTTGTGGATGTTATTAAAATCTTTCATTCATTCATTCAAACACGAACATAAATCAGATTTCACTCACTACAATGCAATGTCCCTGCTACATATGATGACAAGATCATCAACATAAACAATATGAATCACAATTTCATCACCGTCACTTTAGACATAGAGATTTGGATCAGAAAAGACTTCTTTTGAATCCAAAATCTGAAAGATGTTGATCAATCTTCATGTACCAGGCTTATGAAGAGTGCTTAAGCCCAAAGAGAGACTTAAAATCCATCAAACTAAATGATCACCGCCACATACCTAAAATCCTCCAAGCTGCCCCATGTATCCTTGACTGAATCTCCATTTAGGAAAGCATACTTCATATTTGTTTGATACAACTTCCAACCAGAGAAAGCATCCTTCATATTTGTTTGATACAACTTCCAACCAAACTAGGTTGCCATGGAAAAAAAGCAATGAAATGTGACCATGTTCACAATAGTACCCTCATAGTCCATCCCCTCTTGATATGAATAACCTTTTGCAAAAAAATTAGCCTCATAGTTGTTCAAAGTAGCATCAAACTTAAATTCGATCTTGTATACCCATTTACATCTAATGGGCTTTCTACGTACAGGCAATTCGATCACCTCCTAGTTATGATTGTTTATCAAGGCATCAAACTTAGCTTATATGGAAGCTTCTCACCCAAATGTGTCCCCTGGCCTTGAAGAACCATTGTGATTAGGCACCTTAGAAAGGTCAGAAAAAAAGAGAAAACTGAACATGCTCATCTTAACCAAAAATTTGTTTCCCCATTGGCCAAGATCACACATTTGATTAAGTAAATCTTTGTTATTGGTGTGAATAGGAATAAATCGATAGAGACGATCAATGGTATTCAATTGCAAATTAGGAGATCAAATCAATAAAACCCTAAATCTAATGATCAAATTAGACCTATTACCAATGAAGCGTGTGCACAATTCAAAAGAGAATGATCAAAGAGAACATAAATCAAATCACACTAATCTAACCTATTTTACCTCACTCGAAAATGCCTAGCCTTACTCCATTGTCAAAAGTGTAAGAATTATGCTGTTTCGTATGACATGTGGATTGCTCATAAACATAGCATAACCTTGTTGTGCAAAAGCAAGATGAATTGAGTAGAGTTTAGTTGTTGATTCAAGGAGCTTGGATGCGAATTCGAGGAGAGATTGAATGATCAAAGGATGTTTGATTTATAGGTTTTCAAGACATGAGATCAACGGTGTGAGATGCGAGATGAGATGGATGGATGAGGATCAATGAGAGATCAGGAGGATCATGCATGAGCTTGCACGGAAAGATGAAGTGAAGTTCACTCACTATTTTTAGGAATGATCACTAAATTTAGTTTGGTCTCTATATTTAAGGTTTGGAAGAATATAGATAGGACATGCTATTATTAGGAAATAAATAAAAACAATATTTTATTTATTTTTGAAGGAATGTGCAAACTAAATAAATTAAAATAATTTATTTAATTTTGGAGGAATAATTAGCTAGTTAAATAATTATTTAATTATGAGAGATGAGAAAGAATGCATGATTTAATTAAAAATCATTTAATTATGTGGATAAGAGGATAATGAAAAATTTAATTAAATAATTATGTGGATAAGAAGAATATTTGGAATTATTTAATTAAAGTGGATGAGGGAAAATGATTTAATTAATTAAATAATTAATTATAATTTATTTAAAGGTGATGGATGAAAATGATGAAATAATTAAATAATTAAAAATTATTTAATTAATGTGAGAAATGGGTTAGTTTAATCAAATAATTGGAAATTATTTAACAGTGATGAAAGGGAAATTATTTAACAGTGATGAAAGGGTTAATTCAAATGATGGGATACAAAATTATTTTTACCAGATGTTAGAAGGATTGACTCGAGAGAACAGAGAATACATTTCTATTCGTGAGAGGGAAAGGAAACTCTGGCACACAGAGAGAATCTGATAAAGGAGAGGAAAAATAACTCTGTACAGCCAAGTGCTGAATTGAAATGTAAAACCATGCAATTTGATGAGGCATCGTAATGAGAAAAAGGCTATGTCGAAAGCCTCATCGAGTGAGAAGGAAGCAAGCTATAGAAAGTGCTTCTGTAGCATAAAGTAATATGTAAACAAGTTGTAATAAGCTTCAGAAGATTGATAAAGTTTTGCATTTTGCATTTTTGTTCCATTTGTGTGTTGAAGTGTGTCTGTGTGACTGTGATGTTTGTAACAATTGGCTGCCCTTAAGTGGGTTCTTGGTCCTTGACTGCGCCACCTAAGACTCTCAATTGACAGCATTCTAAGCACTTTGACTGTTTCTACAATGGAATGTCGGGGCGCAATTTGATGGCTCATGCCATAATGTTCTCATGTTTCAAATATGGAATGAAGGCTTGGATTTACAAAGTATTCCTTCTCTGATGTCAGCATATGAGCAAAGCCAATTAAGACTAAGTTCAAACATTCTTCACGTGCTAGATTTTAAGCCTGGGGAAGCATTTAACTAAGGTACTTTGCACTCATTTCTACAACTTTCTAAGGACCTTTAGATTTGAATCCACACATAGGGGCACAAAGATCAAAGCCCATTATGTCTCTTAAAAGGGGCCTTAGGATCTTGGAAAGATCTATAATATTAGCATCTCTTGCTGCTCTTGCAAGCCTTTGAGTTTGATGCTTAAAAGAAGTAGCAGAAAAATAAAAGGGTTAAAAAAGCAGCCACTTGCAATAAGGATGCTGTTGGCCATGGTTCTATTACTATCATCTTGGATAATGAGATAAAAGGGGGTGATTACCCTGTTCTCCTGGCCAAAAAAGACATGAATTTCATGCTCATTAAATGGATTTTTCTATTACAAAACATAAATCTCTTTGCAATCCCCCTTTTGTTCCTTTGCAATCTAGTTTGCCAACAAAGTCTAAAACCCCTGCAAAGGTCTCAAGTGTTGCTGAACTTTATTATTATGCCCTAGAACATATCAACTTTTACACTGAATTTTATTACTAGATCTAAAGAACATATCAACTTTTACACCCATGTCTCCCCTAGCTCTCACTATACCCACTTCCATTTCAAATGAGTACACATTCACTCTCTTGAACTCTTCCACCCCATCCTTTTCAAGCCTGAGAATCACCCTCTCCTTACTTTACCTGCTGCAAACCAGACCTCTGAACACCAAACTGATTTCAATCCTGAGAATGAAAATGGCACTACTCCACCTAACCATTCCCGAATTAACGAGTCTTCTACTCATATTGCCTTGGCTAATCTCAACATCTACTTACATGGGCTACTCCAAACTGCTCAGGAGAGCCAACAGTTCTTTAGTCCTTTCCTGCGTAATCTTCAAGCTGTCAAGGACAGCCACAAAGTCATTTATAATTGCCTCTCCAAACAGGAGAAACAACTAGGTTTACTGAGACACTTGTACCAGAATGTGCTGAATGGTACTGAAGCTAGTGTTGAACTTATTAGGCAAGAAGGAGGTGCCATTCCTAAATAGTTCAACAATTTTCAAGTCCATTGCAAAACTCATAAATTTTCAAGTCCATTGCAAAACTCATTCCATTGAGCAGTTACACCCATAAGGACCTAACCAAGTGGACAATTGGTTGGTATCCCAACAAATAGTACTGCTGGTTGGACTTGGAACATAGAAGGATGCCCACTGCTTCGACAAAAATTAAGGAATGCCAATGCACAACCAACCAATCTTTAAGATAATCATGATCTAGTTACTGGGCTTTTCATGCCTCTTTCAGTTCATAAAGCTTATACATAGATAATATATTATTATGCTTCTCTACTTCTAGTTTGATTGTCTTAAAACTCTCCTTTGTAATCCTTTACATGCTCTGTCGGCTTTCTCCTCTATATATAGGTTTCCTTCCTTCACAAGCTTAAGATTTTTTTAAGGAATTTTAACTTTACCTTTTTGATATCAATATATATAATTTTCTTCATCGAAAAAAGGACATGGATGAAGGTGCAGGGATATGAGCACCCGATGCAAACCCCAAAAACCTGGATCAGATGGTGCACAGGTACATAGCACCAAATGTTAACTCCTAAAACTTGGGCAAGAAAGGTGTTATACCCATATGAAGTTTTTGTCTTACGTCAAGTTTTCAACTAAATTTTGTTGTTTTCCTAAAGGCAGGTCATGATCAAATCTCATCTGTGTTGCTTTGTCTTGTCACTTTTTAGTTTCTTTTCTGAATAATCACAGGATCATGGAACTAAGTTTTTCAAATCATTCATCATGGCAAAGAAGGAAAGGTTGTTGTTGAAAAGATTTGCTTAAGTCTACAGATTGGCCCCACCTGATATAGAGGAGTGAGTTTAGTTTTCAAAGTCTGATATGTAGTTGAGAAATGTTCCTACAAGATGCACACTGTTAGTAATGAAAGCCATGTCAAAGTCTTTTTTTGAAGTGTGCACCCATATGAAGCAAACAGAGAGGTTGTGTTGAAGTGCGTACTTTGACAAGGAAACTTTCAGCAACAGGAGAAAAAATTCATGAATACAATTGCACACTTGTACAAGGATCCACATATGACAAACTACAGATCAGGATTGATTTGTATGGTGTGCACATTTGAGGAGAAGGCATTCGAAGTGGTGAAATTGCTATGTGTAGAGTCAAATGTGCAACTGTACAAGAGATTTTGAGAAATGTGTATACAGGGGTGCAATTCAATATGAGAGATAACTTCTTTAAATGCCACGGTATTCTTTTGCTTGTAGAGGTGCGCCCTTCACTGAAATGTATTCTGTTTTCAATTTTTTCAAAACAAAGAAATTGTGATATAGAGGAGCACGCCTTGACATAGGCGTTGCATCTTTGAAGTTGAAGTGTAATATCCAATGCCAAAGGGCACACATCTACACATAGGTTTCCAAAGGGAACTTGTAGTCATTCAGTGCATGCAACTGAGGTGCACACCTCCCTATAGAAAAAATTCAATGTTAGATCAAACAAGATCTGGTGTATATAGGTGTGCACTTCAGAAGAAAAATTCATGTCTCTAAATCACATGATGAGGTGCAACCCTAACCAAAGGGTACTTTTTGTCAAAATTTCAAACTAAAGAATGTATATAGAGGCACACACTTAGTGTATTGAGGTGCACTTGACAAAGGGCAGATTGTATTTATACTCAGAGAAATCCAAGACAGAGGCAAGCCTGAAAAAAGTCTACAGCAATGAAGATAAAGAGTTTTGATTTGAGTTTCAAAGCATGTTGTAAGGTGCACACATACAAGTGCAACTTAAAAAGTCCAATTACCATGGTATTGCACAGACCTAAATATAGATTTTTTGTTTTGAAATTCAAATCATTTATTTTCTAATAAAGGTGCAGTCTCAATAAAAGAATTTTTCACTTTCAGATTTCAAAGCATTTTTTAATGCATAGTTGTGCACTAATAAAGATAAATCACAAACAAATCCAAGTTAAAAACTTTAATGTCAAAGCACACACCTAATAAAGGAGAGAGCCAACTTATTTCTAAACATAGGGAAATCTTATGAATGAGTGGCTATTTATAAGCAGATGGCCAATCTTGAAAAATAGCTAAGCTTTCTTGTGAGTAGATTCCTATATACAGCCAACCACGTCTAAATAAAGAAAAGCAACTATTAATAAAGGATTCATTCTATTCATGGTTTCCTCAAGGAGCACTTATTTACAGAACATGTGAGTGCCCAGTTTAGAAACAAGTTGACTCTTATATAAGCCTCTTGACTTTTTCATCTTCTACAGCAGCAGGTCGCCACAGAGAGGAATAGCAGAACACCATTATCAGCAGGACACAGCAGCAGATTTATTCACTTTTTTAGAGTCTTGACAGTCATTTCAGTAGCTTGTCTTCAAAATCTTTCCTTTTTCTGTCAAACAAATGAACAATTTCAAAGTGAAAATGGTCATTATCTGTCATAAACGGTCACTAATAAGAGCTCTGTTTTCTTCAAGTTTCTTCCTTTCTTCTATCAGCCATCTGTCTAGGGGTAGTTATTATGCAAAAAGGATGACCCATGTCAGTTGAAAGTAGAAAATTAATAGAGATTGTGCATTATTTCTCTATATATGACAAGGAGATTTTGGAGGTTTTGCATACATTGGCTAAATTCAGACAATATCTAGTTTGTGAACGCTTTGTAGTTCATATGGTACAGTCCACGACAGCTTGAGGTTTTTCTTATCACAATGTGACCCCAATGAGGAGCAATAAAAACAGGTGAGCAAATTACAAGCCTATGATTTTGACATTAATATGTCAAGAGAAAGAACAATAGGATAGCAAATGCACTCTCCCAAAGACCTGAACTATCAGCCACTTCTTCAGAAAAACTTGATTGGAAGGAAGAGTTGTTGGATGAGTACACCAAGGATCCACTAGCTATAGGGTTGATTGAGGGTACAAGTTACCTCAGACAAGGATGAGAGGTACCAAATGAAAAATGATAATATTTTGTATAAGGAGAGAATTTTTGTAGTGTCTGGATCCAAGTTGAAACAAAAAATCATTGCAGTATTTCATGATTCTCCCCTTGCTAGTCACACAGGATTTTTCAAAACTTATTGCCAGGTTTGAAGTAGATACGCTTGGAAGGGCTTAAAAGAGGAGGTATTGCAATATGTAAGGGAGTGTAGAGTGTGCCAAAGAATGAAACACGAAACCACATGCACTGCAAGTCTACATCCCCTACCCATTTATAAGTAGAAATGGGAATCTATAAATAGACTTCATCGTAGGCTTGCCTCAATTAGGAGGAAAGAATTGCATCTTCATAGTTGTTGATTGATTGACAAAGTTTGCACACTTCTTCTCCATTCCTAGTGAATTCAATGTTAGTTTTTATAATCAGATTATGTAAGCAGAATTTAACTCAAAATCAGACACATAAATACAGAAAATACCCTGGGAAAACCCTCCACTTGAGGGAGAAAAACCCAGCAATATAGATCTCTATTATATATATAAAAGATGGCAACAAATCTCTTTACAATGAGGCCACACTCAAGGCCTATATTCAGCACCAACTCTAGATGCAATGATAAACAATAATCTGCTCTTCCTTGATCTTCAAATCTGCACTTAGAGAAAATTTGCAATCTGCTCTAGAAGGAATTCACACTTGAATGAAGGAAATGATTCGAACTTGCTTGATAATGGAATGAAGGGAAATAACCTTGTATAAATACAAATGTGAGAGAGGTCGCAACTCTTCATGTACAAGGTCGGCCATAATACAAAGAATATAATTACAAATAATAAATGCGAATTACAAGGAAGGTCGGCCCAAGAGAAATTATAATATTGCCAAGTGAAGCGCCTCTTCACTTAATTATCTCAATAAAATAAATAGCCGATAGGCTATATGCAATTTTATGTCTTGACTCGTGGCTGGAAGAATGAGCCCGAAGCTGCTATAACATCAACATTCAAAGCCCCACAAGTAGCCAACCTTTTTTTCAGGGAGGTCTTTCAATTGCATAGTTTACCCCATAGAAGCAATAATCTGCAAAAATTCCCAATTAATCCCGATTTTAAAAAAATCTGCAAGCTGGACGATTTTTTCCCACTTCAAACTGCAAAATTGCCAAAAAAAATGCATTTAAAACCTGCAAAAAAATGCAAATAAAATCATGCTGATTTTCGTGCAAAAAAAAACCATGAGACCATAGCTTGTTGCTTACTGTTATGCTTTGATA
>VDFB02271358.1:434165050-434454084 GCA_007258455.2 Sequoia sempervirens | reverse complement strand
AAAGGCTCTTGGTCTAAAATATAAGATAATAACTTTCAATTGATAAGGACATATTTACTTCTAATACATTTTCATATCCTCTAACTCATATGCAATATAGACTCGTTTAAAACCAATATAAATAAGACACTGTCTCATTGGGATAATATCCTATTCCCACACTTAGCTTTCCTTCGCTACTTTGGTTTCACAAGCCAGTTGTTTTGGTTGAACACAACTTTAGAGAGAATTTTAACCTTCCACTGAAGCACTTTCTCTCAAATATATATATAAATAATAATTCAATATCATGTAATTCAAACATGATTTAATAATGTATTTAAAAGAAACTGCTTGATATACCCAACTGGTTTCCCTAATTCTCATTATCTCTTAGCATTTTAAATTAGCTCTATGCATAAATAATTAAGCTATTTGTACATGCACTCATATTCTTTTCTAAAGAGCCATGATTTGCACATAACAAATGGCATAAGCAAACTCAGATAGATAAAGAGCTATAATCAAAATTTGAAAGAGAAGAAAGAGAATTATTTTAATCATGCATGGATTAAAATAACTTGACTTGATTATTGATAATCTTTGCTTCAAATCTGCACTGTAGCTCAGCTTTAACTTGCTGTCTTCTCAATTTCCAGCTCTCAGCTCTGTGCTTGCACCTCTCCCTTGCTTCTAAATTGTTAGACTACAACTATCAAGCAATCTATATCTGAAACTAGCAATCTATCCTCACTCTTTGACAAATTTATAAACAGATTTCAAATGCTCTTTACACAAAACTTCACTTTCTCTCAAACTCACGTATGCAACTATCTCCAGATTACCAAACAAATGAACAATCAAATAGTGAGCAGTTGCTCCCTATTTATACTAAAAATGGATAGAAATGAGTTTGCAAAAAGGAAGCTTAAACCGTTCAAATGATGCCACCACTCAGAAATCTGTCTGGCGTGTGGTTTAAGGCTTTAAGCTAGTCAACTCAGCCTTTTGAACTGCCACGATTGGCTTTCAGAATCAGTCAACAATGCCACTAATCATACGTGAAGATTGCAATTCTAAAACAATGCAGATTTCAGTTGGAAAGAATCAAAGATAGCAAAAATTAAGTCAAATACCACTTCTTCCTTGCCATGGCTAGTTGGGCGCAGCTATTCTGTGTTGTTGGCAGTTTTATATTGCAGAATGAGTCTCTTAAACTGGCATGTTGAAAGTCAAAACCATTTCAAACTCTATTTCATACCTTTTGCCCAAGTTGTGGGCCTCCATGCAAATAGGAACACATGCATTTTACTCACCCAATCGCCACTTTCACATGGCTGTTATAATAGCTAACAAAGGTGCAAATATTCAACCACTTATGTGGCAGCAATATCCATTAATATATGCATATTGTGGCGCCAAGAAAGGGCGACCCAATACTTATGTTTGCCATTCTTTTTGCATTCACGTGGCATATCTGCCACTTAATATGGCTGCCAGTTTTGTTAACTATACTATATATATATATATATATATATATATATATATATAATTTATTGTATATATATGCCAGTTTTATATCTGCCACTTAATATGGCTGCCAGTTTTATATATATATCCCATTTAATTACTTGCATATATATTACGTATATATGTATGAGTATATGTAGATATTATTATTTATGTATATTCATACCTACATACATACATATATATGCTCCATTATATATACATATATATCCCTATATATATATTCAAATATACATTACATGTAATATATGCTATTTACAAGAGTTTCAGCATTTTAATTCAATTTGGTTAAACAGTCAAGGAGGATCAAAGACAACCAAAACATAACTTTCCCTAACAACCAAAAGGTCTATCAACTTAGGTTTAGCACTTACCAATATGAATCTCAGACTGACTCGACAAGGTTCCTCTAACCTATGCAGGTGAGTGTGTGTGTCTACTCAGATAGAAATACCAATTGTTCCAATACCAATCTCTTCTCCTAGGTGATACTCTCCCTCTCCCACTGGAGGGTTCGAAATTTCCTGCATCCAACTTAGAGCAACATGTTCGTAGTTAGCCAATAACATATAAATCGCATTCATAATATAACATAAGCATCATTAAAGCATTTAAAAAGTAATTTCATCATAATGCATATTCATATATTTGATTCATCCATTGAACATCATCAAGACATAATCATGCATTAAAATCATATTTACTCATAAAGGTAAAAGTAATTGGTAACTTAACAATGGGGTGTAACACTTGTGAGGTGACGACTTTGCTTTCCAAAAGTATCAAAGTTTATATGCTGCTGCAAAAAATAGTGATCTGCTTTGTGTTTTTTCAAGTCACATTCTCACATGAACAGCAGCAAGTAATATCAAGGTGCCTTCATTCTTCTCTTCTCCCTTTCCCTTGTGGTAGCCTTATTTCTTGCAAAATCCTCAGTGTGTAAGAACAAGATCAGCTTTGGGGCATGCTAAACTTATTTGTATGAAGTATGGATTTGCGGGATAGAGATATCTCCAGCTCTGCCTCAGCCCTTGCTTCATCCTATTCTTATTGGCCAAGCTGTTATGATGAATTTGAATATGATGGTGAGTGCTCAAGTATGGCTCCTTCCTCCTATACAAGTGATTAAACACACATCCATAGTGGTCAAGAACAATTAAATGCCTCTAGGTAAGTGCTTGCTGACCTTGAACAACATATAATGATGCTTGAGTATGAAATATCACAGTCAAAAGCCATGCTTGCTGCTCTTAAGATCCAAAAAATATTACCAGTTGTTTCCACTCAAGACATTACTGACCTTTTGCTGCAAATAATCTATTAGAGTGTGATGATGTAAGGTTCGGCTGGCTGTCTCACTTATCAAAAGAAAAGAATCCTCAAAGCTGCCCCATCATAAATGAATACAAACAACTTGATTTGTCATGGATGCCTAATGGTTTAAGACCCTTGCCAAGTGAACTCTGTATGCAGTTGCCTATTTTTGATGGGCAAAGTGATACACAAGGAGAAGACATGCTCAATTATTTGCATATCTGTTGGGGCAGTTTGAAATTGACCAAGAAGATATATGGATGAGACTTTTTGTCAAGTCTCTAAATGGGTCTGCAGTTGAGTGGTTAAATGGTTTCCCGAACCACTCTTTTTCTTCTTGGGATGACCTTTGTGGTGTCTTCAATGAGCAATTTACTTGCAGCCCAGACCTTGTTATGCTTGTTTGAGAGCTTGCCAATATCAAGAGACAAGAAGAGGAATCTATCTTGTGTTTTAATGACAGGTTTGCAAATGTTGTTTCTTGTATTCTTGAAGAGAGTAGATCAAATGATTGTGATTGCATATCCAATGTAATGTCCCCTTTCTAGTGGAAGCACTTAACCTGAATCTAGCACTCAAAGTGTTTCTCAAAGAGACATTAGAAGCGTTAAAGATCAATAAGTTTTAGTGATAATATCAAATAAGATCAAAGATGATATGAATATTTCATTCTTGTCAAAGGATTATTCATTTCCTTCACTATGAATGATTCTTCTAAATATATTTCATAAGTATATTAGGGTAGATATTAACATTTTTCAAGATCCCATAGATGGAATTCTATTGTACCATTTATCATCATAGTGAATGTATAGAGTCATTATTACTTATAAGGCTCAATAATTGCTGCAAGCATCATTATTAGATAATCGTAAATAATATATATATATATATATATATATATATATATATATATATAAATATATACTTATCAATTGTTAACATGTCATTCCAACTCTCTATATGCTTATCCATCCTGATATATTCAAATATATTCATAAATCATAATATGCTAAAATATATTATGTGTACATCCTATTTGTCAATCATCATAATATATATATCTGAATATATATACTTGTCATTTATATTTTGCTAGTTTTGGATCATAAACGTAAGCAATAAATAATGCAACACATAAGACAAATGAACACAACAGTTTACCCTGGGAAAACCCTCCTTCTCGAGGGAGAAAAACCCAACAAAATATATCTCTTATATATAGGACGAATAAGAGCAGAAATCTGCTTTACAAATCAGACCCTTCTCAAGGGTGAACTTGACACAATAAATGATGAGAAACTCTTCTTGATACAACCGAATATGAATCTCCTTGAAGTCAAACTGCTGCTACAAAATTATGATCTGCTGCTAGGGTGCGAACTTCTCCTTGAGAGTGCGAATTGAATGAATAATGAATTTATGATTTGATGAATCAACTTCACCTTGTCCATGTACAAAACAAGGCGTCTCTTCAATTGGGTCGACTTCTTTTAATAAACAAAAAAATAAAATATAATAATTAATTAAGGCCGACTTGTCTTATTAATTATTTATTATTTAAATTTAGAGAGAACAAATATCTCCGCCGCTATAAACATCAACACTCCCTCTTAGCTAGGGAGGTATTTTTCCAGATATCCATGTCATGGAGTCTCTCAACATGACACCCACAATGGCTACACCCATTTGTGGAAAAGAGTTCATCACGAAGTCTCTCAACGTGATATCGTCATGGAGTCACTCAACATGACGTCTCATCTCAGTCTCAGAGATGAACAAGGGCTCGCACCTCATATTTCTCCGTCTTAGAGAAATATAAACTACAAGGGCTTTCACCTCTCCATCTCAGAAAAATATACACTACAAGGGCTTTCACCTCATATTTCTCCGTCTTAGAGAAATATATGCTACAAGGGCTTTCACCTCATATTTCTCTGTCTCAGAGAAATATACGCTACAAGGGCTTTCACCTCATATTTCCCCATCTTAGAGAAATATACGCTACAAGGGCTTTCACCTCATATTTCTCCGTTTCAGATAAATATACACTACAACAAGTCTTCATGATGATGTGACTCCCTCTGAAGCTCCAAGTATGGCATCAACCTCCTGACCTTCTTGTCCAAGGTTGTCTCTGTTGGTTTGTCAGACTCCCTCTGAATGTTAATTCCTCCTCTTGATCGACTTTAGAATAAGAAACCTTCTGAATTGACTTTAGAGCTTGGCTCCTTCTGAGTTGTCCCTATGTCAATTTCTGCAGAAGAAACATGTTGTGTAGACCTTAATTTGCAATCTCGAGCAAAGTGATTATACTTGTCACACCCGAAACATTGAATGTGAGAGAAATCCTTCTTCTTCGGTTCTAGAGCAGAATCTGATTCTTTGTCTCTATTCCTCTTTCTTCCTTTGCCTCTATCTCTAGCAGTATGTGTAGCAAGAACTTGATTTTCTACATCATGATAGTTTCACCCAATTCCTCTTGCTACCAACTTGGACTCTTCTTGAATACAATCAGCTTGAAGACGATCAAACTTGGGCAACTTGGATCTCCCACTAATGCTCTGAATAAAGGGTTCCCAAGATTGAGGAAGACCATTTAGTGCTAGCATAGCAAGATCTCTGTCTACAATTATATCCCCAATAGCGCTCAACTGATCTCTCAAATCAGCAATCTTCATAAAGAATGAGATGGCTGAATCATCTTTAGCCATTTTTACATGGTGAAGTTGTTGTCTCAAAGCAAGGGCTCTACTAGTGTTGTTGATCTCATACAATCCTTTTAGAGTATCAAACATTTCTTTAGCTGTCTTCAACTTGGAGATGATTGGTACTAGGTGATTCATCACAGAGTCTATCATGATCTTTCTAGCCTTCTTGCCATTTTTCTTCCATTGGATTTTGTATCATCGGAAGGCTCGGGCATAACATTTTCCACGAAATCAAGAAGATCATTCTCTTCTAATACAATGAGTACCCTGGGTTTCCAAGAGTTGAAGTTTGAAGCTCCATCAAGCCTATCTTCTACCTTGACACCGCTCACCATCTTCTTTTTCTGCACAAATTCACCTTCAAAGATCTGCCCTTAGGTTTGTAATAATTTGCAACCTCAGATCTGCCCTAGATGAAAAGTTGACTTGACTGCTTAAGCAAATCTGATCAGATCTTTTCTTGGACCCACTCTGATACCATGTTAGTTTTAGATCAGAAATATAAGCAATAAATAATGCAACACATAAGACAAATGAACACAACAGTTTACCCTGGGAAAACCCTCCTTCTCGAGGGAGAAAAACCCAACAAAATATATCTCTTATATATAGGACGAATAAGAGCAGAAATCTGCTTTACAAATCAGACCCTTCTCAAGGGCGAACTTGACACAATAAATGATGAGAAACTCTTCTTGATACAACCGAATATGAATCTCCTTGAAGTCAAACTGTTGCTACAAAATTATGATTTGCTGCTAGGGTGCGAACTTCTCCTTGAGAGTGCGAATTGAATGAATAATGAATTTATGATTTGATGAATCAACTTCACCTTGTATATATACAAAACAAGGCGTCTCTTCAATTGGGTCGGCTTCTTTTAATAAACAAAAATATAAAATATAATAATTAAGTAAGGCCGACTTGCCTTATTAATTATTAATTATTTAAATTTAGAGAGAAAAAATATCTCCACCGCTATAAACATCAACATATTTAACCATCGCAATATATTTAGATATATTCATAAATCATAACATACCTAAATATATATTAAATATATTTATAAGTGTTAATTGAGATGTAAATTAATAATGTATTTGATATCAAAATCTACTAGTCTTACCTTCTGCATACACAAGCAGTTATAAACCTTTATTGAAATATATTATAATACTTACCTCTCTGTTGGCTATGCTTTTACATATATCAAAGATTTTGCAATTTAATACTTTTGTCTTCTACATACATATTCCGCCACTTCAATTTTTATTTCTTTTTGGTTTTCCAATGTTAATGTGCCAGATGCGTAGAGCAAGCTGCCTATCGTGTATTCTCAAATTTCTATTTGCCGCTTCATGAAAAACCTTGAGGTTACCATCGATGCTCTCTATGATCTTAATTGCAAAGGATTGTGTCTCAAGTGCGGAACTAATCTTAACAGGAGCATCTGCGGATAGACGTCTATTTCCAGCACTTGATGATTTTTGTTATCTTCTATTCGGTACCCCCTTCTTTCTTCTCATAAGTTCGCACTTATATGTGATCCATTGAGGGGTGATTCAATGTGAAGGGCTGTGTCCCTTCATGAGACTACTGCTGCTTACAATGCAGTTGTTAATATATTTTATTTAAGTGTGTGTTCAATATGTAATACATTTTATCTTAGTTGCCGGATTCGCGTTTTCGGCCCAACGTGCCCACTCCGGGAGCGTTTGGGCACGGGAGCGTGCGGGGGAGCGCCTAGACACCCCCGGGTTCTTTGTGGGTCGCACGGCCCGACCTAAGCGCAATGAGTTTGGGCGTCAAAAACAAAAAAAAAAGTGACTTTTTTAATCATTTTAAAAGCCAAAAAACCCTAAAACGCATTTCTAATATGATTCTATCACTCTTTTTTCATTTCATTGCTCTCACAAACACATTTTGCTCTCCATTTTTTTCATTTTGCAGGTTGAAGAAGATTGATCAAGTGCAAAAGAAAGTGAGGATAACTTGCACAAAAGAAGATCTAATCACTTAAGGTATGCATTTTAACTCATTTTTTCAAGTTTATGATGGATTCTTTCAAGTTTTTGAAGATTTTTTGCAAGTTTTTGAAGATTTTTTCAAATTTTCAATTTTTTTTTATAAATTTTTTTTTAGAAAAGAAGAAATAAGATTTGCTATTTGTTTTAATGTGTTTTGGTGTTCATTTTGTAATTTGTTCAATATTTTATATTTCTTATAACAGTAAAATCAAAGTTCAAATGGCTACAAGTTCAAGTTCAGTGGGTGTTCCTGCTGGTAAAAACCAAAAGTATAAAATTGATGCAGCATCTCCTTTATGGCATCATACTACAATGGTTGAACAGCTTCCAGGAGGTGGGGCATTTGTTTGGATTTGTGATGAGTGTAAAGTCACATTTAAGAGCTCATATAGTCGAGTGAGATTTCACCTTTTTGGACAAAGTGGGCAAGGGATTAGACCATGTGCAGGGGCAGATAAGAAGGGGTTGTCAAAGGATAAAATTATGAAATACATGGCTGAACAAGAAGAAGCTGATGCGAAGTCTACAAGAGCAAAATTAAGAACCCATCCTTTAGCAAAGAAAAAATCAATTACTTTGCCTGAAGATTCAGTAATGGCCTCTCAACATCCTTTCTTGGAGACACCCTCTGTCGAAGTAGAAAACCCCACTTCTTCCCGCAAAAGAGGACCATTGGATAGGGCATTTCAAAATGAAGCAAGAGACATCGCAGAGGAAAAAATTGCACGTTGCATTTATGCCAATGGTCTTCCTTTCAACTTGGTGAGATCACCATATTGGCATGATATGGTGGAGGCAATCAATGCTGCACCTTCAGGTTTCAAAAGTCCTGGGTATGAAAAGGTGCGCACCACCTTATTAGTAAAAGAAAAAAATCATGTAGAGACATCACTCAAATCAATTAAGGATTCTTGGGTTGAAACAGGATTGTCTATTGTTTCCGATGGATGGAAGGATTGCAAAAATCGACCTTTGATAAATGTTATTGCAGTGTCCCCTAAAGGGGCTATGTTTTTTAAGGCAATTGATTGTGAGGGGCAAATCAAAGATGCAGAATTCATTTCAAAAATCTTCATTGAGTCCATAGAGATGGTGGGTCCGGAAAATGTTGTTCAAGTCATTACAGACAATGCAAAAAATTGTCGGGCTGCAGGTATTTTGGTTGAGCAAAGGTTTGAACACATTTTTTGGACACCATGCACTGTACACTCCCTTAACTTGGTGATGCAAGCAATTGGCACTCAAATAGAATGGGTGAAAGAAATATACCAAGAGGCTGAGGAGATCCAAATGTTTGTGACAAACCACCATATGTCACAAAGCATCTTCAGGACTTTCTCGAGATTGGAATTGTTGAAGGTAAATTTAATTTAATTATCAATTATAATTTATTTTAATTTTTTTAATTTTATGGATTTATATTTTAATGTGTTATTATTATTAACTTATGTTTTACATGATCCTAGGTTGCGGAGACCCGATTTGCATCACACACAATCGTTTTGAGACGACTTGTGAAGGTGCGAGACGCATTGGGTGCCATGGTTATTAGCAACCAATGGAGTATTTGGAAAACATCAAGTTCAGAGAGGGCTCGAAAGGTCAAGTCATTGATCCTAGGGGATGATTGGTGGGATCGTGTGGCCTATGTCTTGAGATTCACTGATCCTATCATGACTATGCTCAGGTTTGCTGATACAGATAAACCATGTTTGGGGGATATCTATGATGGTATTGACTCCATGATAGAAAAAATAAGGGTGATAATAGCAGAAAAAGAGAATGACCCCCAAGAAACATTTTTTCATAGAGTTGAAAAAATCATTCACCACCGTTGGGCCAAGATGAACACACCATTGCATCTCCTTGCATATGCATTATCTCCCAAATACTATAGTTCACAGATACTTGCTTTGCCAGGGAGAACTCCACCATATAGAGATAGTGAAGTTGCTAATGGGTACAAGCAAGCATTCAAAAGACTCTTCATAGATCCAGAAGTGGTGGAAAATGTTAGGAAAGAGTTTGGCTTGTTCATCACAGGACGAACACTTAGTCCTTGTGCTACTCAAGACCAATACAAAGTAGATGCTTGTACATGGTGGTACCTCCATGGGCAAGATTTTATGTTCCTCCAACCTCTTGCAATCAAGATTCTATCACAAGTAATTTTTATTTTTTAATTTTTTTTATTTAACATTTGTATTGTAGACTTTAAGTTTAGTAGTACTTCTTACCATTATTTAATTTATTTTGCATTTTTTATTTCTAAGTTATTTTGGTTTTCTCTCCAATTTCAATAGGTTGCAAGTTCTTCTTCGGCTGAACGAAATTGGAGTACATACTCCTATATCCACTCAGTGAAGCGTAACCGGTTGGGTGCAAAAAAAGCAGAAGACTTGGTTTATGTCCATTCCAACTTGCGTCTTCTATCACATAAGCAAGATGAGTACAAGGATGGTTCAATGAAGAATTGGGACATAGCCCCTGAGAGTGCCAACTTGGATGCATCTATTGCAGAGCTTTCTAGAGTCACTATAGATGGAGATGATGATGATGAGACTCTTGCACATGATGCACCTACTACAAGTGGCACTGGCAGTGCATTTGTTTGTGGTTCCCGTTCAAATGATGATGATCTAGACCCTTTTGATGGTTGATGAATAATTGTAATGATCTTCATTTGAATCATGACTAAAGAGTACAAAGACATATATGATATTATTAATATATGAGTATGACATATGTATTGGAATTTTGAACTATCAATTGGCATTTATGATTTATCTTTCTAAGCTTGTAGTTTATCTGTTATCACTAGCATTGATCAATGATTTTAGATTTAATGATGATTGATGATTGATGAAGTATCATAGACTCATAGTTCATACTATCAAATGTATTTACAATTTTGTATATTTTTAATTATATATATATATATAGCCGTACCCAAACGTACCGTATTTCAGGAAAAAAAAATAGCCGTACCGGCGTACCCGTATCCCGTACCCATGCCCGTACCCGTACCCGTACCGGCAACTAAGCATTTTATTATTGTTATTATATATAGTAAAGTATTATATTATTATAAATGTTTACATTGTTTATTCATTCTATTTAGTTATTTGGTGTTTTATTTAAATTATGATTTGTATTATTATATTTTGTATTTTATATTTGTAATTTATTTCATTTATAATTTGTATATTATATTTATAATTATAATATTATCAATGATAATTATAATTATATTTAAATCGTAAGTACTCATGTTTGGATTTTGACATTTATTTGTATTTTATTTATTTATTTGTCTTTAGCTGTTTTATAGCTTAGTGTTACAATTTTGGGGGACATGACAGTCCTCCTCGCCCAAGATTGGTTGTCCTCAAGCAATCACAATTCCAAATATCTTTCCTGCAATGATAATTATAATTATATTTAAATTGTAAGTACTCATGTTTGGATTTTGACATTTATTTGTATTTTATTTATTTATTTGTCTTTAGCCGTTTTATAGCTTAGTGTTACAATTTTGGGGTACATGACAGTCCTCCCCACCCAAGATTGCTTGTCCTCAAGCAATCACAATTCCAAACATCTTTCCTACAATGACAATTATAATTATATTTAAATCGTAAGTACTCATGTTTGGATTTTGACATTTATTTGTATTTTATTTATTTATTTGTCTTTAGCTGTTTTATAGCTTAGTGTTACAATTTCGCGGGACATGACGGTCCTCCCTGCCCAAGATTGCTTGTCCTCAAGCAATCACAATTCCAAACATCTTTCCTACAATGATAATTATAATTATATTTAAATCGAAGTACTCATGTTTGGATTTTGACATTTATTTGTATTTTATTTATTTATTTGTCTTTAGCCGTTTTACAGCTTAGTGTTACAATTTCGGGGGACATGACATCCAAGCTCTTCAATGCTTTTGATCCTGAGGTGACTTTGTTGCCTGAAGAGTTCAAACCTAAGAGATTGCATTAGGTTGATGAGTGGATATACTGCTGGAAGAAATTAAGGACGCATATGTTTCTAATGACATATCTCATTGTGCAATGGTTGACAAATATAGTGACTTATATGCTCAGTTTGAGGGTGCTGCTCATGAAGATCTTACAAGCATATGCTCAAAGGAGGCAGTGGTGGATGTCCCCGCATCCTATGGAAGCAGTGATAATGAAGAGGTATGTCTTGAGACTGTTTTCTAGTTTGATGACTCATTGTTTGAAAATGAATATGATGCTGCTCATGACTGTTGTGGTAATGAAGAGGAAGAGCCAGTTTCTTTTTATGATGAACTAGTTGATTGGGATAACCGGTGCAGAGGGGTAATTGAAGACTTTTTTGCTTATGTAGAATGTGCTGCAAATGCATGTTCCATGGGGACAGAGCTTGCAGACCTTAGTAAGAATCATGATATGGGCAATTTTTTTTTAATTGCTGATCATGTAGATGTCAGTTCTCAGCAACCCAATCGTGCTCTTGAGGGTAGTCTTGCCAATGGAGGCATCAATACAAGTGTTGAACCTGAGAGACATCATCTTAATTCACTACCTAGTGTGCCTCGAGTTTCTCCTCACTTTGCTAAGGAGATGGATGTGAATTGGAATCTTGAGTCTGATTCAAGTATGTATGATAGTGTTTGCATTCTTGAGGATGATATCCTAAGCCTTAAGGAGTTTTTGGAGCTTGGTATGTGCATGCTGCAGTTTGAGAATGTTATTCATGATGAGCTCTCTAGTTTTAATGTTAATAACTAATAAGTAATACCCTGTGCCTGAAAATGTTTGCTCTGATTGGGAGTTAAATGAAACTTTGCAAGAAGATGAGTGTAGTCAACATACAATGCCTTTATTATGTTTTGTTGATATAGTTGTATCCGACTATGTATTAGGAGTTGGTTGACAGACATTTGTGTTCTCGTGTCAACCATCAATTCCTTTAAATGGCCTTAGCATTATCAAGGAATGTAGTTTGATCCTTGATTGACCATCTTTGGTCTACTTCTATAATAACCTATGTGTGAATAAAGATATATTTTTACTCCTTTGTCTAGTATGCATAGTTATTTCTGTTATTAATTCAAGTATTAATTTTATTAGATACAAGAGTAAACATTTGGCGCCGTTGTTTTACAAGAGTAAACATTTGGCACCGTTGTTTTAAAAGAAATTGGGTCAAATTTAAGAGATTCATGCCTGTAGACCCCAACAAAGGTGGGAAAAGACCACAATGTGATCAAGATCAAGAGATCAAACTGTCCTTAAGTATTATAAAACAAAGAGAAAGGAGGAGACAACTATGGGAAAAAATTGAAGAAACCCTAGCTGTACAAATCTGAAGTCAAAGCCTATCTTGAGAATGGTGTCAAAGTTGGAGCCATAGTCGGGAAAACAAAAACATCTCCACTACAAAGAGGCATACAAGGGGAAAGTGGGAGGAGATAACCAAACACTTACCACCACAAGATGAAGCGTGAGTTGATCTATTGACTAAATAGAAAAATCAAAACAACTCTCACCGGACGAGGGAAGTTGGGAGATAGAATCTAAAGATTCATTAATATAAGCATATGAGAGTAAGTTTAGATTGTTGATTGAAGGAACCAAGCCAAAAACTCTTGGGAAAAAGATGTACAAGAGAGAAGCTGAAGGCAATTCAAGTGTGCGGAATGTCGAAGCAAGAGAAGTTGAGGGTTCTCATGTGGCCACGAGTGCGAGTGAAGCATTAGAGTGTTGGAATCAAAACTCCATGGTGAGCAAGTTTTAGGCATTGAGGTTGCATTAGAATAGAATAATTGTGACCACCGCCATCAAGTTCTAGCATTAAGAGGCAAAAGTTGCCTAGATTCCCTAGTAACAGATTAAAGGATCTAGTGAAGTATTGCAAGAACTATGAAACAATATGGACAATGAATGACTGAAATGATAGACTGTATTGGCTACGATCCTTCCCAACAACTCTAAGTAGTATAGCAATTGATTGGTACGCAAAGATTGAATTGATTTCAAAACTACTTGGGAAAGATTGAAGAAAGCTTTTGAAGAGGAGTTCGAGCTATCGAGGATGATAAGGAGATTGTAGTTGAAATATACTATACGAAACAAGACAAAAATGAGAATGTCAAAGCCTATAGTCATAAGCTTAAAGAACTTCTAGTAAAGTTAGAAAAGGAATCCATTGACAGTCTTAAGAAGAGATGGTTCATTGAAGTCTCATTCCTTCACTATGGAAAAAGATGAAGGTAGTATCACCCACTTCCTATGCAGAAGCCTACAATCGAGTAATGGACATAGAGAGTGAGGACAAAATGTCCTCCCATGACAAGAAAAATAGAGGAAGATGAAAGTTCAAACGATAGTAGTGAGAATGAATATGGAACTGTGCAAACCTTTAGAAGAGATATGATGCAAACGATGAAGGAACTAAAGGTAGAAAAAGAAACTAAAGAAACCAAGTAACTCTGGTGCATAGAATGCAAAGGTGAAGAACACAAAAAAAATTGCCCCAAAAAACTATTTAGTGCTATCAATTAGGTTATGGGTTATTTAATCAAAGAGTGTCGTTATAATCTGAGGAGTAGGAGCACGCAAGTGCTACACACAAGGAGAGAAGTCCACTCCACCCAACACTTCGCCAAAGCCATAAAATAAGAATAATGCATCTTCAAGTGGCTATTGAAATCAAAGAGGGGGAGATCAAAGTTATATAGTACGACTTTAAAGATCATCCCATTGTACAATGTTGGCAATGTAATGAATGGGGACATTTTGCAAGAGATTGCTATAGAAACGAAAACAAATCGGGATTACTATGCAAATGGTGTGGACCTGGAGACCATGAAGATGTTAGATGTCTAAAGAAAAAGATCAACATCAATATGATTGATATAGAAAGGCATAACAAAGTATTAGCCATTACTTGAGCCCAAGCAAATAAGGCTTTGTGCTTGGATCCGTGTACAAAAAAATAAAGACTTCATGAATCTAGAGTTGAAGTGGAGCATGCTATGGCTGATGAACATTGCCACTCAAATGCAAATGCAAGTACGGTAACAAATCAATTACAATTTGATGAAAATATTGCAAAGAAAGTACATCAAACCTATAGTACTAGTTAAAGTAGTGGATTTATTACAAAGTGTTCTTGAACTTTGAAATGTTATAACCAATATTGTACTTGGGAAGAATGAGATGGTCCTTATAGATTTTGGAGAAAATAGAGACCCAATAATCAAACCTCCATTGTCAGGAGACCAAGTGATCAATCCTATGTTATTGGTAACTAACAATGCAAAGAAACCAACAATGGTGCACATGGAGATCCTTGGAAGTACTCTCACGAATACAATTGTTGATTGTGGATTTGGTGTGAACATACTTTTGGAAGGTACTTGGAGAAGTTTGGGTAAGCTGATCATCTGGCCTCCAATTTTTCAGTTGTGGGTGTAGGCCAACAAGGAATCAAGGTGCTCAAAGTTTCAATGGCCCAAAAGGTAATCATTGGAACTCGAACTTTTTTCTTAAACTTTGTAGTTATCTCATTACGAAAGAAAGTGTACAATGCAATGTTGGCTCTGGGTTGGCTGCTAGCAGCCAAAGTTGACCTCAACTAGAAAAAGAACATACTTTCAATTAAAAACAAGGGTTGGAAATATGTAATTGAATTAAAGAATCAAACAATAAGTGAGGAAGCAACTTCCTTAGATTCCTTAGATTAAAACTCCGAAGAATAATGGATAGAGAAGCATAACCACGACCAAATGGAGTTGCATGACAAAGGGATTTTGGAATTGCAGTTATGTTTGAAGGATGAAACAAATTCCCTTCGCGGACTGAGTTTTGAGAGGCAAGTGTTGATTGTGCCTCCTTAGGTCATCCTAAGTTTCGGAGGTCATGCTCATCAAGCTATCAATTTGGGGATAAGCTCCAAAAATGTATTTGGATTAGATAGAGAAAATAGAGCTTTATTTTTGACAAAACGGTCATTTACCATGGGAATGAGTCTTGGGTTGTGGTTCCACTTTTTCTTTGGGTAGAATTGCGATTGACTATTAGAATGAATTTGTAGGTTGTAACTTGTTGATGGGTGTTTTATGCACTTCTCAACATAGACAGTGCGTAGGTGCACTACCTCTCTTGAAAGGAAATCTCCAGTTGCAAGCTGCTGAAAATCTCCCCAAGGTCTCTCGGGTGTCAGGTCATGACTTGCATGGAACTCCTCAGTTGATTTTGATGTGATTTTGCTGGTAATCACAGGGCGGACTTACGTAGCTAGATGAAGGATGGATCTTCAAATCCGAAGTTTCTAAGATGGGAAGTAAAGTGTATTCTACTGTAGGTTCGAACAACAATCTAAAACTTCGATGTTTTCTTTAGGTTTGGCTTTACAATGTGCAATGAACCTTAGCACAGGCTACTTATTAAAAAAAAGGAAAAGAGCAGGGAAGAGGGAAGGTTCCCGGATCTGCAACTAACTGTGAACAGTAATTATGGAGTTCCTGCAATGGACAGCTTTCTTAAAACAAGGTTTCACTTAACCAGAAATCTTAGTCTCATGAAACTTGTGCTATCTTCTAAGGTTTGCAAATATTTCACCTTTCATTCACCATATGCATGCATGAACAAAGGTAAAAGGGCGGAGCAGCTTTGAACTTAAGCCCAGACTAACTTTACACAGCTATCTACCAGCAACAAATAGCAAAAAGTATGGACTAAGAAGGCATCTACACAGTAGGAATTTTCACAACTACGGAACAACATTTCTAAAATCTATCAAAGCAAGAATACAGTTAACTAGAACGGCAATATAAATCTAAGTAAAGCATCTAACAATGGAGATTGAACCATGAAACATGTGAAGAAATCAGAAAATGCATCAAGTCAATGTATTTTCATTAAAAATTTCAGCAGTATGTCTTTACAACAACTCAACTCCCTTTACAAATGAGAGGAGACCCCTATTTATAGTGCCCAAAAAGTTAAACGAATGGCCAAGATTGATTTCTATTGTGTGGCCAAGATTCATTACAAAATAGGGTTTCACCCGTCCTCAATATATTACAATTTAAAAATACATCTTTGTCCTTTTGCCTATTTTGTCATCTAGTGCTAGCACTGTAGCATCTTGTCTTTTGCTAATTGCTCTTTTGCTGTAGCTATTCCTTTGGGAGCTCCTCATTAATAACAGGGCTGTCCTCCTACTTCTTCGAAGCCGTATATTCCATGAATTTTAGAATAACTGGCTGGAGCTTGTCTACCTCAATGATCTCGTACCACAACATCTGGTAGCTCCATTCTTTTGCATTATCTTCAAGCTTTTTCCAATCTTCATCATACTTTATTCCCTGATCTCTGAACAACTTTGATTGGTCGAAGGCACGGGCGACAAAACTCATGAATTCCACTGTTATTTCATTGGACGTCCCGTCCATCTTCTTTTGAAAGTAAGGTTTTATCTTCTCGGGATCCATTTGCACTGCTGGCATAGCATACTTAGTCATCAACTTGAGATATCGAGCGCATTCCGCCCTAATTTCCTTGATCCATTCGATGTCTGGATCCACCTTACTCATTATTTGCTCCAACCTTTCCTTCCTGTTGTCAACATCCGGCCTCCACACATCCATCAGCCAGTGATCGTCCCTCTTGAATGCAAGCTCTTTTTCCCACGTGGCCTTTGATAACTGGAGGATGGCCTCAATCTTTGGATAGGTGGAGTCGTATGTTGCAGGGAAGTCGGTGTAGAGCTTCTTCGTGCTCTCCAGAGATTGCTGTAGATCCAAGAACTTGTTGGCTGTTTGAACAACCCGGCTAATACCCATGTTCCTGACGTACAGGACCTGCCGGAACCAGCTCTCTATAGTCTTGTCCAAGTTCTTTCTTCTCTCCAATTTGTTAATTTGATCTTTGGACAGCAGCTGGGGTGGAGCCGCAGATGTGGTAGGCAGGTCATCCACTGAAGACCATTGCTCGATGTAATTCGTCAAGGCGGCCACTTGTGCTTTGAGTTCGTCCTTTGAGACCTTGTCCTGTTTTATCAAGTGCACTATTGTGGTCACTGACTCCTCAAGGTGTCCTACTTTTTGCTCCCTGGTAGCAGTCCCCAAGTTGATGGTAGAGATGTTGTAGCTTACGCCAGCCTGCCCTGCCACGGGTGTTGCTATCTGTGCGGTTTGAGACCCAGAAGCATCCATCGTTATTTTGGATCTCACTTTAGGCTTTTTCTCTTTTCTGGTTGAACTTTGCGCTCGGGCTAGAATAGCCTCCAGCCTTGCTCTCGGATCCTTAGGAGCGGGAGTCTTCTTCTCAAGCTGCTTTTCCAACCATTCGGGCATGGCAGACTTTTCTTTTGATGGCTCTTGATCTCCCTCACCTTCCCCTATTAGGCTCTTCGTTTGTGCACCTTTCATCTGGGTACTGCCCCCTTCTTCCTCATCAGAATCTACGGCGAATGTGAGGCATTTGACGGGAGGTTTAGTAATCAACTGTCCTTAGGGACTTCCTTCCTCCTCAACTTCCTTTTCCTTTGTCATCAATCTGTTCGTTTTTGTGCAAGTACCCCTCGGGCTGGTCCTCTTCTTTGTCCTTTTCTTTTGTGGGAGGCGGCACAATTTCTAGTTTTTTTTCCTTTGCAGGGGTTTCCACAATTTCAGCTGTCTTATCGCCCTCCTCTTCTCTGAGAGGTGACCTTTCTGCCTCTTCTTCATTGTGCTTCAGCTGCTGGGCCATCTCCTCTTCAAGATCGTCATCAAAGGTTTGTACTGTGACCCTACCACTGGCATCCTCCTCTTCATCCCTGCTCTCGGAAGAGCCTGTTCCCTCCTCGTAGGCCACCCTGTCAATTGTCCAGTGTTCATACTCCGGGTGTTCATGGTATTCGTCGGCTTCCTCTTCAAATGGCTTTGAGGCCTTTTGCTCCTGTCTCTCCCATTCCTTGGAGATTAACATGGTGGCCTCCATAGCCGATGGTCCTGCCGGAGGCTGCGAAGGTTTAGCAGTAGCAAGGACCTGCACTATGGCTGCCTGAAGAGTGGGGTTCATAAGGATCTGGGAGAGCTCGGAAGGGAGATTCTGCATGTGTTTCGAGAAGGCCTCAGGCAAGGCGGGAGCGGGCATCTGTGCTGTCACTGTAGCTAATGGGAGTGACGTGGTAGGTGACATGGCAACGGAGGAAGGATGAGTAGTTACGGCGGAGGAAGAGTCAATCACTATTACAGGCTCGGTCGGAAGTGAAGGGGCAAGATGGATTGAGATGTCCACTGCCGGTGGGGATGTGGTGACCATGGCCAGGGAGGCAGATGATGGGGCAGCCGAGACAGGGAGAGCCGAAAGAGGTTCTAACTGATCTGTCCTTTTTTCTTCACCCTCTTGGATTATAGGCTGCTCTGTGGTGCCTCCTGTTTGTTTGAGCCTTTTAGAAGGTGAGCCTCCTGGATCTTTTCTTCTGTATACTTTGGGATCCGGAGACTGCTCCGTTTCCGTTTCTTTCCTTTTCTTATATCTAGTGATTGGAGGAGACTTGCATGTCCCGCCTGTTGAAGTTGTGGCGGCGACATCTTCGGTGGCCCTGGGCTCACTCTTTAGCCCTTCATATGTCGGGATCACTCCTTGTTGCTTCAACTGGCTCACTTGTCCTTTAACCCATTCTTCAGTTCGGGCCATGATGGGTTTGGTCACGATGTTAAGGTCATCGACCTCCTGTTCGTCCCAGTCGATTGCGGGCAGTGGTAAATTGGCGACTGCATTATACCGGGGATCCATGACAATGCCTTCATCCTCTTCTACTTGATCCGGTATGGGGAACAGTTGCACCCTCCTTACAAAGTATGCAATCATCCTCATATAGTGCCTGACACGCACCTCTTTGTCATCCTGACAATTTCCCCAGAAATCCTCAACATTATGTAAATGGGTGTACTCTGGCCCTAGTGCTTTTCTTACATGCCCATATGGGTCCATTCGTGGGTGAGGAGTGTGTAGTTGGAAGTGGTATTCCACCAGCTCCTTTTTTGAATTCCCAACGCACTGGGAAGTTTGCAGTTCGTACATGCCCCGACCGAGGGTCAAGGGATAAGAGACCCTTGCCAAATGCTTGCTGTTGAGGATGGTGTGCACATGTTGCAGCTGCTGAGAGAGTTCCAATAATATAATCTGGTCATTGGGATATCAGGGTAATCTGTTCGGTCTTTTAGTGAAACCCTGGGCGCGAATGTAGGTAAACTTAGGGAATTGAAGGAACAGGAAAGCGTATTGCTTCAGGAACGCCCGTGCACTGTGAGAGACTCTCCTCTTAAAATCCCCTCCAAGTAGTCGGATGACGTGACCAATGAAGGCATCATTGACCCTACAGTACTCCTTAAAATTTTGGAATTGGAGCTGGGGATGTCTGTCATAGACTTTTAATTTTCGCCTTGGCTCCTCGTCGGGTGCCACAAACAATCCACTATACTGCCTCTACTTTGCCAAGGAGTAGACCAGATAGGAGGTCATGTAGAACTTGGAGCTTTTCTTCACGTTCATGAACTGCTTATGGAAGCAATCGCTTATCATGCCTCCCCAGTAGAACGAGGCCTTCGTGATGACATCCTCGTTCTCGCGAAGGATCTGCTCAATAAAGTAAACCATCCATTCCTGGAAGAACACAGCGGTGTGCAGGCCCATTACCTGGCTCAGCATGGTGACCAAGTCATGGTAGTCTTCGTGGAAATCGCTGCTGAAGAGTTCTTGGGGAACCTTTGCGGCGCTGCCCCTTTTTTCTTTGAGCCAATGCTGATTTATCAGTCTTTTGCAGCCCATCGGGTTGTCGTCCCACACCACCTTACATTCATCTATGGTGGGCGTTTCCATCTCTTCAAAATTAGGAATGTGGAAGGTCTGTAATGCCCTCAGTCGACATGTCCGCCAGAATATTACCATCTCTGCCAACGATGGTCCTTGTCTCAGACTGATAGGCCTGTCGACAGGCCATGACTAGCTCAAGGGCAATGAGAGATGGGGGGAAGCCTGCAGCTTTTGCAATTCCGCTGTACTTGATTAATTTGGCATTGTCAATCTTCGGGTGAATTCTGACCCTTTGTGTAAACTCATCAATATCGACTTGGCCAATATTGGTGTCTGTTATTTCTTTCCAGTCCGTGGTGATTTTTGATCGTAGAGGTTCACCTTGGAACTAGAACTTCATCTGGAATTTATCCTCCTTCCCACGAGGAGTCTTTCTTGACTTCTTTCCTTTGACTGTAGTCCCCTCCGAGGGCCCTACACTTGATTCCATATATCCTGTGAGCATGGACACAATGAGTACAACTGATTATAAAAGCATGAACGTTAGTCGAAATCCAATTTAGACAATATATGACTGATGAAATCAAATGTTTACTCCAAGATACCGCTAGCCATTTACTGGAGGAGCTTTGGACAATCCGGGCTTGGAGGGCCGGACTTCCCTGGCAGAAATGCTGTTTAGAAAGGGCAAACGGGGTGGGACGATCCGGGTGACTTCTTCCGACCGGATTTTGATGGTTTAAAAGGTCAAAAATTTGAAGTCGTTTGGATCATCATGGGAGCATCCAAAGGTACAAGGTCGGAAAGTCGTTAGGGGTTGGTTTTTTGAAACGGCCAGAAATGAAGGGAATTCCGGGGACAAAATTCCGGGGTCTAGGACCCGGGAGGCCGGAAGGCGACAGATGCTTTCCTTTCAGATTTTAAGGCGTTCGGGCTTGGAGAGCCAGGAAGCCGCCTCGCCTTTGTCGTTCGAAATGGTGATTGTCGGACGGAAGTTCGGAGGGAGCGACCTGGCGGGCCGGACTCGGCATCAAGTTTGGGTGTCAGATTTTCATATCAAGTTCTCATGGCGAGCATGAGGGTGGAGCCCGGAGGTCGGAAAGGCGGGCGTGTTTTCCCTTTGGGACGGCGGAGATGGGACGGAGTCTCGGTGGGTGGAGCCCGGCGAGGGTGAGGACATTGAAATTCAAAGATTTCCGGTTTTGCGGCGAATGAAAGCTTGGGGTTCAGGAGGCGGAAGGACGTTAGTGATCGGCCGTTTGAAACGGCGAATGCCGCACAGAAGTCCGCGGACGGAAGTCTGTGGACTAGGACCCGATGAGATGACGGAAGGTTGGGTTTGTGCGCAACACCGAATGGCGAAAGGTAAGGCGAGCTCCTGAGACTAGGCAGACACGGTCCGAAAGCCGTTCAGGAACGGCGAAAACCTCGCGGAGTTTCGGACAAAAAAGTCCGGAGGGTCGGGTCCGGGAAGCAGGAATGTTGGCCGGTTTTAGAGCTCTTAAGTTTTAATCTTGACGGCGAATTGCCGACGGAGGTCCGGGGTGGCGGGCCTGAGAGGGCATCCCGCCGTTTTTGAAAAAAAATGGTTTGGTTTCTAAGTTCGACAGCCATGAGAAGACCCAGGCCTGGAGGGCTTAAATGCCCCTGGTGACGAACGGCCGCGACGAGGTGGAGTTCCATACCGATTCTGAGGGCGTTTTGGAAGTTTTCCGAAAATTCTAAGACGTGGGTTTTGTGCGTTATCTCATGTTTTATCATTTAAATGTAGTTTTAACCCGTGTTGTTCATCATCTTAGGCGTTAAAATCATAAAGAGTTCTCAAGAGGGCAAACGACAAACCTACCTCAGGAGTCCGATGAGAGGAGGCGCACAATCCACTAAGGGTCGGCAAATGACGGCAACGGGTGCGAGGGCGACGATTGACGAAGGCAGTGATATTCTCTGGCAAGCACTCTAATCTCCCTGGCAAACCTGACAAATGAAAATGACAGGTTGGACAAGATATTTATAACCAAAATGCATTTAATGCCCCCATTTAATGCAGGTACGGCCGACCGGTTGGTTGGTGGATTTGAATTCGTGGATGGCGGCGGGAGGTTCGGGGTCCGGCGGCCAAAAGGACGTTGCAGGTTCGCCGTTTTGAAAATTCAGTTCGGAAACCATTGGGGATGAAGGGGAACTCGGGGCCCGGAGTTCCATCGGCGATTTTCCTTCGGGAACGGCGAAGTCCACACGGAGTTCCGGACACCGGATGGATTGGCCCGGAGGAGGCGAAGGCATCTCGAAAATATTTGCAATTTTAATTGACGGCAAAGAGGGAGTCGGGTTCCGGTGTTCGGGAAGGCGGAAGCCTTCCGCCACTTGAATGGCGAACACAAGGGGGAAACTCGCCCAGGGAAACCCGGCGGGGCGGGCCCGCTAGGTCTCAGGGCCATTGGCAGGGGCAAACTGCCAAGGAGACTCCGCAAGGCACCAGGACTCAGCCAAACTGAAGGGGATGAAACATGGTCAACTCAAGATGAGAGTTTGGAGGTACGTTGACCACTTAGGACACCGAAAACGAGGGCATGCAAAACGAGGCAACGACAAAAACGACTCGGCAAGGTGAAAGAAAAGAGGGTCCCCATTCCAAACGGGCGTGTGTGCTGAGGGCACAACATAACTTTTCCTTAGTTGGAAGGATTTTCTTCTTATTTGATTCAAGTATGACATTTTCATAGACTCTTTGGCAAGTCTGTGATAAGCACAATACATATTCTTATTGCCATATGAAGGAGCTAAATCTTTTGTGGAGCCATAATGGGAAAAATTCCGATTCTTTGAGTTAGTGTAATGATGATTTGGTGGTGTTGAAAGCTACATTCTTTTGGGTTCCAAAAAATTGGCAAGACTTGGAGGTCCCTTTTGCAAATTGGCTTCCACCTTCAAAGAAAGTTGCAAAGCATGTTCTAATGAATAAAAGGGTGAAGAGCTCTAGCTACTTCTTGAAATGAAAAACCAATCCTAAGGGAAACTTTGTCATGTCCCCTTCTCTAGCATAAAATTAATGATGACCCTTAGCCTATTTTTCTCAAATTTTCTCATAGGCTAATGGGGTGATGAACGAGGAAAATAATTAAATAATTAAATTTAAGTTGTCGAAGTAACTTTATGTTATAATTTAAAAAGATGACTTATATTTAATTGTTTTAAAATGGTCATTATAAGTGAATTATAAAGTGTCACTAGGGCCAAAGTCCTAAAATAGAGTGTTAAAAATGGCACTTTAATATTTTATAACTTTGAGGGAATAATAAAATAAAAGAATATAATATTATATTATTTTCTCTTGAAAAAGTAATAAAAAGAGGATGTTTTCAAAATAAGGTCTTGTTCATTCTATCAATTTCAATTTTCAAGAATGAACGTGGGTTCTTTCTTCTCTTGAGGACGAGAATCTTTTGGTAAGTTGGTTTTGGGGATGAAAACTTTCCTAGTCATTAAAGAGAAATTCTACATAGGGATTGCCATTGTGCTTTAGCTAATCAAGATTTCTGATTTACAATGTTGATTTTGGTTTGGATTTTTCTGTTTTGAATTAAAAAGGTGAAATAAAATATTGTTGCATATTTATTCGATGTTTTTGGGTGAGATTAATCCTCATTGTGTAGGCAGTACACTTCAACTTCTAGTGATACCATTTGCAGCTTAGATTAGTCTGTACTATTCCTTTTTCGCTGGGCTATACAAATTCTGAAATCTAATGGGTGAATGAATAGTTGAAAGGGCTTAATCATTGGATAATATTTAGTATTCTCGCTGCTCTTACTGGACACCAAGTTTCTTGACATTGTTTTTCGTCTTTTTCATTTTGCAAATCCCTTCTTGTAGGCCATACTCACTCAAATCAGGCTGTACCAGTTTATAATGTGAATCGCTGCAGTTTATGGTGTTTTCCCAAGGCAGTTAATATCAGTACTAGGCCATACCAGGCTAGCCATACCTTGTATGAAGGAATATTGACTTATTTAGAGGGCTGCGATCCATTCTGGGTTATTCTAGAGTTTCAATCAACAACATACAACTGCAAACTGGGCTATTTCAATTAAAAAACTTTGCTGTTATATGCACCCACAACATGTTCCTTTTTTGTGGGGTTTATGGCAATCCCAATGCATGTTATGACTAATGGTACCTTTGAAAGGTTGCCTTACCAACTTCTAGGAGTGCTGGGTGAATACTTTTGAGGCTGTAATTATTTATCTGCTGTTACAGTTTCATTAAGGCCATCAAGTATCTATCTCAGAGCTGGCTGTACCATTAGAGGTATTATTTTATGCCTCAATTATCAATTTATGAGTTTGTAGTATATACTTTCAGTTTGAGTGCAATTTCCACTGATTTTCAGGTTGATATCATTAAGTTGATGCAATTATTCTAGTTAAGAATATTTGAGTTCAAAATGTTGATTTCATGCTTATTATTTATAATATAATAAATTGGATGGTTTACAGCTAGTAGTTAATTATTATTTTTAAAGATCCTAGATGGTTCATTGTCAGATCCATGCTATCATTGTAAGATTCTGCTTGGTATATTTGTTGGACCCATTTGTTTTTATTTCATAATCCACCAATTTGGTGTGAATGGAATCAAATGATATAGTCTACCATTTTGGCATTGATGCATTTTTGTTTGTTATTTGCCAATTTGGCATGATCTGAATTTGCTTATCAATATTTACCATTTTGGCATTGATCAATTTTATGGTTTGATATTATGGTAATATGGTTGGCAAACTATCAATATCTTGATGGTTATTTTCATTGTCTTAATTCTAGTCTTTGTATGCTCCCACCTTGTCCACATCGGGAACTTGGTGAGCAGAAAGAGCTAGGATTTGAGTTGCTTGTAAAAAATTTAGTGGATTTGACCTAACCATCCTATTAGGAAGAATGCAAACTTGATTTGAAGGACCCAATTGGTGTTTTGGATTGCCAACTTGAGAGAGGCAATGAAACTGGTCAATGTATTGGTTGACCTAGCGGCAAGAAGATGAAGCGTTACTGTCAATAGCTCCTCTTTATACTTTAGGGGGTAAATGCTACACCCTTAATGTATAGTGTGCATGGGGATATGTGTACTCGGCTTGTGGCTAGCACAACCCTTAATTAAGTTATATGATCATTTATAGTCTTATATAGGTAGTTAGGTTGCCCTATGTGGCATCCATGGCATAAGTATGGTAGATATTGTTAGTTTTATGATCAGATTAGAGCACAGAAAATTAATTCAAAAATCAACACAAGAACACAGCAGATACCCTGGGAAAACCCTCTTCTTGAGGGAGAAAAACCCAGCAACAATATATCACTTATATATTGAATGTTAACAATAATTGTCTCCTTTGCAATAGGCCAATATGAAGGCGAAATATATGCACTGCAATCTGATGCAACACGGATACAGAATGAAGCAGTCTGCTCTTGAGACAAACTTGCACTTGAGCAACTCGAACTTGATGAACTACAAACTGAATGCCACCACAATAACAATGTGATACAAACTGCAGATAATAACTTCAGCCTTCTATAGAAAACTCGATCTGACCTTCTACAGAATTCACACAATGATAGACGACTTATGATGAACAATGATAGGAATGAATGAATGAGAGACAATGAAGGGTGTCGATCATATATACAAGTGAGTGGATAGGTCGTGTCTCTTCAAGACAAGTCGGCCTATATAGAAGAGTGTCTCTCCAATAAATCACGTCCAATGAAAAGTATGTGACTCTTCAAGAAAGTTGGCCTCATTACAAATCGAGTTTCCTTACATTAAATAAATATTAATCATCATTTAATAAGTGACACATCATTTCATGAAATCACTATCATCAATTAAATAGCCGATAGGCTACAATTTAATTGATATCTTTATTCGATCTGGGTTGGAAGAGATGACCAACGCTGCATGAACATCAACACTCCCTCTCAGCTAGGGAAGATACTTCCAGTTGCATAAGACATATCACCTCATCGTGATGTCAACCACAATGTTTGCACCCATATGTGGAAAAGAAAAGATATCACCTCATCGTGATGTCAACCATCATGGCTACACCCATGGATGGTAAAGAAAGATATCACCTCATCATGATATCAACCATCATGGCTACACCCATGGATGGTATGTACAAGTGCTCATCACTCAACGTGATGTTGTCACCTCATCGTGACGTTCACCATGGCTCTCCCAGAGGGTGAAAATACAAGTACAAGAAAATCATCACGGACTCTCACGTGATGCTATCATGGAGTCACACACATGACATCCACCACGACTCTCCCAGAGGGTGGAAACAAGGGCTTTCACCTCAAATCTCAAAGAGAAATGCTTTAACAAGGGCTTGCACCTCAAATCTCTCTCAAAGAGAAATGCATTAACAAGGGATTGCACCTCAAATTTCTCTCAAAGAGAAATGCATTAAAGAAGATCACTGATACTGAGACTCCTTCTCAGTTAGGGCTTCATTCTCCACCATACCAAGCTTGTTTCGAAAGTACACAAACTTTATCCTAGAGAGAGGCTTGGTGAGAATGTCTGCCGTCTGCTCATCAGTGCTGATATACTTCAACTGGATTGCTTTACTCAATACCATATCTCTGATATAGTGGTATTTGGTCTCAACATGTTTAGTTTTGTCATGAAACACAGGATTGACAAAAAGCTTCACACAACTTTGATTTTCACAATGAATGACAGTTGGCTCCATTGATTTTCCAAACAATCCTGCAAGAAGCTTCTGAAGCCACACTGCTTCTCGAGATGCCACACAAGCTGCAATATACTCGGCCTCTGCTGTACTCAATGCTACAAATGACTTCTTCCTGCTGCACCAGGATATCATCGCAGACCCCAAACTGAAGCAACATCCAGAGGTGCTCTTTCGATCAGTGACACACCCTGCCCAATCAGAATCAGTATAACCATGCAACTTCAAATCCACACCTGAAGAATATCTTAGCCCATATCCAACTGTGCCACACAAGTATCTCAGGATATGTTTTGCTGCAACTAGATGTATCTGCCTGGGTTCACACATGAATTGACTGAGTGCACTCACTACATAGCAGATATCTAGTCTAGTATTGACTAAATACATCAACGATCCAATCAACTGTGTATATAGAGGATCCACCAGATCTAAACTAGCTGCAGCCTCCTTAAACATCTTCTTCAGGTTCAGTAGGCTCCCTCTGAATCTTCAAGTACTTGCATCAACCTTCTGATCTCTTCGTCCAAGATTGCTTGCAACACTTGCCTTAGATAAATGTTTTCCAGTGCACACCTCTGGTACTGTAGAGAGTTCAGGATTGTCCTCCTCGACCTCATCTCAAATCACACTATTCTGAATAGGTTTGCAGAGCTACCAATGTCAAATCCAGATGACAGTCTTGAGCAATTATGATCTCAGCAGCTGAAGGGATCCTCTAAGGATTTAGCACCTAGCCTTGCAATACAGTAATCTTCACTTCTTCTCAGTGAGTTACAAAACTCCCTCTTCATCCCTGCTTCAAAGATTGCAAAGAAGACTTTTGGAAGTGAACTCCCTCTAGCCACCAACTCAGTCCCATGGCTGCAAGTTGTGACTTTGTGCATGACTTCCTCACAAGATGCCTCAAGCTTTTCATCACTAAGCAATCTCTCATCACCTTCTTGCTCCTATAACTGTCTTGAAAGCATTTTAGAGAGAGATTACTAACAGTTTATAACTATCCAAAGAAATATCAAGTCTAGAATCATACAAGGTTTACTATTTCAAGTTATAGCATGAATACATAAGAATTTATGAACACTATTAAAACATAAATAAATAAATCAACCTATAAGAGAAATATATCAAAAGATCAGAATGAAGGGATAAAGAAACTTATCTTTATTGAATTCTGATATAACTCTTACTTCCATCTTTTACTCCTCTCGAGAGTGCTAAACTCAGCACAACAAAAGATAATCTGCACAACTACAAATTTCTTGAATGCATTATGCACTTAGCATGTAGAACCAACTCTCTCCAAGAGTTCAAGGCTCTATCACAGTTCATGCATTAGAGAATGATATCGATGTGACCAACTAATCATCATCGAAATTGCAATTCTCTTTTTATTTCAAAGTCACACTCAGAAATCTTCACAACCAACATGAAATAACTTGCAATAAATGAAATCTTCAAAGGATCTTATGCTAGTGAACACAATTTCAAGAGAAACCACTATCTCTCTTTACTAATTACAAGATCCAACTAAATGATATAACTCAGTAAACAAAGAATACTTATCTCTTTAAATAGTCTGATGGATGCAAATACTGGACACAGTAAGATATGCTGCCCTTGCGCTCGGATTAGCACACAACCTTCACGGCTTGAACACAGGCCCATGACTTAGAATAGAAATTCCCTAGAATCCTTCTAAGGAGAGATCTTATCTACATCCGCAAATGAAGCATGCTGATTAGGCCTGGTTGGGCAATCCTTTGCATAGTGACCAAACTTGTCACAACGAAAATATTGGACTTTGGAAAGGTCCCACTTCTTGAATGCAGGAGCACCATTAGCTCCTTTTTCTCTATTCCTTTTGAAGTATCCTTTCTTTCCTCCTTTTCCTTTCTTCTTTGAGGATTGAGTGGAAAGAACATGAATGTCTTCATTTGTAGAGCTTCGACCAATACCTCTCGCAGCCAACCTAGACTCTTCTTGAATACAATCTGCCCTCAAACGATCAAACTTGGGAAGTTTCAATCTTACACTGATTCCTTGAATGTAAGACTCCCAAGATGAAGGAAGACCATTAAGAGCCAACATGGTCAAATCCTTGACATCAACAATATGACCAATGGTAGAGAGCTAATCTCTCAATTCGGAAATCTTCATGAAGTAAGCGATGACATATTCTCCTTCTACCATCTTAACATGATGAAGTTGCTGCTTTAATGCAAGTGCACGACTTGTGTTGTTGATCTCATACATCTCCAAAGTCTTAAGCATCTCTCTTGTTGTCTTCAACTTAGAGATGATTGGAACAATATGATCCTTCACGGAATCAACTAACATCTTCTTTGCCTTAGTATCTTTCTTCTTCCATTGAATCTTCTCTTCCTCATTAGTAGGCTCAGAAACTTTGCTCTCCACGAACTCAGCCAATTCATTTTCCTCCAAGGTGAGCATAATTTTGAATCTCCAAGATGTGAAATTTGTTGCTCCCTCAAGTCTGTCCTCGATCTTCAGTCCGTTCACCATCTTAATGAAGGAATAGATGTGATCAAAGATGAGAAGGAGTAATAAGAGTATCGCTGCAATACTAAATCTGATCAAGATCTTCTTCAAACCCGCTCTGATACTATGTTAGTTTTATGATCAGATTAGAGCACAAAAAATTAATTCAAAAATCAACACAAGAATACATCAGATACCCTGGGAAAACCCTCCTATTGAGGGAGAAAAACCCAGCAACAATATATCACTTATATATTGAATGTTAAAATTGTCTCCTTTACAATAGGCCAATATGAAGGCCAAAAATATGCACCACAATCTGATGCAACACAGATACAAAATGAAGCAGTCTGTTGATAAGGATCTCGGCCTTCTAGCTTAGTATCATCATATTAGGTATTCTATTCTTGTTGAAGACTTCTAGAGGTTTGATCCCTCAAAGTGGCTCATTAGTATCAAGTATTTGCAACATATTTCCTATTATATTTGTCTCTTGTGCAAGTTATTTCATTACAAGTAGTATCAACACGATTTTGGGATTTGAAAGGCGAGAACCAAGGCAATTTTTTTCGATTAAGGTGGTCAAATTGTGAAGCATATCTCTTTCAATTTGATTATTTTTTTTGCAATTTAAAGGGTTGATCAAGGACATATTGAAGTTGTTACAATCTAATTTTGAGTTCATTTGAAGCAATTTTGGAAATGTTTTTGTGAAATTAAATTAGGGTTTCCACCAAAATCACTCCCAAAGCTGCAAATTAGCAGATCTCTTTTATTTTTATTTTTTTTTGAAAAGTGAGATCTGTTAGATTTATTATGATCAGATATAAAACTTAGATTTTAATGCAAAATTAAACACATAAACACATCATATACCCTGGGAAAACCCTCCACTTGAGGGAGAAAAACCCAGCAACAAAGATCTCTCTTATATATATAAATAATGGCAACAATTCTCTTTACAATGAGGCCAATTACAAGGCCAATATCCAGCACCAACTCTAGATGCAATGACAGATTATAATCTGCTCTTCCTTGATATCGAAATCTGCACATAGAGAACCTTCGATCTGCTCTTGATGAAATTCGCACTTGAAGGAATGAATGAATCGAACTTGCTTTTTTTTTTTTTATAAATGGATGGAAATGAACTTGTATATATACAATGTGTGGGAGAGGTCGCACCTCTTCAAGAACAAGGTCGGCCACAATATGAAAAATATAATTACAAATAAATGATGTGAATTACAAGGAAGGTCGGCCCAATTAAAAATAATATTGTTGCCAAGTGAAGCGCCTCTTCACTTTGATTAACTCAATAAATGAATAGCCGTTAGGCTATATGAATTTATTGTGCACAATAAGGCAGAATTATGTAGCCCGTAGCTACAACATCAACACTCCCTCTTAGCTAGGGAGGAATACTTCTGATACACAATGTCATGGACTCTCTCAACATGACACCCACAATGGCTACACCCATATGTGGGGAGGAACATGTCACCTCAACATGATCAACCACCATGGCTACTCCCATGTATGGCATATGTGCACAAGTGCCCATCACGGAATCACTCAACATGTCGTCACCTCATCGTGGCGTTCACCATGGCTACTCCCAGAGGGTGAATAAACACAAGTACAAGAAAACCATCACGGACTCTCTCACGTGATGTTATGGAGTCACTCAACATGAGATCCACCATGGCTACTCCCAGAGGGTGGATCAAGGGCTTTCACCTCAAGTTTCTCTCACAGAGAAAAATGCATTAAAAGGGCTTGCACCTCAAATCTCTCTCACATAGAGAAATGCATTAAAGCAAATCATAGAAGATCACTGAAGCTGAGTCTCCCTTTCAACGAGGGCTTCATTCTCCACAACTCCAAGCTTGTCTTGAAAGTACACAAACTTTACTCTGGAGAGAGGCTCGGTGAGAATGTCTGCTGTCTGCTCATCAGTGCTAATGTACTTCAACTGGATAGCTTTCCTCAATACCATAGCTCAAAGATAGTGGTATTTGATCTCAACATGTTTGGTTCTTGTTGATGCGTGTTTTATGACACACCAAACATCAGAATAAAATGCCCAAAGACACTCTATCCTCTCTTGAAAAACCACCGCGTATGCTAAGATTGCGAGAAGATCATATTGCGATTCCAAGGTTTCTTTAGTCGGGTCTCGACGTGTGGATAAGCTCAATGGCCGTTGTGATATGCTGGTAATAAACAAGGGGACTTACGTAAAATCTTCACAAGTTCAGGACTTAGGAAATTTATCGTTAAAGGCTCTCAATTAGGATTTTCAATTGTGGATCTCAAAAAAAATGGCAAAAGATAGGGTTTAGGAGAATCTAGTCTAAGCCTAAGAACTCAAGAGACAATAAAGACTCGGTGAAGAGGATAAACCGCACTTTGTTTCGCCTCTTGCAGGACAACATACGCAAAATGGGTGCAATCTTCAAGGGGTTTGTGAGAATAATTTTCAAACCTCGAATGAGGCTGAAGTTAAGCTTCCATGATTAAGAGCTCAGGCTAACTTTACAAATCGAATGCAAATCATCCATTCGAAAAAAGTATGAGCTATACTTCACCATTGAATCAATACGATCAATCTTTCATTCAATTAACCAACTTTCAAAGCAAATTCTACCTAATCTAACTTTAACTTTAATCTATGGCGGAAGAAGATATGCAACCTCGCTTACTATTTGATAATAAGAAGTTATTCAAGGCAAATCATGCTCAAGAGCTTTTATTATTCAAAATAGCCTCAGTGCAACAATACACATATTCTGTCTCCACACCATGAAAATGCGAGAGCATCAGTTTATATAGAGCCTCAAAAATGAAATGAAGGGCTGAGATTAAAACAAGATTAACGGCCAAGATTATTACAACCAAACCCTAATTAGGATTTTCCAAAATAACAAGAGTTATCCATCAGAAATCAATCAGAAAAGTGGCAGTTCCAGCTATAATCTAGGAGAGGCGTTCTTATCCATCTGAGTAGCATTGTGCTTGGCGAATCTGGACACTACTGCAATGACCTCGTCCATCGTGACAGGTGGCAACATGCTGATCCGGAATTCAAGTCCGTCCAACTTCTCAGCACATCTAGCAAAAGTACCTTCCCAATCTGCCTCCTGCTTCTCAAAATCCTTTCGAATGGATGAGAGTCTTGCCACTCTCGCAAAGTCTTGTCTCAAGAATGGTCCAGTGGTCGAGAAGAAAGTTCCTTGAACTTTATGCTTCAATCTCTCCAACTGCATGCCATTCTCCCAGATGATCTCACGGTCGAACACCTCTGTAGTTGTCATGTAAATCTTCTCCTGGATTTTCTTGACCTGTTCTTCAATTCTAAGCCCATCTACTTTTGCCTTCTCCAAGACTTCTTCTCGTATTGTCACTGCTCAAAACCAGTGATGAAAATCATATGCTGCCCCTGCAGCAATCACCTTTTTATCAACTAACTCCTCTCTTGGAGTGCTCTTCAAGACTCTAAGGCTTGGAATAAGCCTTTCCTGCATATCCGGGATACCTTCCCATGCCTCCGCCATATCCATCAATCTGGAAAGAAATGAAGAGGTTCGTCCATAAGCAAGTGCCAACTTTTCCATGAACAATGCCGCTTCCGTGCCTTCACCTGCCATCCAGCACTGAGCTTCCCTGGCCGTTACCATTCCATGCTCGACTTCCTTAGTCACCTCCTGTGATGAATCGAGGAGAGGAGGAACAATCGCATTGCCCTGATCAAGTGGCTGGGTCAAATGCTGTATATATTCTTTGAGACGTTTGACCTCCTTTTTATACTCCCTCTTCTTGGTCACTTCCTTTTCCAGTCTCGCTTTAATGGTCGAGACAGAATTATCCAACTCCTCTACTTCTTGACCTTTCGAGGTCGGGCCAAGGTCAACAGTGGTTATAGCATACTCCTGAGGAGTGATTTCGTCCTGTGGCTTATCCACCGTAGGTACTGCAATGTGCACGGAACGGTTGCCTGTCTCGTTCCTCTGAATGGTGGAGAACTTCTTGGCGGGCTTCCTGACTGCGACCTGCTCTAATCTTGCCAAGAAATCGGTAGTATCATCCTCTTCTTCTTGTTGAGCCTTAGCAGGCACCTGAACTTTCATCCTTTTTAACAGCCAGTCTGGAATGGTCGACTGTTCAATGCCATCCTCTACCTGAACCTCTTCCTCGTTTGGAACATCCATAACTTCCCTGAGAGCGGAAATCATTCCCTCCTCGAAGTCATTGTTCCGGGCTTCTATATCATTGTCTGAACCTAAGATTTCTGTGCCTGTTGGTGACATAGGCTCTTCATCATCTAGTTGAATAGGTTCATCGTTTACTTCCTGAGCTGCAAGAGGTTCGAGCATTTCAACCAAGGAGTCGTCTATGGTAGCCACAAATTGGTCAATGTTCCTGGATGTGGCAGAACGAGAAGGTTCTCCCTTATGCCTCTTGGAAACAGGTTCAGCACTTGGCATTATTTCTTTTCTTTTCTCTCCAATCCCGACCAAGTCCTGATGGGATGCACCAGCATTAGAAGAATATAACTCTGATTCGCTCATCAGATCATAAGTGAGTGTGATTCCTTTCTGTCTCAACTCCTGGACATGATAATCAACCCACCACTGAGAATACTTAGTCACTGGCCTCATTAGAGTGGCCAGGTCTGCGTGCTCTGGTTCTGACCATTTCACCGGAGGGAGAGGTCGGCTTTCCTCAAAGCGTGGTTGGACGTGGTTTCCATCATCTTGTAGCTGGTCAGGCACTTGGCAAAACTCAATTGCCCTCATGAAATCTAGTGGCATCCTGGACCACATTTTCCGCCTGACTTCGTACTCATCTGCAGCATTTGCCCAGAAATCCTCCAATTCCATCCTGTGCTTGTATCTTCTCCCTTCCACTATCCGGATGTTATGATGTGGGTCATAGTTGACCCTGGACTTGTAGGCCGTGAAAGGATACCATTGGATCTCCAACCTTGCACTCTCAGCTGCCTGTGCTGATGGACAGTACTCTAGCATGTTCCCGATGAAGAATGGGAATGTGATGGACGCCTTCTTGGTTGGCCTCTGAATATTCTGGTACTCCTCCAACTGTCTCAAAACCTCGAGCAATATCATCCGATTAGTCGGATAGATAGGCAATTTATAGGGATTTCCAGTAAATCCCTGGATCCTGATATATGTAAATTTAGGGAACTGGATGAACCAAGACCCATATTTGTTGATAAGACTTTTTGCTTCATGGCTCAGCCTTTGGTGCACTCCTCCTTGAAGCTTTCCGGTAATGTGCATTAGGAAGGCATCATGAACCCTCCTGAAATGAGTCTTCTCCTTCAATTGGAGCTGAGGATAACAGTCGTAAGGCCTGAGCTCGTTCTCCCCATTGCCAATTCTGCCCTTGCAGATCAATCCTGGATACTTGTATGATCTGGCCAACAGATATACAACATATGAACTCATGTGAAAAGACTTAGTCTCTTCAAGGTTGATCAGCTGCTCATGGAGGTTGTCACTTATCATCCGTGACCAGTTGAACATTTTGACTCCAGAGGTGATTTCATCTATAAAATAGTACATCCAGCTCTCGAAGAAGGCGCCTTGCGGGTTACCAGCTATTCTGTTCAGCATCAGCACAATATCCCCGAAATCTTCCTTGAAGTCCGTCTGGCGAGGCCTCTTGGGCAACTTCTTGATTGACAGCTTAGGCTTGTCCATCCACACCTTGTTGACTGTTGTGGCGCACAAATCTGGCTGACTGTCATATAATCTTTTAGCTTCTTCCTTGGTCTTATAGACCGTTCGTGAATGCTCTGGAATGCCGAAGGTCTCCTGGATTGCAACTTCGCCCAAGTGTGCCAAGACTCTTCCATCGGGTGCGATGATTTGTCTCTTCTGAGCGTCATAATGGAGAGCACACTCCACCATCAACTCCGCACAATCCATTGCCGGTGGGAATCCAGCTGCTTGGAATATCCCGTTTCTGACCATCCGTCTGGCTATTGCTGTGGAGAGTCCCTTCTGCCCGTACACTCTTTTCTTAAATTCATCAAAATCAACATGTCCGAGATCAGTGTCCACGACATTCTTCCACTTTGAAATGACCTTGGTCTCCTTCTGAGCACCCTTGCTAGCAAACTTCATTTTCAACTTCTTTGATGGTTCGCCTGCCGTGTCTGTCAACTTGCAGTCATAAAATTAACATTAATATAAAGACTTTTAAATAATTAAATCCCGTGCCTTGGATTCGAAAATTGACTTTCAGCCGTTTAAATAATTAAATTGCTGCGAAAAAGCAAGCTGAAAGTGACTTGGATGAAATTGAAAATCTTGCCCGAACTTCGCCAAGACGATGTAATGTCCCCTTCTCATCAGTGATCAGCATTGCCATTCATCAGTCTATTCCGGAACCCGTAGACTGGAATGAGGTGAAATTAGGGTTTCTTGGCTTGGAGTTTTGTGGCATTTCACATTATTTACTATTTATAGTAAATTCTTTTTATGGCAGTATGCAGTTGGTTGTCTTCAGTCATCTCTTCAGTTGAGCATGTTATTTGTTGTTTCAATATTTTTCTTCTCAAGCCTTAATTGATGAAATTTATTGATTAAGGGCATAAGTGTTATATTTCTTAATTGACCACCCCTTGGCCTAAGGTTGTAACTTGAAAAGTTGTTTTTAAAAGGGGTCATGAAGGGGTACGCCCATGTCTTAAGAAATATTAATATTTTATTTTTGAACTATATGTTTGGAGAAGAATGGACGCCACCTTTTTGTGAAGAGTTGTATTTTATGAAATTTGAAAAATGAAGAATTCAAAAAGGTGTCTCTTGGCGTACTGCTTGGAAGATGATGAGTTTCTCAGTTTTTATAAAATGAAGACATTGCTCCAGCATTTGGTATCCATTGTTTACCTTACTGTTATGCTGTCAAAATGACTATGGACATTTTGCTGTTGCTTCGAGGATGCTACCTCCTAGCCCCTTCCCAATTTCGTGTTTGAAATACAACACCTAGTTGGAACATTGCTGCTTCTCACATCAGACTAGCAGATTGAGCATCAAAGATTGAAGAATTTTGGAGTATTTTCACAGTTTTGAGTTCTTGGTTTTGCTACAGCTGAAGCTGATTTTTGCTCATATCTATTTGGGTGATTTTATTTTCATTTTGGGTACTTTGGCAAATGAATTGTTGATGCAAGGCGCCACCTTCCACAGAAAATTGGAATTTAATTCCAAGTATTTATTTTTTTCTTGCAAAATCGATTTCTTGAGGAGGCCGTACCATTTAAATGGGCATTGGGATGCGTGCTAAATAAACTGGAGTCATTAGTGATGGTTTTTGGATTGCTTCTTGGGCGCCACACTTCTAGAATACATCTGCAATTGATATCACATCATTCGGAGGTAAATTGATCAAATTATGAGCATTTTATGATTTTACAGTTTGCTGGTTAAGTTTCCAGAATTCTGATTTTTATATCAGATTGTTGCAATTTCCAGTTTTTGGCATATACTTCAGTATTTGAGTGTTATATCATTGTAAAAGTTCATACTTATATCTAAGGTTCATTCCTTATCAATTGTACTTAGTAATTTGCAGAGTTTTATTTGTAAGGTTGAGATTAAGCATTACTATTCCAACCATTCTTTCATTTCTGCAATTTACTTTCTGTTTTATCATTAAATTACCCCTGGATGGTTTACCGCCAGTGTGGACAATTTGTTTGTAACACTCTTATACCCACTTCATAGTGGTGAATCCCCACAGCTCTGTGGATGCCCGCCGCAGCAGATGAATTGTTCTTAATTGTAAATTTTCCCCCCACTGTTTGGTGGTAGCGTGGAAATGTTTTCTATGGCTGGTTATCCGCCTATCAGTTTATAATTTCAATTTTCTAGACTCCGTCATATGTTAGCACCTCGCCCTCAGTGGGATCTTGAGTGCACATTCTTGACGTTGAGTAGTTTCAATTCCAATTCCAGATTTCAGTTTGATGCTAATGCTAATCCAATTATCTATCTCTGGTTTGTGTTGTGTAATTCCTTCGAAAAAAATTGGTTAGCATATTTCAGACGAAAGGACATAAAAGAGATAGCAAATTTATTTGACCAAACATCAAACCTCAGTGAAGAACCGTTCAATGCAAATCGGATTTAAAAATCTGATTTTTAAAAGAAGAAGTGCGCCCTTCTTCAAGAAGAATTTCAGCTTTGAATAAATCTCTTTCTCTTTCCTGCGAAAAATTCTTCAGCATAACACTGCTTCTCTCTCTGGGAAATTCGACTTTGCCTATTGATGAATCAATTGCTTGATAATTTCGAGAAAGATTAAATTTCTCTTCAGTTGTGTGTGAAAAAATGAGTTGCTGAAACTCATTATAATGCTGAAGGATTGAATTCGATTTGGTAATTGCCATATTCTTTCTCGATCTCGATTTGTTTTCATTTATCCAAATAGGCAAGTTTCCTTTTAATTTTCGACAAGAATCAGTCTCGAGCTTATCCAAGCAAATCTCATTGATCTTCAAAAATTCGATTTTTTTATTTAATGTTTATCTTTGATTTTTTGAATTTTTTAAATAAAACATTAAATAATTTAATTAAATTCATGGCGAATTTAATTTCTTTTTTTTTTTTGTCGGATTTCATCTGCTGCATGCTTTATTTTCTTCCAATTCTCGTCTGGCAAATTTGACTTTGTCCAAGGCATTTTTAATTTCCAAATAGTTGAAAATTAATTATTAAAATATTAAAAATATTTTAATTAATTCCAACCCGTTCGTTTTGGACCCATGGCTATCTCGATTTTCCTTTCATTTTTCTTGGCTAAGAGTGTATTTTCCAATTTCGTTCTTAATTTCGTCTAGCCAAACCAAAATTTAAGCCATTTCGTCGAAAATTTTATTGCCAGATCCCTATTTTTCTTTGCCGAGGCTAGATTTTAAGCTTATTTTGCTCTGCCAAAGTCAAATATTTCCTTGCTCAGTTGAATTTTCCTAGGTAAAATCCTTGTCCGAATGTCTTCGTTGGGCGAATTTCCTTGACGTCTGACATATTTTTCCTCCTTCTGGCCAAGGACGACCCTTCCTTTCTCCTTGCCTTGTGCATTTTCTTCGGCCAAAGTTGACAATTTCTTCGCATTTTCTCCATACTTAGGCAAATTTTATCTCTTTTCTACCTTTGAGTTAGGCACATTCCGTTTTATTCTTTGCCAAATCCCAACTTCCTCTAGCATGTGTCCCATCAAACTTGGCATTTATCCTCTCGAAAGTGTCATGATACTTGGTCAAAAATCTCAACCTTTTATCCTTTAGCTTCTATACTTAGGCAAATATTCGAACTTCTCTTTGGACTTGGCATTAACACTTAGCAAAAATTTTGATTTTTCTCTTATCACATGCCTAGGCGGACTTTGGATAGTCTTCAGCCAAGTCCCACCTTTCAAGGGCGGACTTTACACCATCCTTGCCAAAGTGTGGCGGACTTTGAAGGCTGTTTGGACGTGCTTCCTTGAGAATGGCGGACTTTGAATGATGCTTGGATGGGTCTTCAAGATGCATGGCAGACTTTAGAAGATCCTAGGATATTCAAGGGCGGACTTTGAATGATGCAAGGATGAGCATGGGCGGACTTCAAGACCTCTTAGGATATACATCTTGAGTGCTGGGTGGACTTTAAGACTTCTTTGGACATCCTTGGCGAACTTTGGAAGATCCTTGACATTGCCTCTATCCTTCCTTCATGGCGAACTTTAGACTTCAAATTTTTCACGAACTTCATCTTTTAAGAGCTGATTTTTTATGATTTCAACCTCAGATCTGCTTGATCTTGAACTGGTTTTGACTGATTTTCCCAGATTTCGAATGTTTTTGGTCTGATTTTTCATGCTTTTTGAACCTTTTTTTTTTCCGGATTTTTCAATAATTTTTCAAATTTTCTCTTTGATTTTTTGAGAGTTCTATTGAGTTTTTTGAACTTCTGAGTGCGTTTTCAGAACTCGGGACCTTTATAATATAGAAACTTTCCAAAAATAAAAACTTTCTAAAAATAGAAAAAGCAAACCCTAAAAAATAGGGAACCTTGTTTGGTCCAAAAATGCCAAAAACGAAAAATCGAAAAAGCAACTTTCCCTAAAAAGTAGGAAGTCTCAGAATTGGCCAAATTCACAGTTGATCTTCGTCTCTTGGGCCTTCTGAGTGCTTCCATGACGTCTACGCACTGATTCAAGCATGAATTACTGACTTGGCTCGGGCAACTCTCGGCAAACTGACTTGAAACTCTTGGCAAAGTGATCTCTCGTAACTGTTGCAAGGAGACAGAACCCTAAAAACTAGCAGGCAACTGGGGGTCCCCATCAGCGATGGGGCGATGTGTGAAAAGGTCACAACAGTTCTGTCATGAAACACAAGATTGACAGAAAGCTTCACATAGCTTTGATTATCACAATGAATGATAGTTGGCTCCAATGATTGTCCAAACAATCTTGCAAGGAGCTTCTGAAGCTACACTGCTTCTCGAGTTGCCACACAAGTTGCAATATACTCGGCCTTTGCAGTGCTCAGTGCCACTAAAGACTGCTTCTTGCTGCACCAGGAGATCATCGCAGACCCCAAACTAAAGCAACATTTAGAGGTGCTCTTCCGATCAGCTACACACCCTGCCCAATCAGAATCAGAATATCCATGCACCTTTAGGTCCACACCGGAAGAATATCTCAAGCCATACCCAACTGTGCCATGCAAGTATCTCAGGATATGCTTTGCTGCAACTAGATGTATTTGCCTTGGTTCACACATGAACTGACTAAGTGCACTCACTGCATAGCAAATATTTGGTCTAGTAGTGACTAGATACATCAACGATCCAATCAACTGCCTATACATAGTAGGATCACCAGATCTGAACTAGTTGTAGACTCTTTTAGCTTTTGCAAATTGGTCTCCATCGGTGTAGACATGGATTTGCAATCCATCATAACAAATCTCTTCAAGATGTCTATTGTATACTTCCCTTGACTTAGAATGATCTCATTAGGCCTCTGCCATACTTCTAAACCAAGGAAGTAATGCATGTACTTAAGATCCTTCATTTCAAATTTAGAAGCCAACTCCTTCTTGCATTTGATAATGAGGTGTTCTTCTCCAGTAAGAAATAGATCATCAACATAGAGAACCAAGATCAAGGCCTCACCATTAATTACCTTGAAGTATAGATTTGAATCAACATCATTCTTGGAGAAGCCCAAGCTCAACAGGTATCGATCAATCCTCTCATACCAAGCACGAGGAGCTTGCTTAAGGCCATACAAAGCCTTCTTCAATCTGCAAACATGAGACTCCTTCCCATGAACTTCAAATCCATCAAGTTGTTCAATGTATACCTCTTCCTCAATTACACCATTTAGAAATGTTGTCTTCACGTTCATCTGGTGTAACTTCCATCCTTTAGTTGCTGCAATAGCAATGATAGTCTTTATGGAGGTATAACGAGCAACTGGAGCAAATGTTTCCTCATAGTCTATTCCCTCTTTCTGAGAGAATCCCCTAGCCACAAATCTAGCCTTGTACTTCTCAATGCTTCCATTAGCTGCATGCTTGATCTTGAACAACCACTTAGAAAATACAATAGATTTTCCTTCTGGTCTAGGTACTATGTCCCAAACATCATTTTTGAGGATGGATTGATATTCTTCAGCCATAGCATCTTTCCATACTTGCTGACTTGAAGCTTCCTCAACACTGGAAGGCTCAGATTCAATCATTTGACTCATCAATGCAACATAGTTTGAAAACTTCTGTGGTCTTCTACTTTCTCTGAATGTTCCTCTTGGGACTGCAAACTTTTCTACCTCCTGCATTGTTTGCCTAGCCCATAGAGGTCTCTTTTGACCAATAGCAATATCTTTAGGCCCATCAGTAGGTTCCAAAGGCTCAACTGGATCACCATCTTTTTCTGGTTCAGGAGACTCCCTCTGAATCTCAGGAGTATGGTCAACTTCCATGTCCTGAGGAGTCTCATGATCTTCATTATCTATCTCCATGAAGGAGCCTTTAGATCTCTCGAATGCATCATTTTCTTGAAATGTAACATCCCTATTGATCTCTATCAGTTTTTGACCTGGAATGTAGATCTTGTAGGCTTTTGAAGACTCACTGTAGCCCACAAATATTCCCTTCTTGCCAGATGGTTCCAACTTAGTCCTTTTATCTTTAGGTATATGAACATATACAGGACAACCAAATATTCTCAAGTGGCTGACTTCAGGCTTCACACTTGTGAAAGCTTCTTTAGGAGTCGTGTTCTCCAAAATACGATGAGGGCTTCGATTCTAAGCATACACAACTGTCCTAGATGCCTCAGCCCAAAGGAAGGTTTGCAAATCTTGATCATGAATCATGGCTTTAGCTGCTTCTACAACAGATCTGTTCTTCCTTTCTGCAACACCGTTTTGCTGTGGGTTGTAGGGAACACAAAACTCCCTCTTAATTCCCGCCTCAACACAAAAATTACGAAAGCTTCCAGAGATGTATTCACCTCCGTTGTCAGATCTCATAACTTTGATCCTCTTCCTGGACAAGTTCTCTACTTGAGTTTTAAATTCCTTGAATCTGTCAAGTACTTCCTCAGATTCTTTAGTTTTTAAGAAATAAATCCAAGTCTTTCTAGTGTAGTCATCAATGAAAATTACATAATACAAGAAACCAATCAAAGAAGCAATAGATATTGGACCACACAAATCATAATGAATAAGATCTAGAATACTTTTAGATCTACTTTCACTACTATGAAATGGTCTTTTAGTGTTCTTACCCAAAGCGCATCCTCGGTAAGTACCTTCATGCTCCTGGTTGAGTTTAGGAATGCCAGTGACCATCTTCTCCATGGTTGGTAGTGCTCTTAAGTGAAGTTGAGCAAGTCTTCTATGCCAAAGCTCACACAAACTTGATGAATCATGCAACAAGGCCTGAAGTGGACGAGTGCAAAGTCTGTAGAGACACTCTTGCCGAACACCAATCACACGGGCAGTCTTGATGTTAGAGTTCTTCGGCCATGCAAGAACTTTACCTTCAGAGAATGCAACTTGATATCCCTTATCCTCCAACGCTGAAATAGAGACAAGGTTCTGCTTGATGCTTGGTACAAATAGTACATCACTCAATTGAAGGGAGATGCCGAATTCTAAGTGAAGTGAGGAGGTCCCAACGCCTTTCATAGAATAACATGCATCATCTCCAATTATGACTTGAACACTTGTATCTCTCTCTACCAAATCAGATAGATGTTCTCTAAAACCCGTGATGTGGCGTGAGGCACCACTATCAATTAACATAGGTTTGGATGGACAATCTTTTGCATAGTGACCAAATTTGTCACATCTAAAGCATTGTATGCGGGAGAGGTCCTTCTTCTTCTTAGATGTAGGGGCATCATCTGATCCTTTATCTCTATTCCTTTTGAAGTAGCCTTTCTTCCCTTCTCTTCCTTTCTTCTTCGAAGATTTAGCGACAATAATATGAATGTCTTCATTTGTAGAACTTTGTCCATTGCCTTTCGCAGCCAATCTTGATTCTTCTTGGATGCAATCTGCCCTCAAGCGATCAAACTTAGGAAGCTTTGATCTCCCACTAATTCCTTGGATAAATGGCTCCCAAGATTGAGGAAGACCATTAAGCACCAACATAGCCAAATCCTTATCATCAACTATATGCCCAATGGTAGAGAGCTGATCTCTCAACTCGGTAATCTTCATGAAAAATGAGATGACAGATTATCCTTTCGCCATCTTGACATGATGAAGTTGTTGCCTTAATGCAAGAGCTTGACTTGTATTGTTGATCTCACACATTTCTTCCAAAGTCTTGAACATTTCCCTTGCAGTCTTCAACTTGGAGATGATTGGCACAAGGTGGTCCTTTACGGAGTCTACCAAAATCTTCTTCGCCTTAGTGTAATTCTTTCTCCATTGAGACTTTCTCATTTTCATCGGAAGGTTCGGGAACTTCGCCCTCCACTAACTCAACAATCTCATTTTCTTCCAATGCAAGCATTACTCTAAACTTCCAAGATGTGAAGATTGAGGCACCCTCAAGCCTATCTTCGATCTTGAGCCCGTTCACCATCTTTGACGATTAGATAGATGAAAGAAGAAATGAGAATAAGAGTGGATGATAGCACTGCTATAGAAATTTGATCACGATCTTCTTATACCAGCTCTGATACCATGTTAGATTTATTATGATCAGATATAAAACTCGGATTTTAATGCAAAATCAAACACATAAACACAACATATACCTTGGGAAAACCCTCCACTTGAGGGAGAAAAACCCAGCAACAAAGATCTCTCTTATATATAAAAATAATGGCAACAATTCTCTTTACAATGAGGCCAATTACAAGGCCAATATCCAACACCAACTCTCTAGATGCAATGACAGATTATAATCTGCTCTTCCTTGATATCGAAATCTGCACTTAGAGAACCTTCGATCTGCTCTTGATGAAATTCGCACTTGAAGGAATGAATGAATCAAACTTGCTTTTTTTTTATAAATGGATGTAAATGAACTTGTATATATACAATGTGTGGGAGAGGTTGCACCTCTTCAAGAACAAGGTCGGCCACAATATGAAAAATATAATTACAAATAAATGATGCGAATTACAAGGAAGGTCGGCCCAATTAAAAATAATATTGTTGCCAAGTGAAGCGCCTCTTCACTTTGATTAACTCAATAAATGAATAGCTGTTAGGCTATATGAATTTATTGTTCACAATAAGGCGGAAGTATGTAGCCCGTAGCTACAACATCAACAATATCTAAGTCTAGGTAAGTTATAGGAAAAGTTTCAATTATTTGGATTTGTTTTGTGTAGTTTATTGCAAAATTATTTTGCCGCATCATGGCAAGGGTTCAGCAAGAGGAAAATTAAGGAATTCAATCACTCCTTTGAAAGACCCCTGACATAGATGATACAATAGTAGAGGAGACGGATATCATAACCATTATAAATGATGCAACCAACAAGTTTAAGGAGAAAATTAGGTCAGAAATAGCTGAGTGGGTGCACGGGATTGTTAAAGAAATAGCTTCCCTCAAGATTATGAAGCTTCACACAACAAGACTTGAATGAAAATTTGTCATCCAAGGGACATGAAGCCTCTTGGTTTGACTTAGATTTGAAGGAAGACCATCGCACAAACAATTCTATTGCCAACTCTAGGAACTTCGTGCCGAGGATGGAGCTGTGCAAGTTTGATTGCAAGAATCTAGTGAATTAGCTATGCCAAATGGAGCAGTTTTTTGATCTTCATTATGTTCCATGCCAAAAAAGGTTTGCAATGGTATCATTACATTTGGGAACCAAATCAATTCATCTGATATTGTTGGTTATGTGATGAAAAGAAAAAGAAGGTATGTTTTGTCACATGGTTTGTTTTCCAAGAGAGATGCTACCTATTCAAGAATACCCCCTCAAACACAAGATTCTATAGGAGCTCCATGGCTCTCTAGTTGGGGGTCACTTGGGACTTTTGAAGACATCAACAAATCAAGCAAGATTTCTTTAGGGAAGGGCTTAAAGGGGATGTTCAAAAATTTGTGGTAGAATGTTTGGTATGCCAAAGAAATAAAGGTGAGACAATAAAGACACTTGGTCTTTTGTAGTCTTTTGTTATTCTTAGTTAGTGATGGGAAAAGGTCTCCATGGATTTCATCACAAGCCTTTCAAAGTCTAAAGGTAAGAGTGTCATCATGGTAGTAGATGACTGACTTACCAAATATGCCCATTTTTGTGCATTGTCCAGTATTTTTTTTGTAGCAAGTACAATGGCAAAAGCATTGATGGAAAATATGCAAAAGTTTGTGATCGTGATCCTATATTTATTATTAACTTTTGGATAGATTTATTCTTTTGTTTGGGTACTCAATTGGCTTGCAACTCTTCATACCATCCCTAGTTAGATGGGAAAATTGAGGTTGTCAACAAGTGCTTTATCTACATTGTTTTACTTCAAATAAGCAAATCTCAATGGGTGGCTTGGCTACCACTAGTAGAATGGTGGTATAAAACATTTTTCCATAGTGCTTAAAAAATGCCATCATTTATAACATTATATATGCCATCCCCCATCCATCACATCATTATTGAAGGTTACACCAAGAGTTCATGCTGTGGAAGATCACATCAACATTAACAATTAGTACTTTATGGTCTCAAGGAGAATTTTGGCCATGGCACACAATCGAATGAAGCAAAAAGCTAACCAAAATTGTAGTGAAAGTAGTTTTGAAGTGGGTGATTGGGTTTTCTTGAGATTGCAACCATTTAAGCAAATGTCCCTAAAACAACAAAAAAAAAAAACAAGCAGTCACCTAAATATTATGGTTGATATCAGATTTTGCAAAAGATTGGTTGTGTAATAAACAAGCTTGAGTTACCTTCAAGAACAAAGATGTAATGTCCCTCTTTTAGCCATATGCTATTCTGTGTCTAATAGCCTATCTTCGGAAGCCCGTAGGCCAGTCAGAAGCTAAATTTAGGGTTTCCACTTTTTGAGGAGGTTTTGAGGTCTTGCATGTTGGAGTTTCTGACGCATGTCTAGTGGAGCTTTCTGGGTTTTTGGAGAGCTTCGCAATGAGGTAACATGCATGACAGGATATTGACTTGCATTCTCGGTTGCTTTTTGGAGGCTTGCATGTTGGAGTTTTCCAGTTTGGCTTTTGGATTCCTTCTGGGTTTTTAGAGAGCTTTGCGATGGTGTGACATGCAACTGAATCAGAGAACTTTTCCGGACTTACTATTTTTAGTAAGTTGCGACGGCTGCTCAAAATGTGGAGAAAATGAGTTTGAAACAACTTACTATTTTTAGCAATATGCTATTTTTAGTAAGTTCTATTTTTGGTAGTGCTATTTTTAGCAATAGTTCAACAGTTCAGAGCAGTGGTTATTTTTGGTAGGTCAGTTTGGGTAGTTGGTCTTTCCAACATTCTCGGAGCTATTTTTGGCAAGTTGGAGTTGTGTGGGCGTCCTTTGGTGGAGCTAAAATATGTAAATATTCTTGGCTAAGGTTCGGAGGATGATTTATTGATGAAGTCATATTTTAATGCTTTTTATTTGGGACGCCTAGCCTTGAGATGATAATATTTTATAAAGTGAGATAATATTAAGGCTATTTGGGATGCCACTTGGAGAGATAAGTGATTTTATAATGTTTATTAATTAAACATTTTGGAGGCCTTATTTGATGAATTAATATTTAAGTGAAATATGTGTTAAGGCAAAAGGGGACGCCTAGCTTGGAGACATTTGAGTTTAATTAAATATTTCACTTAAATCTTCTAGTGAAATATTTGCAAATTATAGAATATTTCACTTAAGTCTACCTTGGACACCTTTTGGTGATATATTTTCATTTTATTAAATTATATTTCCACATATGGGTTGGAAATGAAATACAAATGAAATTTGGAGAAAAGGTGAAAAGTGACTTTCATTTAGGCACCCTAATTGGAGGGAAAAGAAGATTTGAATTTGGAGACAGAAAAGTTATAAATAAGAGACTTGGCCTTCAATTGAATTATCTATTGTTGCTTATCATATTGTTATGTTGCTGAAATACTTTCAGAGCTTGTTTCGAGGAATGCATACCTCCTAGTTCTTTCTCTTGGTTTTGTGCTTGAAAGATAGCACCTAGCTGAGTTTTCAGAGACTGCTTCTCATCCAAACTAGCAGATAGAGCATCAAGGTTGAAGATTTTAGAGATTTGTCAGTTTTGCATTTGCTGGTTAGGGTTTTGCTGAAATAGAAATCTGCTCATAAGTCCATGCATGATTTTTTGGTGGTTCTGGGTATTGGCCCTATGGTTTAGTCTACCTTGGGTGCCCCTCCTTGCAAGTTTTCAGATTTTTTGGAGGTGTCTTGGATTTTATCTTGTTGGTAGAACATTTTTGGAGGTTGTCCCTTCTTTGAGGTTGCATTGGAAAGCGTGCATAAATAAACCACTGCTATTTGGAGGAGTTTCTTGGCTTGGTCTTGGTCACTCAACTCCTAGCTCTCATTTGCATTCAATTCCACATCATTTGGAGGTGTTTTGACGAAGTTATGAGCATTTTGGTGATTCTAGGGCTTGCTGGTATGAATTTTCTGATTGCTGCAATTTTATATCAGACCTGATATTTTAGTCCTTTTTGCTATATTTCATATGTTGGATAGCTTGTACTTGTTTGGAGTTCATTTCCTAACATTTTGGAGATCATTGGTTATCTATATCTCATTGTATTTGCAGATTGTTCATCATATTGTAATGTTGAATCGGTAGTACTAATCAACTCTTTTACTTTCTGCACTTTACATTTTGTATTCCCACTTTAGTGGAAGAGGATGGCTATGCCGCCTAGTTTACTTTCAGTTTAATCATTATCATTCCCACGACAATGGAAAAGACTAGCCCTTCCTCAGTCTACATTGTATTTGCTTTCTATTTCTCCGCCATATGATAGCACCTTACCCACCTTGGGTTAGGAGTGCACATGCTTGGTGTTGAGTTTATTTTCCAGTACTGCATTCCTTACTATTGATACTCCACCATATGGTAGCATCTTACCCAACTTGGGTTAGAAAGCACATTCTTGGCATTGAGACATTCCTTCTATTGCTAGTTTTGATTGGGGCTGACCTTAACGAGTGCTTTGGTGCTGTTGTGATCATTTCAAAAAATTGAAAAAATTGGGTTGGCACATTACAAAAGATACATCCAATTTTTCATGTGTTTAAAGAAGGTTATTGGTCAGCGGATCCCTGCACAAATAATATTACGTAAGCTAGATGAAGAGGAAAGACTTGTTTTTGATCTAAAGTTAATTCTCTAGACATGTACAAAAAAGTTGAGGACTAGGACAATCACATAGTACCTCATTCAGTGGAAGAATTTGCTTGTCGACGATGCCACATGGGAAGATGACGATTTTGTGCACAAGCATCCATAGTTATCAATGTTGAGGACAAAACCTCTGTGAAGAGAGGGGGGGGGAGGTTGGGGGGCGGGGGGATTAGGGTGCGGGTAGGGATGTGGGGAGGTCATGCTAACACCCTTAATCTATAGTGCACATGGTAATATGTGTAGTTGGCTTGTGGCTAGCATAATTGTTAGTTAAGTTATATAATCATTAATATAATCTTTTATAGGTAGTTAGGTTGGCTTGGGTGGAATACATGGCATAACTTTGTTATATATAGGAGGTAGAGGCTAGCTTATTATCATCATATTGTGAATTCTATTCTTGTTGAAGACTTGGAGGTTCACCCCCTTGAGGTGACTTTTATTAAATATTCTCAAGTATTTGCAGCATATTTCCTATTATATTCTTCTCTTGTGCAAGCTATTTCATTACAGTAAAGCTGCTTGATGATAGTGCTGTCAAATACTTTCTAATTGTCATTGTCTGACTACTTCATTGTGGCCAAAAGTCTTTCAGTAAACTGCTGATAAGTGAGCACTTGATCATTCATATGAAACCTGAATGATCTGTATTTATTGTGGCCATTTAATTTGATTACATCTTGAAGCATGCTTTGAAATTGCTGATCCAAGCATACAACTTGCATCCTCAATTAAGTATTTCTATAATATTTAGTACCTACAAGGAGTTTCATGTTGGAAATAAAATATTGAACCGGAACTGGGCCCATTTGTGACAAGAAAAGTTACTGGAATTGGATCCCATCTGGCAACAAGGAATATATCAGATATAGGCCACATTTGAAGACAAGGCATATATTGGAATTAATCCCCATCTTAGTGAAATGATTACAGTAAATTCAATCCCATTTCAGGACAAAGAATATAGTGGGTCTAGGTTTTTACTCTACATACAATCGTAGCAATTCATTCATTAACCAACAAAAGTTTGATGGCATAACAACAATTTCAAAAAATGACATTTGAATTCATCATCACTTAATTTATAATGAAAGCTACAAAAATGATTAAGCAGTTCACATACCTTAATATTTTCTTGATTAGTAAAATGGTTGACGAGTCAACAGCTGTGTTTTCTAATCAATGTCGCAAGTACAGTAATGAAATTGGTTAGTGTATAAGTACAACAGTTAAACAAGTCCGTGTGGTACAAATTCTTAGTTAATATAGTAAATTTCTGGGCAATACTGTATAAATCAGTCAAACAGTACTATTATTGGAGAATATGATGGAAATTTAGTCAACAGAGGGTAAAAAGATATTAGCAACACCTTGGACAAAATTCTGGGTCTTACAGTCTGTGTCCAAGTGCTTTCTATGGCCGTCAATTTTCAACAACTCAAATGCGAGAACGTAGGTGAATTATGAATGAAATTAGGTGAAGGTTTTTGTAATTTTGCAGGTATTAATAGTTGCTGGTTTAGCTGTCTAGTCAACATGATTCATTATTTAACAATGAAATTTAATCTCATGGCAGACCTGGTAGCAGGGGTAGTTAATGAAAAATAGAAAATAATTATTGAAGTTTTTGATCAAATATAGGCATTTTATACGCAATGAGAAAGACTATGACTTGCCTTTCATACAGATTTGGTTTCATTCTTGAATAATGAATGGTATTTTAGTCTTTTTGAGTTTTTCTTTTTCTTTCAAAGTTGACAAGGTTAGATCTTTTCATCCATTCAATTCACATATGCGAGTTGGGTTCAGAACATTGGGAAGCAGCTTTTTACTTTAACATGTGGAGTATATAAAATATGTGAAGAGCTGGACCTATTATGAGAGGATGGGCGCTATCTCATGATTAGATTGGTTATGAAGAACATATGAATGTGAACTGAACTCTAAACTAGATATTCCATCTATCAAGGGAGGGAGATACCTTGTAGACCAATAGGTTAATAGGAGAAACTAAAGTAAAATTATTCTATTATTTATTTTGAAATCAAGTTTCTTATCTTAATAGTTTCCGTAAAAGGCTATTCTTTCTTTAACACAACCTGCAATTCCTTTTCTCATAGAATGGTCTGGAGAGGTTCGTGCAGTCACCTACTCGAATGACGGAAAATCTGTTTCAGTAGTTTATCGTGTGACAATCTATGGAGCTGATGGTGAGGTAATTAATAAAATCCCATTTCTTTTTTCCAACAATGCACACACAGAAATACTAGTTTCGTGCAGGTGCATCTAAGTCATTTTATTGCAATTTTTTACAAAAAAATTTCCAATAGATTCCTTAACATTCCAAATATGGGCAAATCCTGAAATAATACATAATTTCCATCATGTCATAGATGAATTATTTATTTGTTTGGTGCTGCATCAATATAATCTCGTTTTTATTTTGAGCAGGCACATCGAGAATCAACTGGCACAGCTTCCATGAATGACACAAATCATGGGGATCCTGTACAAAAAGCTGAATCAATGGCATTCCGCCGTGCGTGTGCTCGTTTTGGCCTTGGGCTTCATCTTTATCATGAAGAGTTAGATTAATATCTAGAGAGTTTTGGCTGTTGACAGCTTCATATCTTCACAAAATTTTGGCAGTTTCGTATCCTGCTTTCTTTCCACCATGGAATTTTAAGATGGTGATGATAAAATTATGTATTGTATATAATTAGCTTGTGCTTTGTTAATAGTTAATACCATTAAGAGTAAAGATACAGCTTGCAGATAAAAGGTGCTCCATTTTGAAACAAGTTGACCAGTTATGCTACATTGGATTGGATTTCAGCTGGTTTATGGATTTCAAGCATGGCTCAAACCGGAGCCAAATGCAGTCTTATATATTTCTGCCCATGAAAAGAAAACTAAACTTGGTTTCTTTAGGTCGTAATTCTTAAAGTTATATGAACTAAATATTTCAGAGGACGTGTTCGGTTTCTTTTTAAACTGGTTTAGTGTGGTTTGAATCCTGGGCATGATCTTGGTAAATGTCTTCTCTGATCAGACAGCATAGGCCTTGAATCTAATGTAGGGCTTGTGTTGCTGTGATTTTATTCTAAATTTTAGGAACCAATTTTAAATTCTGGAACTTTTTTTTTGACAATTACTATTTATGAATGTGGTGGCAGGAATTAATTCTACGGTGCAGAAAATACTTCGAAGCAATATGGATTTTTGTGCAAACTTTCCTCTCGTCAAGCATAATCATCGATTCTAATATCTATTACTAGCTATGGCACCTTGTGCAATGGGTACGCCGAAGAGGTGTGGAAGGTCAATTAGGAAAAAATTGGTTTATTTTCTTGCACACATTTGTATAGTAAAGGAGATCAATTGGTAGGTCATTTAGAAAATGATTTTAATATTATTATTATTTTTTTAATTATAGAATAATATTATTATATTTATTTTTAATTTTTTATGTATTAACTATTATATTATTATATAAATATGTATTATTTATGTCATTATTATATTAATCTATTATATTTATTATTTATGTATTAACTATTGTATTAACTATTATATTGTTATATAATATAGCATTATATATTATAAACCAAATTATTTATTATATAAAACTAATTAATTATGTCGTAATGTTAAAACCTAAATGTGCTCTTTATTAGGACCGTAATTTATGCTAATTTATACTTAACTACGTAGAATAAAGGATGTCAGAATTTTTAAACCTAATATATATGTATTTGATAATTTTGTTAAAAAATAAGATATATAATAAATAATATAATTATATTATTTATAATTTATTTTTAATTATATAAAATATACATTATATATTAATTATGCTAATTTATACTTAACTACGTAGGGTAAAGGATGTCGTAGTTTTAAGGATCTTGGCCGTAATTTTCATTTTAATAAACATACTCTAAAACAGTGAAAGAAAACGAAAATAGAAAACGGAAAAATATCTGATAAAATCGAACGACCATTAACATTTGAATCATCTTGCATTGTACTTAGTGAACAAAAACCGTTGATCTGCAAAGTGTTGTTATAGTATCAAGTTTCATACTTCATGCGTCAAACATTTAATAAACAATAAATTTCATATAGCCTTCGGCTATTTATTTATTGCATTTGATTAGTGAAGAGGCGCTTCACTTGTATAATATATTTTATTTATTATGGGCTGACCTCTCCTTGATATTTGCAACATTTCATATGAGTCATATTTCTTGGTGGCCGACCTTGCATCATGAAGGGTTGCATCCTCTCCTCCATTTTGTATATATGTAAGATCACTTTCATTCATTCATCATCAAGTCAAGTTCTTTTCATTCCATCTGCAAAGTGTGAATTTAGCTACAACAGTTCGAGATTATTAAGGAGTGTGATTTTGTTATTTGAGTTTGCATCAAGTGTGGTCCTGATAATTGGCCTAGAATTTGGCCTCATTGTAAAGAGAATTGTTGCTCATATTTCATATATGTAACAGAGATATTGTTGTTGGGTTTTTCTGCCTCAAGTTGGAGGGTTTTCCTAGGGTATATGTTGTGTCAATCTGTGTGAAATTGTTCTTATTTCTGCTTATTTAATTTTTGATCTAAAACTAGCATTGTATTAGAGCCAAGTTTAAGAAAAGATCGTGATCATATTTCTATAAGCAGTGTGCTCTTCCTCTCTCATTCTCATCTTTGTGTGTGTCTATCTTATCTACAAATGGTGAACGGATTGAAGGTTGAAGATAGACTCGAAGGTGCCTCTAACTTCACCTCTTGAAAGTTTAGAGTTTTGATTGCATTGGAAGAAAATGAGATTATTGAGTTTGTGGAGAAAGAGGTTCCCGAACCTTCCGATGAGACTTAGCATATTCAATGGAGGAAGAATGGCACAAAGGCCAAGAAGATTTTTATTGATTCTGTGAAGGATCACCTTGTGCCTATTATCTCCAAGTTGAAGACAGTGAGAGAGATGTTCAAGACATTGGAGGGATTGTATGAGATCAATAACATCAACCGAGCTTTTGCATTGAGGCAACAACTACATCACATCAAGATGGTGAAAGGAGATTCTGTCATCTCCTTCATGAAGATCACCGAGTTAAGAGATCAACTTTGTGTCATTGGTCATATGGTTGATGATAAGGACTTAGTCATGTTGGCACTTAATGGTCTTCCTCAATCTTGGGAGCCATTTATCCAAGGTATTAGTGGAAGATCAAAACTACCAAAGTTTGATTGACTTAGGGCAGATTACATTCAAGCAGAATCGAGATTGGCAGCGAGAGGCAATGGGCGAAGTTCTAACAATGCAGATATTTATGTACTTGCTGCTTAATTATCAAAGAGGAAAGGAAGAGAAGGGAAGAAAGGAAATTTCAAGAGGAACAGAGATAGAAGATCGGATGGTGCTCCTGGATCCAAAAAGAAGGATCTCTCCCATATACAGTGCTTTAGATGTGACAAGTTTGGTCACTTTGCGAGAGATTGTGCAACTCTTCCAAAACAACATGCTTCTACCGCAGAGGTGAATGATGCCTCTCCTCAGAAGGATTCAATAGATAATTCAAATGAGTTCCTATTTATCTCCCTATCAAGCATTGTTCCAATCGATAGCGACACATGGTTGATAGATAGTGGCGCCTCTTGTCACATTATTGGATTTAGAGAACATCTTTCAGATTTAGTGGAGAGAGATACAAGCATTCAAGTTATAATTGGAGATGATGCATGCTATTCAATGAAAGGTGTTGGAGTCGCCTCTCTTCACTTAGATTTCGACATCTCCCTTTAGTTGAGCAATGTGTTATTTGTACCAGGCATCAAGAGAAACCTTGTTTCAATTTCAGCCTTGGAGGACAAGGGATATCAAGTTGCATTCTCTGAAGGAAAAGTTCTTGCATGGCCAAAGAACTCTAACATCAAGTCTACCTGAGTGATTGGTGTTCGGCAAGAGAGTCTCTATAGACTTTCCACTCGACCAATGCAGGCGTTGTTACATGATTCCACCAATTCATGTGAGCTTTGGCACAGGAGACTTGCTCACCTTCATTTCAGAGCACTTCCATCCATGGAGAAGATGGTCACTGGCCTTTCTAAACTCAGCCAAGAGCATGAAGGTACTTGCCGAGGATGCGCATTGGAAAGACTTGGATTTATTTCTTAAAGGCTAAAGAATCTGAAGAGGTACTTGAGAAATTCAAAGAATTTAAAGCTCAAGTAGAGAACTTGTCCAGGAAGAGGATCAAAGTTCTGAGATCTGACAATAGAGGAGAATACATCTCTAGAGGCTTCCGTAACTTTTGTATCGAGGCAAGGATTAAGAGGGAGTTTTGTGTCCCTTACAATCCACAACAAAACGGTGTTGCAGAAAGGAAGAATAGATCCATTGTTGAAGCAGCTAAAGCCATGATCCATGATCAAGACTTGCAAACCTTCCTTTGGGCAGCAGCATCTAGAACTGCAGTGTATGTTCAGAATCAGAGCCCTCATCGTATTTTGGAGAACATGACTCTTGAAGAAGCCTTCACAGGTGTGAAGCTTGAAGTTAGTCACTTGAGAATCTTTGGTTGTCATGTGTATGTTCATGTGCCTAAAGATAAAAGGACTAAGTTAGAACCATCTGGCAAGAAGGGAATATTTGTGGGCTACATCGAATCTTCTAAAGCCTACAGGATTTACGTTCCAGGTTAGAAACTGATAGAGATTAGTAGGGATGTCACCTTTGAAGAAGATGTTGCATTCAAGAGATATAAAGGTTCATTCATGGAGATAGATAATGAAGTCCAGGGGACTCCTCAGGACATGGACGTTGATCATACTCCTAAGATTCAGAGGGAGTCCACTAAACCAGAAGAAGATGGTGATCCAGTTGAGCCTTTGGAACCAACTGATGGGCCAAGAGACATTGCCATAGGTCGAAAGAGACCTCTATGGGCTAGGCAAACAATGCAGGAGGTAGAAAAGTTTGCACCCCTAGAGGAACATTCAGAGAAAGCAAAAGACCTCAGAAGTTTCCAAACTATGTTGAATTAATGAGTCATATCATTGAATCCGAGCCTTCCAGTGTTGAGGAAGCTACAAGTCAACAAGTATGGAGAGATGCTAAGTATGGAGAGATGATATGACTGAAGAATATCAATCCATTATCAAGAACGATGTTTGGGATATTGTACCTAGACCTGAAGGGAAATCTGTTGTATCTTCTAAGTGGCTTTTCAAGATCAAGCATGCGACTGATGGAAGCATTGAGAAGTACAAGGCTAGATTTGTGGCTAGAGGGTTCTCTTAGAAAGAGGGAATAGATTATGAAGAAACCTTTGCTTTGGTTGCTCGTTATACATCCATCAGGAGTATCATTGCTACTGCAGCAGCTAAAGGATGGAAGTTACATCAAATGGACGTGAAGACAACATTCCTTAATGGTGTAATTGAAGAAGAGGTATATATTGAGCAACTTGTTGGCTTTGAAATTCATGGGAAAGAGTCTCATGTTTGTAGATTGAAGAAGGCTTTGTATGGCCTTAAGCAGGCTCCTCGTGCTTGGTATGAGAGGATTGATCGATACCAGATGAGCTTGGGCTTCTCCAAGAATGATGTTGATTCAAACCTATACTTCAAGGTAGTTAATGGTGAGGCATTAATCTTGGTTCTTTATGTTGACGATCTATTTCTTACAAGAGAAGAACATCTCATTATAAGATGCAAGGAGTTAGCTTTTGAATTTGAGATAAAGGATCTTAGATACATGCATTACTTCCTTGGTCTAGAAGTATGGCAGGGGCCTAATGAGATCATTCTGAGCCAAGGGAAGTATACAATAGACATCTTGAAGAGATTTGGCATGATGGATTGCAAATCTATGTCTACACCTATGGAGACCAATTTGAAGAAATTGAGTGAGTCTACAGCTAGTTCAGATTTGGTGGATCCTACTATGTACAGGCAGTTGATTGGGTCGTTGATGTATCTAGTCAATACTAGACCAAATATTTGCTATGTAGTGAGTGCACTTAGTCAGTTCATGTGTGAACCAAGGCAGATACATCTAGTTGCAGCAAAGCATATGCTGAGATACTTGCATGGCACAATTGGATATGGCTTGAGATATACTTCCAGTACAGATCTTCAGTTGCAAGGATATTCTGATTCTAATTGGGCAGGGAGTGTAGTTGATTGGAAGAGCACCTTTGGTTGTTGCTTTAATTTGGGATCTGCGATGATTTCCTAGTGTAGCAAGAAACAGTCTTTAGTGGCATCTAGCATTGTAGAGGCAGAATATATTGCAGTGTGTGTGGCAGCTCGAGAAGTAGTGTGGCTTTGAAAGCTCCTTGCAGGATTGTTTGGACAATCATTGGAGTCGATTGTCATTCATTGTGATAATCAAAGTTGTGTGAAGCTTGCTGTCAATCTAGTGTTTCATGACAGAACAAAACATGTTGAGATCAAATACCACTACATTAGAGATATGGTATTGAGGAAAGCTATCCAGTTGAGATACATTAGCACTGATGAGCAGATGACTGATATTCTCATGAAGCCTCTCTTCAAAATAAAGTTTGTGCACTTTCGAGACAAGCTTGGAGTTGTGGAGAATGAAGCCCTAGCTAAGAGGGAGACTCAACATCAGTGATCTTCTGTGATTTGCTTTAATGCATCTTACTTTGCGAGAGAAATTTGAGGTGTAAGCCCTTGTTAGTGCATCTTTGTCTGTGAGAGAAATTTGAGGTGTAAGCCCTTGTTAGTGCATCTTTGTCTGTGAGAGAAATTTGAGGTGAAAGCCCTTGTTTCCACCCTCTGGGAGTAGCTATGGTGGATGCCATGTTGAGTGAGTCCATGACAACATCACGTTGAGAGACTTTGTGATGATTTTATTGTACTTGTGTTTATTCTCCCTCTGGGAGTAGCCATGGTGAATGCCATGATGAGATGACAACATCACGTTGAGTGATTTCGTGATGGGCACTTGTGCATATATGTTTTTCCATACATGGGAGTAGCCATGATGGTTGATATCATGTTGAGTGACTCCGTGATGTGCTCCTTTCCACATATGGGTGTAGCCATTGTGGGTGTTATGTTGAGAGACTCCATGACCTTGGATGTTAGGAAGTATTCCTCCCTAGCTAAGAGGGAGTGTTGTTATAGCATCGGGTTTCATACTTCCCGTGTCAAGCATTTAATAAACAATAAATTTCATATAGCCTTCGGCTATTTATTTATTGCATTCGATTAGTGAAGAGGCCCTTCACTTGTATAATATATTTTATTTATTATGGGCCGACCTCTCCTTGATATTCACACCATTTCATATGGGTCATATTTCTTGGTGGTTGACCTTGCAGCATGAAGGGTTGTGTCCTCTCCATCATTTTGTATATATGTAAGATCACTTTCATTCATTCATCATCAAGTTAAGTTCGCTTCATTCCATCTGCAAAGTGCGAATTCACCTACAACAATTCAAGATTATCGAGTGCGATTTTGTTATCTGAGTTTGCATCAAGTGTGGTGCTGGCCTAGAGTTTGGCCTCACTGTAAAGAGAATTGTTGCTCATATTTCATACATATAAGAGAGATATTGTTGCTGAGTTTTTCTCCCTCAAGTTGGAGGGTTTTCCCAGGGTATATGCTGTGTCAATCTGTGTGAAATTGTTCTTATTTTTGCTTATTTAATTTCTGATCTAAAACTAACACAAAGTGCCACTTTTACGTCTGAAAAGAAACAGCGAAAATGAAAAATAGAGAAAACGAAAAACTAACAAGATAACGACGGAAGACGATTCAATTGTCTACATACTCTAAAACGCTTTTTAAAAGCCTTTTTTTTAGGTTGCAGCTCACCAAATTGGAGATGGAGGAGCGGTGGGAAAGCAGTGAAAAAGTGGTGAGGAAAGCAGAGAAAATCGGCGGCAAACAGCCAAAAAATGGCAAAAAATGATGAATGGCTGAGATTCGGCCGGAAAAATGGTAGCGGCAGGGAAAAACAGCGAAAAACAGTCAAAAAATGGGGAAAAATGATGGACGGCTGAGATTTGTTTCACTGCCAACCAAGGCCTCTTGTTACGTTTCAACCATTGAAGAAGAAAATGAACTTGGAAAGTTCATATAGGGACACGCCTTCGACATAAAAATATAAAGTCATTAAACACCCAAGAATATCATGCAATAATAAATGCATAAATCATCTTCAAATTCACCACATACATGTTTATTAGTTCCTTGCAAAGGCGGGTTACTATTGCAAATGTTCAGTTTTTACTGTTATCAATTCTTGCATTTCCATTACAATTCATTGTTTCTCTGTATCAAATTCCACTGCAATGTTTGAAATACAAAATTATCAAACGTCTAACGAATAATGTTGAAGAAATGATTTTGTTACATTCTAATTGGCTGAAATATTTTTGGTACTGAATTTCAAAGCACAATAAGGCTAATTATTTTGATACCTGGCCTCTTTAGCAACTGTCATGGTCTTACTGCTTGTTGAACGTGTGTCATGCTTTCCACCATTGTCAAATAACCCTTAATCGGGCCTTGTTTGACATTAGATCATTGTCGAGGTCCATCCTTGCAATAGGTGTAGCTACATGGAAGCACAGACTTGTGCAATGGATGCAACAGAGAATATGAGAACTATGGGTACAAATTTTGCACATCAATGAATGATGACAGTGTAGAAGTGTGGGGAGCTCCTTGGCTATGGAACAATGTTGTGATGGATTGTTTAGCATGCTACCAACTATGTGCAGATAAAAAATATAATGCAAATGTTATGGCGATGTCTTAATTGGCCCGTGCATGGTGGTGTCCCATTTTGAATGGCGCTTGGAAGTTTATGTGCCCATGCAGCTGCCCCTTGGAAACTACGAATAGATCAATATCACTCTTTTTGCTTGTGTTAGAAGAATGTCAAAGAGCTTCGTAGGTACAAGTCACATTGTAATACAGTAGGGAATGCAACTAATTTTAATGGTTGTGATTGCAAGGCTTAGAAATATTTGGTGCACAAATGATAATATTGTTTTATTGACGAGCATGATATTACAAAAGATTGGCTTAGAACAGGGGAGTATGCAATGGTAATATAGGGAAGTATGTGAGCGTTTATTTCACTTAAATCGCTTCAAAATAAATGGCACAACATAATGCCTTGGGAAGCTACGGTTGGGGAAACACTGCTTGAAACACGTGCAAAGCTTAGTATGAGCGCTTCAACCTCGAGGGATATTTGTCCCCAACTTGGAACCACTGAAACGGCTGCAAATAAAAAAAATCTTGTCATTGTCAACATTTTGAAGAATATAATAGAATTGAAGGTTTTTAATAAAGACTACGAGACAATAGACTTTGCCGATTTTGCTTTTTGAAGTGTTGATCTGTTATTCAATTTGATAATGAGCTCCTCGATTGTCTCAACCATCTTCTGCTGAATAGGACTTGAAATGAGGTTGCCGCTAAATTACTCGTGTACTTGACTCAGATGTCATTGTAAGTTTTATATTTGAAAATAAAATGATTTTTGTTTCCATTGTCCCGATTGTGCAAAAGAATCAACTATCTTCCTATACCTCTTTTGACATTTTTCATCTACTTGTTTCACACTAAAAATAATGGCTGTAAATCATGTAAAATTGACCTTTAAATAGGCCTTTTGTTGATGGTTAGAAGTGTTAAATTCTTCAAGGTAATATTTCTACTTTCTTTCTAACATCTTTTCCCATAGACTTGTGAAACTTATCAACAATGTCTTTATTTCTTTTCTATTGTTAAGGAAAATATTCAAGTGAATGTGCCATTTGTACATCCACCTACAATTTTGCATCATCCATGACTTCTTTCTTTTGTTTGAAACATCTTTAAAGACAACATTGGGCCAATGATTTGTCTCCATCTACTCAATTTTTTTTCAAATAGTTTAGAAGATGCACCATAACAATAACTTCAATAGGAATTATAGTTGTTTTAGCTAGAAATTTTTTATAGGTGATTGAAATTTTTAATTTGAATTTATTTGTGATCACAAATTTTTGGATTCTCTTAGTTTGCATCTATTTGGTGTTTGAAGTACTACTAGCTCATATTTCACAATCATATATCACCACCACAATTACTCATAGCCCATATAGAGTTTGAATAGTTTTCCAATCACATAACCCTACCTATTTGCATCTATTTTGAAGAGAGAAAAAATGAAATGTCCCAAATTTCTTAATACCTTCCCTAACTTCTTGTAAAATGAATAATTGTGTTGTGTTAACATCGGTGAGAGTGGGGGAGGAGGGCTCAACCCTTGCCGCTTGCTCATACAATTGTTTTGCATATTTAAATCATGGAGTGGTTGTAAAGTTATTTTTCATTTGTTTTTTTGTTCGTTTAAGTTTTCTCAAAATAATTTTGAGTTATTCTTCCATAGATATATTAGCTCTTCTCTCCTTGTTTTTATGAACACCAATTTTTTTCCGTTTACAATATGCTTGTATAACTTTGTGTTCTCTTTACGTAGCTCCTTAGAGCTTTCATACATATTTGTAATCCTTAACAAACTATGCATTTGTTTTAATTTTGTTTTTCTTCTTCTTGTTCTTTATCCTTTTACAACTCTCAAGTGCCTCTTTAATTATGCTTGTTAGCTCCTAGCTTTTTAGACTCATGATTTTTTTTCCTTTTTTCTTTTCTATAATACTTGCCTTGATGATTCCTTGAAGATATCACATATTTCTTGGGTTAAAAGGTTTTTTCTTTTTCTTGTAGATTGGTGGATGGGTTCTTCTTATATCATATGCTGATTTTTTGATAGCAAAAGTCTTATTGAATTATGGTTTAATTTTATATCACCAAGGGATTTTCAATCATAACCTCCATTATCTTATCAATTAGGCTTTGTGAACAAATGGTATAATTAACAACACTTGTTCTATTGTAGGTCATGCATATATAATTTCCTAAACTCTTCCATCTACCCATACCATTACAAATAATCAAGTTAAAAGTGACGTATAGAGCAAGTACTTTTTCAAAATGGTTAATATCCTTGTTACATGTTGAATACCTTAACTAGGGGTGATTTTCCTCTTCAATAAGCCATAGATGATTGTTATTCTCTCTCATTTGTTCATTGGTTGTTCTCAGATTGAAGTCACCTTATAGAAGAACTACCTAAGTCCATGATTTGATTTCCTTTGAGTTGATTTCCCTATTTCTTTCTTTTTCCTCTAATTCCTAAATGTTTGTTTGTTGTAAGGATTGTGCTTCACTCTTCACCAAGTCTATATTTGTTTTTATTGATTCATGCATGGATGGCCATTCATGATTCTCTCTTCTACAACCATTTGCAGCATTGCCACCTATTCCTTTAGTAATTTGTTTTCTTCTACTAAAAATTAGTCTGCCTCTATGCACACATGAGGCTTCTTACTTATTCTCTTGCTTCCATACTTTAAGTCTATTTTTGAACTTTAGTAACTCTGGCACAATATAAATGTGTTGATAAGATAATAGGAGCTGAGATGGGGCTATACAAACATTCTTCTTCCCCATAGTCCCTAACAATCTTGCCCTTCAAATTTTTGTACCACACTATTGATTGACCGAGTTTTAAAGCTTTGAATTTGTGCTGCAATTTCCCCTTTTACACGTGCTTTCTTTCTGTATGTACCAATTTCACTTGAGATAATCTATATTTTAAAATATTCTGGATATTGTTTTGCATTTACTCACACCCGTTTTCCACTTTGATCTGATAAGACAATTTTTGCTTACCCTAGATGATTTACCACAACGAATCTGACAATTTCGTTTTCAGTTTTCAGTGTGGTGGTAGTTTGCTTCCCATTGCAAATCTCCATGAAAATAGTGTGCACATAAAAAGAACAAAAAGAATGCGAGAAAGGGATAGCAGTTGACTTCAGGACCTCACAGCAGAACAAAGCCCTTAAAACCCTGAACTAACATGATCCACTCTGGCTGCACCCTCTTTACCCACCTTCCACTATTCATGCTTCCCTCGCCATGTACAAACAAATGGCAGAGACAGACGTCAGACACTGCCGCCATTGAACGCGTCTCGCCGCTGAAATCGCCTGCCCTCGTTTTCATAAACCCCACAGTGAAAGAAGCCAACAAACCTATACAGTGATTGCGACCCACCTCCAATCTCAGAAAATGCAGACATTTGTAAATATTTATATAGCAAATGGTCTACTGCAAGCCAAAAGGAATGGGCCCTCCATATTACAGTAGCGAAGGGACACGTGGAGGCACTGATTCGATTCTTCCAGAACGCAGATCCACTTAAATTTCCTCCATGATCAACGACTCTTATCAGATGGCACTAAGATGCACCGTATCCTGATAACAGGAAGGGTGGCATGGTGCAACTGCAGGCTGCTAACGCACTTAAATATCCCCAAAGCATTCAACATTCCTAAATGCAAATAAAAGAACAGTTCTACCTTTGACGTAGTCAATAAGACACTAAGACACGTGGTGGATGACTATCAGCCCTCAACGAAACGGCCACCCAAAACTAGCGCACGTAACTATGACCATCAGGTCTTGACAAATAAGCCCGACTTAAGTAATAGGTGATTGACCATTGGAAGGCCAATACAACAATTAGCAGATAGGGTCGAGGTTAATGTCCTTGTGATATGTAGTGTGTTGTCTTAATAGTGTTTATAGAATGTTGTTGGGTCATTGGGTTAAGACCAATGTCCTAGTGATATGTATGTCATGTCAACATAGTGCATAGAAAGTTGTTGGACCATATGTCATGTCAACATAGTGCATAGAAAGTTGTTGGACCATTGGATTGAGGTTAATGTCCTTGTGATATGTCATGTCAACACTGAGTATAGAAAGTTGTTGGACCATTGGATTGAGGCTAATGTCCTTGTGATATGCAGTGTGTTGTCTCAATAGTGTGTATAGAATGTTGTTGGGTCATTGGGTTGAGGCCAATGTCCCTTTGATATGTAGTTTGTTGTCTCAATAGTGTATATAGGATGTTGTTAGGTCATTGGGTTGAGGCCAATGTCCTTGCGGTATGTATGTCATATCAACATTGTGTCTAAAAAGTTGTTGGACCATTGGGTTGAGGCCAAACAATGTGCATAGAATATTATTGGGTCATTGGATGATTAGAGAGAAACAATCAAAGGCAGTCCTTGTGGATCTAATAAGTGATTGCCTATCGCTTTCATATTATAATGAAACCACTTAAAATTCTAAAACCAACAATCACAAGTCAATGTTGAAATGGACTATAAAGTGGAAGTTAAGTGTCACTTCTCAAAAATAATACTCAAAGTTACAAGCTCCCTATCCAATATCAACACGTTACTCATTCATAAAACACTGACTAAAACCACAGGCTTAAGCACAAAGTGCAAACTTGTCTTTATAGTCTTTAGTAAGAACTTGGTTGCACTACAACTTATGGTTAATGCAGTACACATTGTGGTTTTATATTTGTAAGGGGAAATTATGGAATTGATTTAAATGAAATAAAACTCACAATACTAATGAAATGCGATTGCAAACAAGTTAATGAATTCAAACAAAAGTTAATCAAAACAATGACAATTAAATCGAAAAATGAGAACAACCTTACCATCCTATTTTAGAGTAACCTGCGTTGTGTGATATGTCGGATTGCTTCAACACAAGAGCCTCCATGATAGTTGCAAAAGCTTGATGTAAGGTGATGACCTAGATGCTATGATAAATTCTCAATTGCTTAAGAATCAAAAGATGGCTTCACAATGAAAATTTTAGGTTATGAATGAGAAGGGTGAAGGGTGATTTTATAGATTTGAGGAAATTAGATCAACGGTATGGATTAAGAGGCACCGATTTGAGATCAAAGGCTGAGAATGAATGAGAGGAATTGATTGCCCAGTTAACTGACTGCAATTGATTGCAAGGTCCCAGTTAACTGGTTGCATGAGATATTGATTGAAGTGTTAAGGCAAGTGATTAATCAAAAGAGTGGTCATTCAATATTCGTTGAATGAAAGAGTTTTAGTTAAGATTTAAGGGAATAGTGCATGATATAATTAATTAATTATTGGAGGAACGTGCGAGATAAGATTAAGATAGAAGATGAGTTTGCTTTCTGTATGATAATATATAATTAATTAATTATTGGAGGAAAGTGCAAGATAAGATTAAGATAGAAGATGAGTTTGCTTTCTGTATGATAAGATATAATTAATTAAAGTAATTAATTAATTGGGGAATGTGCAAGATAATATTGATTAATAAATAAAACATTTATTTATTAATGGATGATGTTTATGATAAGTTAAGTCAGATATTTCAAAGGGAATTAGGAGCATGATGGACAAGGTCAATTAAATAATTAAAGATAATTGTTTAATATAAGAAAGGGGTTTGATATTTAATTAAATAATTAATTAATAACTATTTAATTAAAATAGAAGAATAAGTTAAGTTAGTGACATAATTAAATAATTAATGTTTATTTAATTAATCAAGAAGTAATATTTGGATAGAGATTGAATTTCCCAACAATTATTATTAGAGCCAATTTATTTCTCATCATTTGTTATCAGAGCTTAAGGTGAATTTGGTTATGCTATTCCTTATTTTTTCTTTCTTAACCTAGCAAGCATGTGGGAATTTGTTAAAAGGAATTGGAGGTTGTTGGAAGGCTTGTGGGGCTGCAATGAATGTTTTATGAGTTAACATTATTTTATAGATTTGTGAGATTGGTACGAAAATATACCAAAGGTCATATAGAACTTGGTGCTCTTTAGGACATACATCAATTGTTCATGTAAAGTGACACTAATGATAGTTTCCCAATCTATCTTTTTGTCTGCAACAACCATTAAAATATAATAACACATCCAAGGATGGAAGTATCGAGCATGAGGATACCCTTACACCTTGCTAAGGGGTGTAATTTGGTCTCTAACATCTCTAAATTCACTTTTCTTTTGTACCTTGGCCATCTTTAATGCCAATTTTCTTGGGTTGAGTAGGAGTTGGTTGTTGATGAAATTGAGACAAGGCATATTTTTTTTTCATAATAAGCCAATACCTTTTGAATATCAATGGATTCATATTTTAGGCAAGTAGGAATCCTAAACACCCTCTCTACCATATCTGAACTTATGTCTAACACAAATTCCCTAGAGGCTCCAATGATCTTTCTTTATCTTTGGTCATAATATTATGCACATGTCACTACTAATTCAAAAGACTATACTACCACAAGAAATGTAGTTGCTTCCACTAATCATTATTTGTCCATGGTTATATATCCTCTTCATTGTGTACCAAAAAGAACCAGAAAGAAAAGGAAAATGACATGAAAGAAGCCCCAAGTTGAACTCAAAACATGAGGAACACACACATGGGACAATGAAAATGCTAGAATCTCTAAAAACAACCATTAAATCATAATAGTGTCTCAAATCTTACCTAGAAATCACATAGATGACAAAAAGATGGGGACAAACACCAATGAAATAGAGAAGCAAGACACCCATGAGCAAAACATAAGATGTCGAGCATGTCAACACAAATTAGAACACCCATGAGTTGAAAAAAAACACTAGAAATCATATGGAGATGAGATTAGTTATGGAATAATTGTGAATGCATTGTAGAGAAACAAAATAACTATGACCAAATGACACTTAAAACAACATGAATAACCCATAAAACCCCAAAATAAATGGATCATTAAAGAACCATTAATGCATACAAGGAAATTAAATTATTTGTAGGTGTGAAACCTAAAATGAAAAGACATTTTTGTCATCAAAAATAGGGTGTTGGAGTTCTCACATAAAGCACAACAAAGAAGAAACCCCTGATGGACAAAAAATTGAACCAAAAGACAATGAAAATGGAAGATGTCAAGGGTTGAGCTTGACAAAGATGACATGTCATAACAAGAAACCCCAAAGCCTAATAAAATAAAAAGAATAAAAAGGAAAAGGAAAAGCGAAATGACCCAAACCCCAACAAAACATGGAAAGAGAAGAAAAAGAAAAAAGAGGAAACAAAAAAGGGGGCCCCCATTTTACATAGGAAAAATGGGGAATGAGTGAAAGGAACAATATGACACATCATAAATAATAAATAACACTTAAAATTTCACATCACAACAATTAAAAATACATAGAGACATTAGTCCCTCCATATGGACTATATTCAAGCATCACAAGATTCATTCACATTAGGGTTTTAATAAGATATTCATGATTCTATTGGTCATGGAAATTTTTGGAGAATACCAAGATCAAGAGCATGAAATAAACTTCCAAAAGTAAAAAGAAAAAAGTACAATAGTATTTCTATTAATATAGAATGAAGAGTGTGCAAATATAATGATCAAGACTTGTATATATGTAGGCAAGGATGAGGAGGTGAGAAGGTAGGAGTGAAACTCTAGCTATCCCTTCAAAGATGGGACACTTGTGAACTCACTTGAAAAGTGTGTGATCAAGTGTCAATAGGTGTCTCAAGTCATTAGGACACATGTCTCAACCATATTTAGTGAAACCAGAGCAAAAGAAACCTAATTAAACTTAAGCTAGGTGTGAATAGGTCAATCCTAAAAAGCTGATTAGCTAACTAGGTAAATAATGACTCCATTTACACTAACACCCCCCCTTAAGTGAAACTTAGGGTGTAATGTATGCACTAATTATGAGTCTTGGCTACTATGTCATGTTATATACTCTTGTACAATTTTCTCATAAAGTGGACAAAAGGAGAAAACCCAGTGGGAAATAAAAACCCCTTTCCAAAAGAGAAATGTTGCAAATGCAATGAAATATACAAGTGAAGAAAATAGGAGGAATCATGATGACCTCCCAAGGACTAATTCTATCACATAAGTACAATAAATTTCCCCCCCATAGGAGAGTAAATGAGAGACTATGGAGCCCCTCATAAGATCATAGAACCTATAGTATTGAGTGATGCTCAAAGTAGAATGTGATTCCTGAATGTTGAACAACATTTCTTCCTCATGGAAGAAGGTAAACTATAGATAGGTGCATGAAATATTCCCATGTGAGAAAATAGAAGTCTCTAAATGATGCACAAGATCCAAAGATAATGGTGAAATCTCTGAAAGTTGCTCAAATTCTCCTTGTGAAGGCTAATGCAGAACAAAACCAAAGATGTAGATGGGTTGACAAAAAAATTGATGTGGCTATCATCAAAAGTGCTTGTCAACTCTATCAAATGGGATTCACTAAACAAGTCTGATATGCCTTGTAAGTAATCATCCCAATCAACTATAATGGAAAGACAACTATGGATATCCTACTACCCTGAATCATGAGAAACCAATAATGTAGGCACACTTAATTCTAAAGAAGTAGAATATGAAGGAGATTTGATATTAGTTTAAGGTGAAGAAATCAATGAGGAGGATAGAACTCCAAGGTTCAAATAGCCAAACTATATCTCCTTATGCATGCTAAAGGAATTAGTGTCATCTATACTCAAACCATCATCAAAGTCAACAAAACCAAAGGAAGAAAAGGAAAATAATTTGGAATCGTGATCAACATGACCCTTGGAAATGATGTCTCTACTTTGTAAATCTCTAATGATCATAGAATGTGGTGTGAACTCAACTATTTTTCTTGTGCCACTAAGTGTAATCTAATAAATGGAAAGGAGATTACTAGATAAGGAAGGCACATAAAGTACATTATTAAATATTCCTTCTCCAATTTCAATAGATCCTTTTCCAAGAGTTGATATATAGGTGTTATTTTCCATTAATATTGATGGGAATGAACAAGGATTAAATGTAGAAAATAGTTCCCTGCATGCAACCATGTGGTGTGATGCCCTAGAATCAAGAAACAACTTGTGTGATGTGTTGTTTGTAAAATAAATGAGTGTCATACCCTTATTCTTATCCTTGCTAAAAATACGAATGATGTGGATGCAAAAAGGGAAGAACCACTACCTTAGGAAATTAGATTTGATTTTGTTGAAGAAGAGTCTTCAAATTCCTTTTTTTAACGTTGGTGTTCTTCATGCCTTAGTCTTTTACAATAAGAATATTTGGGCTTCTCCTTAAAAATTTCCCTTTTGAATCCCATGAAGTGCTTGATTTTGATTTCTTATCTTGATCCTTTATTTGTTTCTTTCCCTTAGATGATTGAGAAACTAATGCTTGGAATTTTGAAGAGGTGATAACATTAATAGATATTAATTTAGATTGTTCTCTTGTGAGCCTATCACAAAATTTTTCAAAATAAGGCACTACATGTGTTATTCCAAGAGCATCCAATATAGAGTAGAAAGAAGAAGAAAACATTTGATAAGGACCTTTTATATTTCAAAAAATAAGAATACATATTCTTTGTCTATTTTTGTTTTACCACAACCTTGAGGTCTAGAACATAAAGACTTGACTTGAACCAATAAATCTTCAATAGAAGAGAAGGCATTAGGAGACAACATTTTTAATTTTGTATCCAATTATAGAATCTCAAACTCATCAAATTTACCAAAGATATCTTCAAATTTGTCCCACATTTTCTCAGGAGTTGTACAACTAAAAATGTGAAATTATAAATTATCAAAAATAAAAAGACCTATTAGACCCATTGCTTCATCTAACTTGTTTCGATAAGTAAATTGCTAAAAATCCCTAGTAAATTACATTTTTATTCATTGATCATTTTTCATAGTCCCTTAGATTGAAGTAGTTGTTGTACTTTGACTTTCCATGTGTAGAAACTATGTGGTGTTAACAAATCAAATTTTGGATTTGTGATGCACTCACAACTAGAAACTTGAATTGTGTCTTACCAAACCCCCCAAAATTGTATTATATCTAAATGTTGACCCTCCAAAAAGATGCAAGAAAATAATTACAATATTGTGCCAAGTTTGGAAGCCAAATCGTCCATTTATTTGTCACAAATATTTTTACAAATATAGAAAAATAGACTTTCCAAAACTTAATTTTAACTACAAGTCTATAATCCTTGCAAAATTCTAATGAATTTTAAAAAAATATTTTGTCAATTTTTGAAAAATGGGGTGAAATTTATGCCCTATAAAAAATTGCACAAATTACACTAAGTTTTAGAGGTTAAAAACATATTAAAAATTACAATTTTGAAAACATCTCGATGCTGAAATTTTGGGATTGGAAAGATCTTTCTGATGATTATTCACACTTGGCAAAATACCCCCCATTTGCAAGTTATACAAAACCAAAATAAAATCATCCTCAAAAGCATTAATGATTAACCAAATTATCAACTTGCTTCTAGTAATTAACAGTTAGCAAAATTTAACTAATATAGTTAGCAATAAAAAATGATGATGATTACAATAATTTTCTGAACTATTAGAAAGTTATTATGCCATATGGAGGAGGTATATGTAGTCAAAGAGGAGTCTACTAATATGAGAGGCATTGATTTCTACAAACCATTGACCAAGTCACTCTCCACACATATCACCACATGTCATTGATGGAGCCACATGTGGCAATAAGTCAAAGAACACTGCCTCAAAAAATGCTAGAGATGGCGACTAGAGGCATTTGGAATGGAGATTTGTAGCACAACTTTAAAAAACTTTTCCTTTTATGTGAAGCACTTGTGAGGAGTGGGAGGCTTGTGATGAAGGGTGACTAGAGACATTTGTTATGGGTGTGTCTACACCAAACATTCCTTAAAATCCTTGAACATGGAGGTTGGTTCAAGGGCATAGGTGAAGAGTTGCCACAAAGAGAACATTGTGACCTTCACTTTCTTATTTTGAATGCCTTGTTTAATGGAGGGCAGCAACACTTCCCAAAAAAATAATGTGACTTTTCAAACAATAAATTCAAACTATAAAATTTTTGTGTAGATGTGAACAAGCTCTAGGTTGCATGGAGTGTAGATAAGGGGGTCATGTGGGTATATTGATGTCTGTGTATGGGTCACAAAGTGCAATGAAGCCACTGCAAAGGCCTCCAAATAAATAGCTCACCTTTACATATGAGAGATATTGGTTGACACACAATATGAGGGGCATTTTCTCTTTGTAGCCATCTATTGTGTAGGCATATTGAAGTTCAACCTTTGTGGGGGCAGATTGACCAAGTTTGGCCTGTAGAGATACCAAGTCACTAAGGTATTATATCAATGAAGGTAGGCATGAGAATGGAAATTTTGCAAGGTTGCTAATGGAAGAGGGTCACACAATAATGTCAAAAATCTATAAAAAATGCAAATCAATCCTTCAATAAAGGTCATATAGGCCGCAACTGGAAGGGATGAGGGAGAGGCAGACTTGTCAATGCCTAACACCAACAAATAAACCACCTCTGACTTTGCATACAAAGCACTCACACCAACAATCATGCCAAGTGAGTCACTTGTGAGGAGGATGATTAATTATAAAATTAATCACTCAAATAGAGAACCAGGTGGATGAACTAGAAACTCAACAATTTAATGAGTAACTTCTATGAAAAATAAAGAAATCCCTAAAGATAGCTAATGAAAGGTGATAAACTAGAAAAAAAATTCTCAAGAAAACATGTCGAAATAGGCCAAAATCCTGTAATATACAAATATCTACCCAAAATAGTAGATGGGTAGAGGGCAGGTTGGCCCTTAGTTTTTTTTTAATTTTTACAACTTTTCATACAATTGGCACAAAGGCCCAAAAAATTATAAAAAATTCAAAGTTATCGAAAGTGATGAAACAAAAGGTATTTTTCATTTTCCAAGCCTTCTAGACACAATGGCAGTGTCCATTTATCTCTATGATGCTCTTTTGATAGGGATATATGTAGGAGTCACCTTGATGTGGGAAGGAACGTTCTATCATGACTTTGATACCATGTTAGAGAATGCCAAGATCAAGAGTATGAAATAAAATTCCACAAGTGAACAAAATAAGCACAATAATTTGTCTATCAATATAAAATGAGGAGTGTCTAAATACAATGATCAAGATTTGTATATATAGGCAAGGATGAGGAGGTGAGAGGGTAGGAGTGAAACTTTGACTACCCCTCCAAGATGGGACAATTGTGAGCTCACTTGAAAAGTATGTGAGCAAGTGTCAATAGGTGTCTCAAGTCACGAGTTTGGAGCCATCTCTCATGCTTAGTTAAATTGGTGCTACTGGTTATGCACATGGATCAAAGGATCTAAGGATCCCTAACTAAGAAGTTCATCATTCATAAGAGGGTGGGTTGCATTAAATTAGATCAACCAGGAAGTCATAAAAATTTGGGTAGTGTTATCAATGTATATGAATTCATGGATTTTCTACATCATACATTGGTTGAGTATAGGTGAATAAACACATGAAAATGCAATATAAAATTCTAATAAGAATAAACTACTAATTCTCAAAATAGAGCAAATGAATACAAATAAAAAACTTTTGTTATGGGTACCTAATGCTTAAGACTCTAACCATTAACTATCACACTACAATATGTCCTAACTTAGTTATCCTCTGAATTAAGAACCAAAATATCAATCTACAAATTCTAATTTAGGAATTATAACACGTTCATTCATAATCATATAAGCCAAAAACTATCAATAAAACTAATCAATGCATAGTCTAATCTAATAAATTGAATTGAAGTGGTTTACCATTACCTCAAGTGGCCCTTGCTTGAGTTGTTGCTTCCACAGGATTTGTCAATCACTCACTCAAAACAACATATTATCAAATCAATTCTCTTTTATTGCATTCTAAACATAGAATTGTTACACAAAATCTAATAGGAAATCCGTTGGAAATATTTTTCAATAACACATAATCTTCTACTATTATGCTATTACTCTACTAGATCTCCTCCTCGACAAGGCATCCCACTATATGGGGTTTACGGGGGAGTCCCATTATTCATGAACTGAAAACAAACTAAAGAACATATGTCAACTCTTCCTCAAGAATAGGAAGAGGACTTATTCTTAAAACAAAAAATAATAATAACTGAAACAGGAGTATACAAATCAAACAAGGATTCTATGCTCAATATACTTAACCATTTATAACTAAACATGCTATGTCATAATTCGGTCCTATTGAGAATATAATTCTTCTCCTAGTTGTCTTATTGGCAGATAAGAGTAATACTAGGTGACTCATAATTTGATCAGGAAATGATCACCTTCATCTTCCTTTAAAATTGGTCACACTATAATCAGTTGACTCCTTTTCATTGAACTACATTCCTTATGCTACGGGTTGAGAAGCCCGTTGCTGCTGGTTGACAAATATCTTTGTTGCAAATGTTAGTCTTATTTTCTAAGGCAGTCTTATTCTCAACAACCATAAATTAAACATTAAATCCTACTAAACTTCAATGACATTTAAAAATCATACATTACCCATATTAAAATAACATGTTTTCATTCCAAATGCTTAAAACTACACAAAGTTATATGAAAGGTATGAAAGGTATGAAAGGTCTTGATAATGTCTTAAATCTTAGCAAAAATTAATGATAAAAAATATGAAACAACAGTTAGAAACTAGCCAATTCTAAATCCCATCATTCCCCCCAACTAAAGCTCTTGCTTGTCCTCAAGAAATCTTTAGGGTTGAAGGTTATACTACAATGCAGTCTCTCTATAATCCATGGTTGTGGTCACTCTTTTTCCCTACTTTAAGTAGAAACCCTATTGGTTTGAGATCTTCACCCACCTGTTGTTCTTTGTTGCATCTACCTCTCGCTTCCTTCTTGTCTAGTATGGTATAGGGGACAAGAGGAGAGGAGGATGAAAAGTGAGAGGAAGACAAGCAAATCCATTTTCCAAGGCAGTTTTAATGTATTTGTGTGATCATCCAACTAGTACTGGACATAATTGAAAATAGAGTGAGGTTCCTTCTTAAGCTTCAGGGTAAGTTCTCTCCATATGCTCTGGGAAAAGTCAAGTACCTCCTTGATTTTCATTGTTTCTAGTTCCTTAAATCTTGTGTAATATATTTCTCTATATTCCATTATTCTTGTTGCTACTCCCTTTTCTATGAGGTCTAACCATTCGTCCACCATTTCATCTAGACCCACTACTTCTTCCCTGATTGTAGAGGGATTAACTTCTCTTTTTCTTGATATTATTGCATTAATTGTCCCCTTTGATGTTCATTTCTAATATAGGAAGGTAGAGCCCTAAGTTGAACATCTCCCACAAACATGAGCGGGTTCCATGCAGTAGCATATGAAAGAATTAGGTTGTGTAAATAAAATTCACACAATTGATCATGCATCTCTGGCGTGGACTATTGGAAAGCTTCTAAAAATAATGTTCGTGAATTCATAAAAGTGGGGAGGTCACTAATTATCTAGCTAAATTGAAAACAAATATTTTTTTCTTTCAAAATAAGGGTGTAGACCTTGGCAAGAGGTCTACACCTCATCAAATAAACTGTTTTATTTTCCAATTCTTCAAATCTTCACTTTAAATTTCTTGATTTTTTTTCCTTCTTCTCAATCACTTTGGCATGTGTGGTCAATAATTTTCCTCTCTTTTTCCCAATCTCTTTGTTTATGAGAAAACTCTTTTATTTTATTCCACAATTCAATGCCAAGAATTACCATAGTGGGAGTAGTGGGTGTTCTTGGATATTCAATTGAGTTTTCAAGGTGTTGAACCCTTCTCATTTCAACAATGGAAAGTTGTACCAATGCTTCTAACCCTAACCCTTGTGTAAATTTCTACAATTTTTCCTCCAATTCTCTAATTTTTGTATCCTTGTCACTGTCCCTCTATTGGTAAATCTTGAGTTTCTCTTCTAGATATTTTATTCTTTTCAAGGCCTCTTGTAGTTCCTCGCTTGTATTCCTTCCTTCCAACATAAATTCTTTTTCTTTATCCAAAAAAATTTCTTCCTCAACCTCCTCCTCTGGCACAAACCCTTCTTCTGAAACAAGGTTTCTTGGAGGTTTATTTTTCTTTTTAGCCATAAAAATATCTTCTAAATCTGAATTAGAAGTGCTACTCATGTATAAAGGCTACCAAATTGGTGTTCTTGTGTTACTATCAAAAATATTTTCATCATAATTTATGTCAATTTCTATCACAACAATATTTTCTTTTTGCTTTTTATCCTTCCCTTTGACATGCCCTTTTCTTCTCAAGTGATGTGATCACCTTCTTAATGGTGTAGGATGTTTCTTCTTCTTCACAAGTTCAAAAGTAGAGGTCATACCTTTTATTTTCTTGGGCTCTGAAGACCTCTCTACAAAAGCAATGGTTTTTGTATCCCCTTCAACTATAGAAACTGTAGGTTGAGTTTCCTACATTTCCTACTCTTCAAGTTCCTCGATGCTACAGGTAGGTGATGCAATAGGGGAACTAGAGGGTATGTCTCCCTCTGTTGCAACCATAGGAGTTTCTTCCATTTTATTTTCTTCACCCCTTTCTTCTACATTTTGTCTTGGAATAATGTTTTTAACATTATTGTTGGCTAGAAAATCCTCCCAAGATATATTGGGAAATTGAATTTTGAGACTTCTTTTAATAAGTAAAGTGACCAAAAAAAATGAGAAAGACCAAACTGATTCCCTTTCCTTTTACACTTAGATGACATTCTCTTTAGCAAATTATACAAAAAAATTGGTACATTCACCATTCTCTAATGATACAGATGGCTAAGGAGCTTGAAATGTACTGTATACAAAAATGACTGCCTTCCATCATAGTTCAAGTATTTAACAACATATGAAACGACTAAGACCCAGAGCCAAGGTAAAGAAAGGCATTTCCTACCTTGTGATGAATCCAAACTTTCTCTAGGTAAAGAAAAATCATTTTTGGTAGAAATTGCATCCACCTCGACTAGGAATTCTTCTCCTATTCTTGGTAGCCCTGATACCCTATTATGGCTGCCTCTAAGGTATCAACCCTCAGTCCCCTTATAATAGCTTCATCATTTTATAAAGTATTGGAAAATTATTGGGTCATGAGCTCATTCTACTCAATAAGTATAAGAAAATAGTCCAACCAACCTTTCTACTGGAAGATGGGCAAGCATTGCCTACTAATAATAAATCGTGAGTTGTGGGCTCTCTTGTCACAATATCCCCTCCCATTATACCTCAACCAATTATGCTAATTTCTTCTGTTGTACTCTATTTTTGAATAACCTCTACTAAACTTTGCTACCTTTCCCTAAATAACCTTTTCTCAACTCTAGATACATTTTCTCTAAAAAAATCATTTCTTTATGATAGATAGGAAAAAATGAAAACTTGAAAACAATAAAGACCTTTTGGCTACCCCTCCCCACAATTGAATGATTCTATTTGTCCTCAAATATCAGGTACAAAAGGGTCATGGATAACAAATTTTAAGCATTGGAATTATAAAACATGGAGTTGTAAATGTGTGCATGAAATATAAATGTATATAAAATTAGCAAGCTTAGATGTCAATTATAGGTAGTTAATCCAAGAAGTACCTATTATCATGTTGTGAAGTGAAAGTTGGCATGTGTGAAGATGACTGGATGTCACCATGCAACATGGTGAAAGATTTGAAATGATATGAGTGGGTGGTTGTGGATGTAAAATCAACTTAGCATGAGCATAACATGTGGCAAAGAATTGGGAGTTGTGAGTGAAAGGATACAAAAAGTAAATGATGGAAGAGTGGGATTTCTTGTAGTGTATGGGTGATATAAAAGTGAGTAGTAATTGCTACATGCTATGGTATGAATAAGTGGCAAGAGATGAAAGTAAATGGCAGTTCTACGGGTACAGATGAAATGATGACTGTGCACGTGCTATGGGAAACTGAAGAAATAGGTACCATGTGAATAATGTGCCTCAGGGCATGATGTTGCAAGTCTTGTGAGCTCTGTTGTAGGTCTAGAAAATTAAGGTTATCATGCTTCACATGTGCATGTGTGTGCATGTGATAAGTAGGGAAAAATTATACTTAGGAAATATTAGTAGGCAAGTTGGGTGGCTCATCTACTAATACTTCATCTAATGTAGTGCTTCTGTCTATTGATGGATCATGTAATTCAAGTTCAAAATGATGTTGAAGAGTGTATATGAAATCATCCTTATGTAGAGGCTTCTTACAGAGATTTAATTATGCCATTGACTAATAGTAAAAACATTACCGCATCAATAGTTATTAGTTGAACTACTCCATTGGGAAAATTAGTCTAAATTTCATCTGGACTGAGCCATCTTATTTGCAATTTTTCTTTATGATCTTTGTATCTAGAATCATAAAGTAGAGCCCAGTCACCTATGTTGAATTGTTTTGTCTTGATAAACTGATTATGCCACCACATCCTCTATTTTTCCACAATCTCAGTATGGTGAATTGCTTCCACACATATCTCATCTAAATTATTGAGGTTATTGAACCTTTCTTTCTATGTTGTAGATATATCCATTCCCAATTGTACTTATATTCTTATAGTTTTATATTCAAATTCAATTGGAAGAACTTCTTTCTTACCATACACTAATTCATATGGTGTGAAGCCCATTGTTGTTTTCCTGGTTGTCATATAAGCCCAAACTACTTCAGGTAACCTTGTTGCCTGATCCTTCCCATGGAGTTGTACTATTTTTATCAGCATATTCTTTATTTCTCTGTTGGTAACCTCCACTTATCCATTAGCCTGGGGGTGGTAAGGTGTATATTTCCTAATCTAATCGCATATTCTTACACTAATTTGTTGATTAGATCTGAAGTAAATTGAGGCCCTTGATCTATTACTATTTCTCTAGGAACACTATACCTTGTAAATATATCTTCATAGATAAACTTAGCAAAATTTCCATCCCTTGCAAATTGCAATACTTTTACCTACACCCATATTGTAAGATAATCTATATAGACCAACATATATTCTTTGTTGTTTGACGTAGGTGTTAGAGGACTAATAAAATCTAGCCCCCACTTGTCAAATGGTACTATGAATAGTTGTGGATGAAGTGACATTTCATCTGTTTTAGTAGGTCGCCCCATCCTTTGACATCTGTCACACCTTCTTTTGTACTTGACTACATTCTTGTGAAGTGTTGGCCAATAATAGCCAGTGTTCAAGATTTTGAGAGCTATCCTCTTAGCTGCAAAATATCCTCCACAAGTTCATCATGGCATGCCTTTAGAATGTCATAAAATTCATCTTCCCTGATGCTCCTCCGTATTATATTACCAATCCTTATATAAAATAGATATCTAGCTATCCATGAATATGGAAAAATTCTCTCAACTAGATGTCTCTTCTCCCTTGGTGAGAGGTGTGGTGGTGTTTTCAATACAACTAGATAACTAGTTGTCTGCATACCAAGTTGTATGCAGAGAGAGAAAATAAGTGTTCATCAAGAAATGAATCATCTACAATATCCTTTGTTAATTTTTTTGGTATTCTAGAGAGAAAGTATGCTACTACATTAGCCTTTCCTGTCTTGTCCACAATTGTAATATCAAACTCTTGGAGAAGCAATAACCATCTCACAAGTCTGCCTCCAACCATGAGTTTATTCATCAAGTATCTGATTGTTGTATGGTATGTGTGAATAAATAAAAATTATCCTATTATTTATTTCCTATATTAATTGATTACATAAACCACTACCAATATTTTCTTTTCAGTAACTATGTAATTGAGCTCTGCACCTTGAATATTTTTGCTGATATAATAGATAACATACTTAAGTTCCCTTCTTTCTATCCTAAGACAACTCCTATTGTAAAATCAAATGCATCGGTGTGAATATGAAAAGGTATTGTCCAATTTGGTCCTCTCAAGTTTGGAGTCTTAGTAAGTGCTACTTTCAGTGCTTCAAATGCATTTTGGAAAGCAGGTGTCTAGTCAAATTCAACATCTTTAGATAGGAAAACAAATTGTGGTGTTGCAATCTTACTAAAGTCTTGTATAAATCTCCTATAGTAGCCAACATGACCAAGAAAGCTTCTTACATCCTTTTATTTCTAAGGAATAGGCAGTGTGGAGATTACCTCAATCTTGTTTGGGTCTATTTGTATCCCCTTGTTGGACACAAAGTGTCCCAAAACTACTCCTTCAGTCATCATCATAGAACATTTGTCATGACTTAAGGATAGGTCATGATCTTGACATATTTGTAGTACTTTCTCCAAGTTAGTCAATGCTTCCTCATAAGTATTCCCATAGGTTATAAAGTCATCCATATAAATTTCCATGGAATCCTGAGAAAAATTTAAGAATATACTTAATACTGCCATTTGAAATATGGCAGGGGAATTGCATAGCCCAAATGATAGGATAGAATAGGAATGTGTACCCCAAGGGAAAGTAAAGGTTGTCTTATCTTGGTCCTCTGGAGCTATTTTTATTTGGTTATATCCATTGAACCCATCCAAGAAGGAGAAATATTATTTTCTTGCTAATAAATCCAACACTTGATCAATGAATGGAAGGGGAAAGTGATATCTTCTGGTTGTTACATTTAACTCTCAATAATCAACAAAGACTCTCCATTTTCCTCCCTTTTTGGGTACAATCACTAATGAAGACACCCAATGACTATTAGATATGGGATAAATGAATCCTACATCAAGTAAATTTTGTAATTCTACCTTAAATATGTCATGTATAGTTGGGTTCATTCTTCTTTGAGGTTGTCTCACTAGTTTTTAGCCTTCATTAATGTAAATTATGTGCATGCATAGGTTAGGATCTATTTCTTTCATTTCGTGATAATCCCATGCGAATGTGTTTGTGTGTGCTTGCAACACATTCAACAATGAAGACTATTGTGCGACTATCAATTGACTGTTTACACTTAATGTTTTACCTAGTGTAATCTCTATGGTCAAGGATGATGTTTTAACAAAGGAAATATCAAGACCTGCTATATTGGGAATACAATTATGGGGTAGTATTGTATGGAAATTTTGAGAGATGGACTTAAATGCATTGATAGGGATTATGTTTTGCAAAGGATCATGCAAGCATGTTAGGTAGTTGTATTGTTGTGGATCCCTATCATAAGTATTTTGCATAATGTTTACAAGTAGTTTATCTTCATCTTGGGTTTCCAATATAGGACTTCAATAGTCATTAATTTTTGTAATGATTATTGATCATCCTCATCTGGGGCAAGCCATATAGTTTGATCCAAATCTATATGTGGTTGTCTAGGTGGGTACAAGACTATTTTTTGTTCACAATAAATGATCATGTTACTAGACCTACAACCTATGAAGGAATCTATAGTAGACAACCAAGGTCTCCCTAGGATTAAGGGGTATCTTGCAAGGTTTTCTTTAGGTTGTAACACGATAAATTTTGTAAGATATTCTCATGAGTCCAACGTGATAACCAAGTCTTCTATAATTCCCTTTGGTTTTACCATTGACCTATCTACTAATTGTAACACAATAGATGTAGGTTGGAGCTCCATTAACTACAATTGATTCATGGTTTCCTTTGTCATCATATTGATGGATGCTCCTAGGTTAATTAGCGTATTTTTTATGAGAGTTTCATTTATTTTGACATCCACAATAGGGCTCCTAGAGTTTGCATATTTAGGGGCAACTTTGTTTCCTAACATAATATATACAAGTTATCCTAAACAATGCACAACCTAAGGGTCTTTCCATTTTCTACCTGGCTTATTAAGGCATAAATCTCTCATTGTCTTGGTATATATTGGAACTTCCTTAATTTCCTATATGAGGGGTATCTTTATGCAAACATCTTAGAGTTGTCCAAACATGTCAGATTCAACTTTAGAATGATGCTTTTGTATAGTTAGTCTTTCAGGGAATGGTGGTTTTGGACTTATGTTGGTTGGTTTGAATTGATTTTCTTTAGGTTCCTTGTCTGTAATTTTTGTTGGGAGATCCTCATCAATCAACTCTATGATGTGAGGAAATGAAGGCCCAGCTAGCATTTTCCCTGATCCAAGGTGGACATCACTCACCTCAATCCCATAGGTGGGGTATTGAATGGTATCATTAGCATAAGCATGTTGAACATGCTTATTGTTGGGGTTAGGTGTAGGTTGTGCTATTAGCTGAGGTGCTCTTGGTTATGATGGTGCACCCATGGTTGGATTTGGCATTATGGAAGGTTGTTGTGGTTGTGGGTAGTTTGTGTTATAGTTTTTCCATTGTTGAATTTTGCGACATTGTGATGGCCATTGGTTTTGTTGAGGTGGCAACTGGGGATTATAGTTTGGACCCTGATAATGTTGTGGTGGCCACATACCTTTTTGTTTCTAGTCCAACTAAAGGCTTAGTTTATTGGCCATGGTGGATTTTGTACATTATTCTAAGGCTAAGAGTTCCAATTTGAAAAGTTTGGATTACTGCCTACAAATGACATATTGTAGGTCAAGGGATCTTGAGGCATACCTTGTCTTGGTTTTCATAGCTTGAGTTGAGCAATGTAAAAAAATTGGCCTTTTTCGTCCTCCAAGACATGAAACTATGGCTTCCCTTGCTTGTCTTTAGAGATGCTAGCCAAATTTTTGTGGACATAATTCTATTAGGGCCACCTCTACTTCTTCTTGCTTCTTCTTGATATGGAGGGTATCTAGTTGGGTAGCCAAGTGGCTAATGATGTCCTACTTCATATTGGACAAGAAATTTCTAAGCTCTACCCTTGAAACTCTAGTAGATGTCTTGGTGAGAGAAGAGTTTATATCACCTCTGGTATTCTTAATAAATGATTTGGAGTATTTTTTGCACACCTTGAAAATATCATCAAAAGGAACTTGAGAGATGTCTCCTGCTCCAATGAGATTTAAAGAATCCATACAATCTTCATGTACACCCCTTAAAAATACCAATTTTAGGGATTCAACAAAAATTCTGTTTTAATATGATTTCTTGTGATATAATTGAAACCTTTAAACATAATCTTTCAATGACTCATCTTCTCTTTGTGACATCCTAACGATGACATCCCTCTTTCTGTCTATTCCTCTACAGTAATCCTAGTATTTCTCCAAGAATTTTATCTTCATTATCTCCAACTAGTTAGTAATGACATCCTTTCCAACCCCATGAACTAACACAAAGTAACATCCTTTAGGGTGGTTGGAAACAATTTGAGTTGGTGAGCATATGTAGTGTATTCATAGCTTTGGCATAGCACATCATACTAAAAAAGAAAGGTGCCTAGATCCTCCATAACTAGTCCATAGAAAATGGGAAATGTTGAAGGAGGTATATTTTTTAGAGTAACAACTTTTGCTTGGTTAGTTATCAAGAATTCAAACGTCACATTCTCTCCTAGGTTATCCATGACCTCTTCAACCATGATGTAAAAATGTATTCTGGAAGCCTCCTCTATAATTTGTGTAGCTATTAGTGTAAGGGATAATTCTTCTTCATTGATTCCCTCAATTTGTTCACTTTTTCAACCAGTGTATTCAAATGCTTCGTGTACTTAGGGGAGAAACCTTCCCATAGCATCTCTTTGGCTTCGTATGCAATGGTTCTAGTTCTTTAAATCAATAGTTCCTACACATTGTTAGTAAATAGTGTTGTTGTTGATTCTTAAATACCCATTTCCCTAATGTTGAAACAAAACTTGCTACCCTATGAAAGCTTGGAAAAAATTTAAAACATAAAAATAATCTTGAACTTAGCACCATCCCTGAAAATGGTGCCAAAAATGTGAAGCCATCTATAATGCTTAATTAACTTGGTCCTACTAGTTATGCGCCCGACTCAGAGGACACGAGAATCCCTAACTAAGTAATTAATCATTCATAAGAGGGATTCATTAAATTATTAACCAGGGAGTCATAAAAAAATGGATAGTACTGGAAATGTATATGCATTCACGGATTCTATATATCCTACATCGACTGAGTATAGGTGAATAAACACATGAAAATATAGTAAAAGCTTCTAATCATAATAAACTACTAATTCTCAAAATAAAGCAAAGGAATACAAATAACTACCTTCTACTACATGTACCTAATGTTTAAGACTGTAACCATTAACCATCACACTATAGTATGTCCTAACTTAGTTATCCTCAAGAGTATGAACTAGAATATCAATCTACATATTTTAATTTAGGCATTATAACACATTCATTCACAATCATATAAATTGGAAACTATTAATGAAACTAATCAATACATAATTTAATCTAATAACTTGAATTGAAGTGGTTCATTAGTACCTCAAGTGGCCCTTGCTTGAGTTGCTACTTCCATAGGATTTATCAATCACTCAATTTTCTCAGCAAAACATATTATCAAATCAATTCTCTTTTATTCATTCTAAACACATAACTGTTACATAAAATCTAATAAAATTTTTGTTGGAAATATTGTTCTATAACACACACAATCTTCTACTATTTTGCTATTACTCTACTAGATCTCCTCCTCAACAAGGCATCCTACTATATAGGGTTTTCAGGGGAGTCCCATTATTCATGAACTGAAAACAAACTAAAGAACATATGTCAAATCTTCCTCAAGAATATGAAGAGGACTGAGTCTTAAAACATAAAATAATAATTACTTAAACATGAGTATAGAAATCAAACAAGGATTTTATGCTCAACAAACTTAACCGTTTATAACAAAAATGTGCTATGTCATAATTCAATCCTGTTGAGAATAGAGCCAGCTGGTCTACTATGCTTTTTCCCTTGATGTCTCTTCTATCCACATCCTCTATATAAAATTGACTCATAATCATCACCTGTTTAGTAATTTGGCCTGTTAGGATTGCTTTTGCTAGTACGTACTTTAGTGGGTCTACTTTTGAAATCAGCTTTACCTTTCTATTTAAGATATAGTGTCTCAACTTCTATGTCACAAATATGACTAAGAGACACACTATTTCTATAGGAGAGTAGTTCAAATCATAGCCTACCTATGTTCGGTTGATGTAGTAGATCACTCTTTCTTTGCTATCATCATCTAGCTGGGCTAGGAGAGCTCCCAATGTTGGTTGTGTGGTAGACACATAAAGTACCATTTCCTTGTCTGGAATAGGCAAAATGAGTATAGGATAAGTAGGTACTCCTTGACTTGCTAGAATGCTTGGTCACATCTCCCATATCACTCAAAGGTGATGTCCTTGTGTAGGAGTTGAGTGAAAGGGTGAAATTTTTCTGCTAGTTGTGTGATAAATTGCCTAATGGATTGCAGCTTCCCTTATAAACTCCTTAGTTGTTTTAATGTATTTGGTGGAGGCATATCTTGTATTGCTTTTAATTTCACAGGATCTACTTCAACACCCCTTCTTGACACTATATACCCTAGTAGTTTTCCAAATGTTACTCCGAACACATATTCCTTTGGGTCGAGTCTTAAGTTATATTGTTCAAGTCAATCAAACACCTTTGCAAGATTGTTCAAGTGATCTTCCCTTTTAACGAACTTTGCTAGAATGTCATCCACATAGTCTTCCATGATTTTATGTAGCATATCGTGGAAGATGGTTGTCATTTCTCTTTGATATGTTTCCCTTGTGTTCTTTAAACCAAATGGCATTACATTCCAACAGAAGGTCCCCCAAGCACAAGTAAATGTTATTTTATGTTGATCATCAAGGGGGATTTTTATTTGGTTATATCTAGAGAAACCATCCATTAAGGATAGCATCTCATGCCCTGTTGTTAGATCCATGATCATGTCAATAATTGGAAGAGGGGAGTCATCCTTTGGATAGGCCTTGTTTAGGTCTCTAAATTCTATGTAGATCCTTATGCCCCTAGTAGGCTTTGACACTGGTACCAGATTTGATATCCATTCCAAATAATTGATGGGTCTAATGAAACCCACATCTAGTAACTTCTTTAGTTATACCTTTACCAATAATGCTATTTGAGGATGCATTTTTCAAGGTTTTTGCTTGATAGGATTTGCTCTAGGGAATACAACCAAATGATGTACCACTAGTGCTAGATCTAATCTAGGCATATCTGCATTAGTCCATGCAATGTTTATTTTTCTATTGTTGATGAATGCTGTGAAGTTGGCTTTATCTTCAAGATCAAGCGACGTCACATGGTATCTAATCTTTGGGTCCTCTATTATGCCAAGATTTATGGATTCTACCTCTTCCACTAGGAGCATTGATCTTTCTTGATATTCAAATATGGGGAGATTGAACCCTCCATCCTCAGGTGCCTCATAGAGGTTTTCACCTTTAGATGCATCCTTTATTTTCTTCTTTTTCTGGATCCGATAGAGCTAAATTGTGGTCTTTTCTAGGGGATAATATTTTTTTTATGTTTTCTCTTTCATTTTTGTGACTAGAAGATTCAATCTCTCCACCAAAGTATGCATCTTGTTTGAGCTCCATGAAAAACCCTACTTTGTGGTCTCCTACTAGTATGTCTGTTCGAACTCCCATAAACTCTGCTATTGCTTCATCATTTTGTAATGTATCCAAAACGAGTGTATGTTGTTGTTGGTCCCAATCTATCAATTGTGGGTAGTAGAGAGGTATGCTATCATCATTATCCACAAACCTTACGGAGGTTGTTGAAATGGTTAGTATGGATCTGGTATCTTCTTCCCATTGGGTGTCTAGGTCATCATTACTAGAAGTGGGGGAACTATATCCTTTGACAAAGGAAGGAGAATCCCACTCATACTCGTGAGAGTCTATTCTAGAATAATAATAGATATTGGGAATGGTTTTGATATACTGGAGAGGAAACCTATCAATGCTAAAGTTGTTGAATAATTCTTCAACGGATAAATCGTTGTCCTTGATATGGTAGATATCAGTGCCTTAACGCTAGTAAAAGTTTCTTGTTTCTTAAAAGAGGTTTGTTCGATTTTTAGAGTAACCAAATTTTTTGGCTTATAACCTAGTACCATATTTTTCTTTCTTTGTTCTACTATGATAGGCTCCCATCGACCTTGTTTGTGTAGTCCAAGGCCACTTGTTCCTTGATATCCCATTTGTTTAGCTAATTGATAACCTCTACTGTTAGGATCAATTAGAATGGGTTGTGGCTTTTCTAGTTCCTTTTGGTCCTCTTTTTAAATCATGGATGAGCAGTCCTCTTTGAATATCTCTTTGTCCTTCATATCCCCCCACTTGGTGAAAATTGTGGGCTTGGGGATCATTTGCACTATCTGAGCATACTTGATCTCTTTCAAACCTCCATAGACTTTGGGTGTTGGTGGAAGCATGTCAATGCAAAATGCTTGGTTGAAGTCATAATTATCGTTACCTCTATCCAGTACTTGAACCTAGGTTTCTTTTTTTGGTTGCTCAGTTGATGTGGTCTTGGTTGAGGTCGATGGCAGTGTGGAAGGGTCAACATACGAGAATGAATGGAAGGTTATGTCATTGCTAGGTATGTGTTGGACCTTATTATACTTCTCCAACTTTGCACAAAAATGGAAGGGTTCAAGATCAACGTATAGTGTCACCTCTTTTCCTTCATAGGGAAATTTTAGGCATTGGTGAAAGGTTAATGAAATTTCTTGTAATGCATGGATCCAAGGGCGTCTTAGGAGGAGGTTATATGGAAACTCAAGGTCAAGTACTTGACATGTAGTTTCTATGATGGCCGGTCCTATCTACACTGGTAGCCTAAGTGTCCCTTCCGAATTCCTTTCAAGGTCATCATAGGCCCTTATAGTAATGCTCTTTCCTTTGTCTATCATATCATTAGAATACCCCAACTATTTGATGAATTTTAAGGTATAGATGTTTAGACCCACACCATTATCTATCAACACTCGCTTGACCATTTTTTTGTGAACACCAACCTCTATGTGAGAGCTTGGTTGTGAAATTTTGTTTGTGGAAGATCTTTCTCGAAAAAGACTAAATGAATATTGGCCATGATTTTTCCAACCATGGCTTGGAACTTATTAGGATCAAGCTCATTAGGGACCAATGCTTTTTCCAATATCTCCTTATGTGTGGGTGATATTTTTAGCAGTTCTAGGATTGAGATTAAGGAAAAAGTCTTCTTCAGTTATTCCATAATGTTGTAGTCATTTGATGACTTGGTTTTGGGTTTCGGTGGGGCTCCTTGTATTGAAACACTCCCTTGACAGGTAGTTACATTGCAGTCGTTGTCTCCACCTCGTATAGTCACTACATCTACCCTAGTGTTATCTGCTTTAGAGAGGGTACCTAGAACTATGTCACCATATGTGTAGTTAGCATTGTGGTAGTATTGGTCCTTTCCTTTGTCATTCCTTTTAGTGTGGTTTGGGATTGGATTTGTGTATATTTGAAGGTCCTTGTTTCCAGGATGATGTTCGATATCCACTTCTCCTTTGTCTATCAAGTCTTGGATGAGGTGCTTGAGTCTTATGCAATTATTTGTTGTGCGTCCTTTGATCTTGTGGAATTCACACAAGTCCTTCTCATTGTACCATGGTGTTTTGAAGATAGGCTCCTCATAGTTTGGGCGATCGTTAAGCTTGATCAAATTTTGTTGCACTAGCTTACACATGATTGTATCAAGTGACTCTCCTAGTACAATGAACTTCCTTCTTGGGTTATCATATTGTCATTGTTTCCCTCCCTGATTTGTTTGTTGGTTGACTGCTTGATTGTTTTGGGGATAGGTAAGTTGGTTGTTTTGTGTACAATTTGGAACATATCTTGTTTGTGCCACTTGTGGTTTGTTTTGGGATGTGTTTGGATTTTGTACATTCCATACTACTCTAGCATCTACTACCCCATCATTTGTAACATTCTTGTTCTTGGTCCAAATTTTAGGTTTCTCGCTTGAACTTGAAGGACTATCTTTTGATATGTTCAGTTTAAGGACTCCCCTTGCTATGATGGATCTCTCAATATGTAATCCCTTTTCAATAGTTTCTTCAAAGTTTGCAGGACATAACATAGTGATTTGGTAGTTGATCTTAGGTAGCACATTTGAGACGAAGATATCTACCAATTCCTTGTTGAGAATGGGCCATTTGCATCGAATAGATTTGTGCCTCCATCTCTATAGGTAGGAGGTAAAGGAATCTCCTTGAATTTTTTTAATTTTGGATAAATCTATGATGGTGACACCTTGCTCTATGTTGAATGAGAAGTGACTTATGAATTTTCTAGATAGTTTGTCGAAGGTTTTAATTCCTAGTGACAAATGAGAAAATCACTCCATAGCATGAATTGTAAGGCTACGTGGAAAGAGCCTCATGAGGTAAGATTCATTGTTTTGTACTTCCAAACATGACACTGAAAAATCCCATACGTGCTCTACTAGATCTTCTCTTCCTTTGTACTTGTCAAACTTGGGTATTTCAAAGTTTTTTGGAAAAGGTAGTGTAGTGATGGAATGATCAAATGGGAATGGACATATTTCTTGTAGGATATAAGTCTTCTTTGTTTCCCCTACTTGCATGTCTGATATTCTTTGATTCATCGCCTCTAGTTGTAGTTCCATCTCAATTTTTGGTACATTTGTTTGCAAGTCTTACATAAAATAGAATTGTTTTCCTACCATGCTTTGGTCATAGATTAGGTATTGTGAAGGTACGGGACCTTGGTAACCATGTTGGGTGGAAGGATGGTTAACTCCTTGTTGGATGTAAGGAGGGTTAGATCCTTGTTGGATGTAAGGAGGGTTAGCTCCTTGTTGAATATAAGGAGGGTTAGCTCCTTGTTGTATGTAAAGAGGGTTAGCTCCTTGTTGTTGGGGTGAATTATACTGAAGGTTTCCCTGATGGTGTGTTGGATAGTTACCTTGTTGGTGGAATAAATTGGGAAAGGTACCCTGTGGTATACCTTGTTGTTGCTGTGAAGTATGTTGAATGCTTCCCTGATGGTGCATTGGTGGGTTACCTTGTTGGTGGGACGAATTATACTAAAGGTTTCCCTAATGATGCGTTGGTGGGTTACCTTGTTGGTGGGATGAATTATACTGAGGGTTTCCCTGATGATGCATTGGTGAGTTACCTTGTTTGTGGGACAAATTATACTGAAGGTTTCCTTGATGATACATTGGTGGGTTACCTTGTTGAGGGGATGAATTGAGAAGGGTGCCTTATGGTATACCTTGTTTTTGGTGCAAACTATGTTGAAGGCTTCCCTGATGGTGCGTTGATGGGCTACCTTGTTGGTGGGATGAATTATACTGAACGTTTCCCTAATGATGCATTGGTGGTTTACCTTGTTGGTGGGATGAATTATACTAAAGGTTTCCCCGATGCGTTGGCGAGTTACCTTGTTGGTGGGATGGATTATACTAGAGGTTTCCCTGATGATGCATTGGCAGGTTACCTTATTGAGGGGATGAATTGAGAAGGGTACGTTGTGGTATACCTTGTTGTTGGTGAAAACTATGCTGAAGGCTTCCTTGATGGTGCATTGGAGGGTTATCTTGTTGGTGGGATGAATTATACTAAAGGTTTCTGTAATGATTCGTTGGCAGGTTACCTTGTTGGTGGGATGAATTATACTGAAGGTTTCCCTGATGATGTGTTGGTGGGTTACCTTGTTGGTGGGATAAATTATACTGAAGGTTTCCTCGATGATTCCTTGGCGGGTTATGTTGTTGAGGGGATGAATTGAGAAGGGTAACTTGTGGTACACCTTGTTGTTGGAACTGCTGATAAGGAAGGGGACCCTGTAGTCCACCTTGTTGGTGGTACTGTTGATTGGAAAGGGGATGCTGTGGTCCACCTTGTTGATGGTACTGCTGATTGGGAAGGGGCCCCTGTGGTCCACCATGTTGATTTTGCATGTTTTGGGAAGGGTTGACATACACAGTGTTTTGAGGTACGTATTTTCTTGGTGGAGGATTATTGTTTTGTTGTACGTATTTGGATGGACCTCCTTGATACTATTGGGCCACTGTCGCTTGTTCGATTTGAGTTGGTTTTTTGTAGAATGGGTTTTCCATTGGTTGACCATTGTTTTGTGATAATATGGGTGCCATGTTTGGAATTTATGTGGGTTCAGATATCTATCTTACAACCGAGTTATCCCCTAAGGGAATAAGGTTAGGATCTTTGAGAGCCTCTACGTTAAAGTCTACTAGCAATTTAGCACCACTCTATGCTAACTTGAAGAAGTAAGAATTTCAGTCCTTTTTCAACAGTTTGTCCATCAGTCTGAGCACCTTGGGGTTGTTGGAATGTTGAAATAGTTCTTCATCATTTATTTCCTCCTCAGTATCTACCTCTTCTATGACCACTCCTTTTGGGTCCTGGTTTGATTGTTTCATCATTTCTTGTTATTTTTGGTTTATCTCTTCCTCACTAAATGTTTCTTTGTATGTGGGTCTCTTTTGAGGTGTTTCAAGGTCACTTGGTTTATAGCCCCATGGGCCACCTTTGTCATTTGTGGTGTTTGTTGGTGGGATACTGGCATTGATTTTGTTTGCTTCCATGTTCTTTCTAATTTGTGATCTCGTAGTTGTCACAAACAACTGCCAAGCTTTTGTGAACATTTTCGTGACTCCTAGCTACGAAAAAAGAATGTGTTTGTTTTTTAATTTTTTTTTGTTTTAACTAAAATGAAATTTCCTTTGTTTTTAGATTTTCTATTGTGCATTCATGTTTGGTTTGGCCATTGAAAATCACAAATAGAAATGTATTATTCAGTTGTCATGATTGCAGTAAGTTCTCAAGATGTGCCCTTTGGAAAAATTTAGACTAGGACGGTTCTTTGAGAGTTAGAATATAGATTTCCGTTTAAGGATTTTTCTCTTGCTGGAGATCATGAAGGATGGATACCTATTGTGCACAGGAGGTGGTAACACGGGTCTTCCGACTGCTAGGTCTAATTTCCCTTCTTTTTTGTCTAGAATGTTTGTTACATTTCTCCACTGGTTTGGTGTTTCATTTTTCTCAAATATGAAGGTCCTTAAACTATTGATGATATCAGTTTGTTCACCTTTGATGTGTGTGAGACTTGGTTGTAGGATTGGTGCTATAAGGTTTGGTTGTTGGTGTTGAATATACCAAATACTGAGAGTGGGGTGAATCAGTATTCTACTGGCCAAATTAATTATTAACCATCCAATTATCAATCCACATCTAATTGCAATAGTGAACCAAAAAATAAAAGAGATCATAACACATTGACACCAGGATTTTTATGTGGAAAACCCAAAATGGGAAAAACCATGGTGAGGATTAGCTCACAATATATTATAACCGGTTATAAGATATTACAGGGCTCACTGCCAGGACTCACTATCCTTGTAAAGGCTCACAACCTAAATACAAAATGTGGCTTATTGCTAAAATACAAAGGATGTGGCTCACTACCAAAATGAACTGAAGAAGTGCAACTATAAAGTGCTGAAAGCAGTTCCAGTTATGCTTTGGATATATCAAACATCTACTCTAGTTGCTGATGTATGATTACTGTTAGTAACTTTGCACTATTATACTTTCCGCATTACTTGCATATCTCCTCTTCATGCTTTTATCACCTTGACCATCATAAATATATACATAGACATAACTTCCTTTATCAATTAGGTCAACTTAATTGATGGAACACTCATAATACAAAATTCTTGTTGGCTTAATACAAAATTCCTTTTGATGCATAGAAGAAAATGTGTTATCCAAACATTAGGTCAGCCTAGACCTAAAGAGGAACACACAAAAGATAAACCTTGTTAGCCAAAAGAACACCAAAATTCTATCATCATGATAGCTCAACTAGATCACAAAAACATGTTGAAAACTCAGTTATACCTTTAACTAACATTCCTGATCAACATATCAAAAACTCATTGAATTCCCTTTTACTACGAAGATTTTCGGATCAAGATACCGGATCAGTATGGACACATAGATTACATAGTCAGTTACCAACCAATGTTGGCATAAATGACAACAAATTTGGAGGGCACCTTCTTCATTCTTCCAACAATCTCCCCCTTTTTCATTGATGGAAACATGTGCCAAAAATGAGACTTGCTCCAAAATAGAAATTATGCTCAACTCCCCCTAACATATGTATAGAAACAAGCATAACATATTTTATCTCCTCTTCTCCTCTGTTCCTCTTCTCCTCTCCCCCTTTGAAATCAAGGACAAAGGATAGGGAACACTTCAAATTTAAGAACTGGGGGCACCTTGTAACTCTTTGAGAATCAATTCCCAAGCAAGATTTCCATCATCCCAAACTCCTTTTACCCTGGAAAGTGATTTATGCAAAGATTCTATTTTTGTCATCCATTCTTCTCCTTCTTTCGAAGTGGATGGGGCAATGTTCATTTTCTCAAGTTTTTCTACCTCCATCAGTGTATTTGATATAGTAACATGTCTGGACATGACCAGATCTCCAAGCTGGGCATACTGCCTCATAGCCTCTTCCTTCTACCTCTATAGGATGAAAAAATTATTTTAAAGATCTGCAATAGAAACTCACCTAACATAGTTTCTATCATCGATAATCTTATAATCTCTCGAGGCATCAACAAGTTGAGACTCAATCGAGTCCATTAGATCCTTGATACCTCGAGTGGCTTCTAGCCATTTCATGCAGTAAACAAATAGCAGTTGGGATTCTTCATCACATTCTCTTACCTCTTTCAAGGTTTCTAAATATTTTTCACGTGCAATAATACACTTATCTTGTAGAAACAACAACCTTTTCTCTAGAAAATTCAACTCTACTTCTCTTGTGGTCTGCATCTTAAGATTGGATGTGTACTCTTTAATAAAATCAACAATAAGCCTTAAATTTTCAATCGGAGCTAAAGAGTTGTCTAGAGTAACACCGGGGGCTATATCTTGTAGAGTTTTGATAGCTTCATTTATCAACTCATTAACTCTTTGATATGACTCTGTAGCCTCATGTGTGATAGAGCAAAGAAAATTATTACTTAGCTTAATTTTGTCACTAGGTGTGATCTTTTCAAATCCACATAACCTAGGTGAGATGGCAGCTTGACTAGCTGAGGTGAAAGCATGGGTTGGATTACAACTTTTCTTGAAAGAAGACCTTTAAGAGTGCTTCTGGATGACTCTCCAAATGGCTTTGATAGTTCAATGTCTTTGGGAATTTCACCTTCAACTAGAATGAATTCCTTATCTTCCTCTTCTTTTCCTTCTTTTTTCTTTTTCTTCTTCATCACCGGATGGCTTTATGTCTTCTTCCTTCCTTCTATCCTTATCATCCTTGTCTTTATCATTTTATTTGTCTTTACTTCCTTCATTTTCATCTTTGGTTTCCTCTTCTCTATTCCTAGTGGGTTCTTGATGTTCTCTCTTTTCACTAGATTGATCCTTATGATGATCATCAGACCTCTTACTGGTAGTTTCTTTTGTGTCCATCTGAGGGGTAGGGGTCTCTGAAGCACCAAGTGTCTCATCAACAGTTTCCAAGACATGATTATCTATTACTTCTGCAACAGTATCAGTTTCCTAAGTCTGAGTAGTGTGAGATGAAGAACTGGTTCTTGTCTCAGAACTCCTTGCTAATTTCCTAATCACATCATGAGTTTCTTTCCTTACTTTTTCAACATAGTCTTCTTCCTTAGTCATTAACATGTTGAATCTCTGTGTGACTTTGAACAATGTAGAACATTATTTCAACAAATTTGTATCTTCTATCTTTGAGTGAGTAGAACTAACCGATTTTACGGCTTCACTTCTCATCTTGTTTTCAACATTTAAATCTTTCTACCTTCTAAGCACTAACTCTTTACATACATTTTTAGTAACTTTTGATTGTATAATATCCATGTTTATGTTACAGATAACCATGTACTGAGAAAAAGCATTTATGATGGTTTATTTTCCTTCATCATTAACTCAGTAGTTGACATAAGTTCATTATCAATCATATTATTCACTAAGGTTCCAAGAACTAAGGGTGGATGATTTCTTACCGAAGGCGAATTGGGCATGTTCTCCACAGGTCCAGATGATCCTTCTTCATTCTTCTTTGCATGCACATGAATTTGGTATCTATCCTCTTCTACCTTTGACTCCTCATCAATGGAGATCTCCATACTAATTTTGAATCCTTCACTGGAAGTACTACCTCTTCTATTTCTTTTCAGCTAATGCTCATCTTCTAGACCAAGCTAAATTTCTTCTTCAACAACATCACTCAAATTCATATTCTTGTGAGATTTTTTTTCACTCTTCTTCTTCCTCCTAAAGTAGTAGATGGTGCAACAACAGGTGTGTCCTTCTTCTTAGATGCCCTAGTACTAGGACAGGTAGGGGCAATAACATCAACATATGTAGGGACACTTTTTTCTTTCCTTTTCCCTCTCTCAATATTTGCACTACTGGGGGTGGAAGAGCTAGAAATAGGTGCTTATGTAGTACCAGATGATAGCCTTCCAGATTTTCTGGGTTTAGAGGATTGTTCAACAGTTTTGGCTTTCCTTCTATCAAGAGCCTCCTTCAACTGTACAATGTCATCTTTAGTGTATGTTTGATCTTGGAAGGAAGATTCAATTTTCTTTCTTCGTTTAGGTGTTGTAGCTTCCAAATGAATTTCAACAGATTTCTCCTCATATGTACCTAATCTAGGTAGAGAGGGGCGCTTAGGACTAGCCAACATAATCTCAATATACCTTTTTCCATTTTCTCTTCAATCTCATATCCCAAAGGTTCAATCCAATGAATTCTAGGTTATGTGACCTCAATGATGCATTCATCGATAGACACAAGAAATGTTACCTCTTCATACTTCTTCACCAAACTTCTTGGAATCCTATCTCTTTCATGCATTTCATTCTAAAAAACTGCAAAGAATGCAGTTAGGGTATTGTTTTGTGCCCTAAAATATCCTATATTGCATATATGATCACTAATTTGATGAGAAACTGGCCTAGTGTTATCCCATATTATGTTCTTTCTTCCAGGTATCTCCCTTAGAAAATAGAATAACAAACAAATAAGAGTGCCAAATTTAAAGACATGTCTCTTCGCCTTTGTCATACTCAAATTTTCCATAAGTTGCAACCTCAACAACTCACAAAGATCAAAATCCTTTCCATTCGCCACCATTTCATAAGTTGTGTGAATTATCATGGATGATATAAAGTTTGCTTTGTTCGTGAAGTATACTTTTTTCCCAATCATAAAGACAACATACTTGATGGCGGGGTTTGTGATAAACTTCGTGGTTAAGGATCTTCCGTCAAACTTGGCACCAGTTAACCTTGTGACCTCATCATTTTTCACTGCTTTTAGAACTGGAATGACACCAGTGTCACAAAGACCATTGACAACAAAAATTGCCTCCTTATTGATAATCCCTGGTTCATTTACCCACAAAAGATTGTTGTGAACACTATTGAGGGCCATCTTGATAAAATTTTCCTCACTCTCGCTAGAAAAGTTTGGAAACTAGTTCCAAACATTTAGCTTCATTTGAACTAGGTTTTCATATTCCACCTTGAGTAGTAAGTCATTAGCTAACTAATTTTCCCATAAATCCTTCAGCTTTTGGTGATTGAATTCTTCGAGCTTCCCACAAATTTATATTCTTGGATCTTCAATGGGTAGCACATGACTCAAAATGTGCGAGAACACACCCATTGGATCATTTTCATGTACTTTCCATGAACATCTTCTAAAATTTCATTGGGGCCTCTCAAAAATTTCCACAACAGTAGGAGTGGCCATATTTCCCAAACAGACTTGAATAAATTTAACAGAGAGTTCCTTCAATTTTGAAAAATATGGAATTTAGAGAATACCTCTTTGCTTGTCGAGAACTAGGGTTTCAATGTACGATACTCTGATTCACTTCATTTCTTACTTCAGCTTGCACTGCTTCTCCTAATTTGCGCAAATGTGCTTTTCCTTAGCATAGTCTCTTGCTTTATTATTTACTATTTTGCCCTAATTTTGTATTTATTACTTTTTCGCTTTAAAGCTATCAATCGCTTTGTAAAATACAACGTAAACCACTAGAAGCTCCACAATTCTTTTGTTTTACTTGATTCCTGCCAAAATTTCCTTCAAAGCCATCAAAATAGAGATCCACATTACTTATCCTTATGCCATAGCAAGATACCTCATATATAGGGGGCTTGTTATATTTTTCTGTGAATTCTCCCCTTGAAGCCATTACTAGGTTCAATTCTTAGAAGAGGTATTTGCACTGGATGCAGATACTGGGTCATTTGATTTATCCTTATTCTTAGGTTCTTCCTTCTTTCTCCAATTTTTTTCCATTTCTTTCCTTACTTCTTCAGGATCTACCTTGTTCACAGGCTTGTTCTTCTATTTCGGATTCAGTTTCTTCTCAACTTTGCTCCTACAAATTTTTGAGATATGTCCTGGTTTGTTGCTAGTGTGGCACACAACATATCCTTGATCAAACAAATTTGCATTCATCCTTGAGCTACATTGATTAGCCTTGTGTCCAAAGATATTGCATGTGTAACAGTAGCCTTGAAAAGACTAAATTCTTCTACTGGTAATAAACCTATTCATCATCATCTGGCTTCTACATTCGATAGCTCTATCTCCAAACTTGTTGCAAACATAACATTGTCCAACAAAGAATCCAATATTATGACTTATTCTATTTTGGTTCATCCTACTACATTTTTTTTCTCTATGACCAAATTTATTGCATGAGAAACAAAAACCATTAAAAGATGGGTACCTTTGAGCATTAGGTTGTCGGATGGGAATCCTTTCGATATTGATCCATCGGTCCTTGCTTTGATAAGCATTCCTTTGAAGTTTCCTTTGATTGTCCACTTTGTTGAGAATTGGTTGTCTTTTAGCTTTGTCCTTCTTCAAGTCTTAGACCACTTTTTTCTTTAGCAGGTTTCTGAGATGTAATCAACTCATCAAGCATTGTAGAACTTGTCTTGAACCTTTCTTCATGCGCTTTCACTTTTTCTAGATCAACTCTTAAGGTTACCACTTCTTCTTCAAGCTTTGTACAATCATTAATTTTATTTTGGATCTTAGCTTTCTAACATTCCTCAATTCGCTTCTTTTCTTATATTTGCACTTTCAGTCCGGTAATATCCTCATTAGCCTTATTCAGCTGATCACTAACTTCTCTATGTCTATCATTGAATTTTTTGATTTGCTCTCTCAACTTCCTGATGCAATCATTTGATTCCTTTAGATTTCCTTGTTGAGTTTCCTTCTCATCCTCACTTTTGTTCAATTCCTCAAGGGAAGCATTGATCTCTTTAGATACATATTTTTCTTTTGGAGGAATAGAATGATATTTTCCAATCATGTATTTGAATTCTAGGACCTTCCTCAAGTTGTAAGAATTTTTCAGAGGAACTAGGCTTTGATACCAATTGTTGAATATACCGAATACTGAGAGGGGGGGTGAATCAGTATTTCATTGGCCAAATTAATTATTAACCATCCAATTATCAATCCACATCTAATTGCAATAGTGAACCAAAACATAAAAGAGATCATAACACATTGACACCATAATTTTTACATGGAAAACCCAAAATGGGAAAAGCCATGGTGAGGATTAGCTCACAATATATTATAACTGGTTATAAGATATTAAAGGGCTCACTGCCAGGACTCACTATCCTTGAAAAGGCTTACAACCTGAATACAAAATGTGGCTTGTTTCCAAAATACAAAGGATGTGACTCACTACCAAAATGAACCGAAGAAGTGCACCTACAAAGTGATGAAAGCAGTTCTGACTATGCTCTGAATATATCAAACGTTTGCTCTAGTTGCTGATGTATGATTATTGTTAGTAACTTCACACTATTATACTTACCACATTACTTGCATATCTCCTCTTCATGCTTTCATTGCATTGACCATCATAAATATATACACAGGCATAACTTACTTTATCAATTAGGTCAGCCCAATTGAGGGAACACTCAAAATACAAAAGTCTTGTCGACTTAATACAAAATTCCTTTTGATGCATAAAACAAAACGTGTTATCCAAACGTTAGGTTGACCTGAACCTAAAGAGGAACACACAAAAGATAAACCTTGTCGGCCAAAAGAACAATGAAATTTTGTCATCAGGATAGCTCAATCGGATTACAAAAATATGCTAATGTTTATACCTGTAACTGACATTCTTGGTCAACATATCAAAAACTCATTGAATTCCCTTTTACTGCAAATATTTTCAGATCAAGATATCGGATCAGTATGGACGCATATATTACATAGTCAATTACCAACCAATGTTGGCATCAATGACAACAATCAGAGGGCACCTTCTTCATTCTTCCAACAGTTGGACTGGAGCAACTAGTCACCAAATGGTCATAAGGTGAAAGTGTTTTGATATGGTTGTTATGAAGCTCAAGACCCTAAGGTTTGAGTGTTGTTTTGGAATGACGTTGTTCTTGGATCTCAAAATGTTGAAAGGCCTGGACCGATACTTCACTTCTTCTAGAGGATATGTTGTGGAAAAGTTTACTTGAACTTGGCTTGAGGCACAAGCAACTGTTAATATCTTAGAAGTGTGGGTGAGGGAATAATCCAGGTTTGTTTGTTTTGATTTTGATTTCCAAAAGTAGGATGATATGTTGAGAGTGGATGAAGTGCTATATGACGTATCTAGGTTTCTAATTATTTCATTCTAATAAGGATCTTGTAAGCAGCTTCAATTCATTTTTTTGATTGTTAGTAGGATAGAGTAAAAGTGATGGTTTTTTTAGTAGAAGCAGCCAATTTCTAAGCAAAAGCGACCAATGTGGTCAACTACGAGCAAATTTTTGTCAAGTACACTGGTTTTTGAGAAGCAAGTGTACCCAATTTTTGCAAGTGCGTTGGTTTTTCCAAATGTAACAAATTTCCATCAGTGGGGTTTATGGGATAGGGAGCAAAGGTGAGATTTTCTTGGCAAGAGCGACCAAATTTTGGTCAAGTGTGGCGTTTGTTCAATTTTGTTTTCCAGCTTCAAGATTTTGATGTTTTCTTGTATTTTTTGGATGATTTTGTTTGGTTCATTTGTTGAGATTTGGCAAGTGATACAACAGTATTTTACTGACTCAAAAAGGCATATCCTTGTGTGACCTGCATGTATATGGCTTTAAGTTATGAAATCACAATACCAAAGCCATAGTTTCCAATGTTTACTTTGAGCCAATGTAGCCTAAAATTAAAGCTTGAATATTCAAAATCCTTTACGGAGATCCTTTAAGAAGTGAAAATATAGGGCTTCTCTTAAAGGAATACACTAATTCAAAAGGTTTGTGATTCAACCATCATGTTTAGTGTTTGTTTTGATATGTTCATTTTAAATTCAAGCATAGTGTTTGATGTTTGAATAGATTTGGAATTTTTTTTCATGAATACAAAGTACACCCTAGGGATAGACACTTCTTCCTAGGTGGGCTTAACTCAGGCCTTGAAAGGATGATTTTACATGTGACGAATGAAGAGGATTTTTATGCTCAACCATAAGTCAAACTTGGTAAGTAACTTCTCGAAAGTAAATTTTGATGCACCACTTCAAAGTATGTTTTGGATAAAGGGGGTTGATTCTACAAACATTTGGTTCTTAGTCATATTTTGGGATTATTATTTTTGAGTGTCTATATGATGCAGGAGCATCCAATGGTGTAAGGGCAATCTTGCATCACCCAAAAATAGTTAAATTTCAAGTTTCTCAGTTTTTAGATGTTTTTACATTTTTGGATAGCCTTTTTTTCATAATGAAATTCTCAATTTACGGTTTTTATTTTCTGTTCATGGGTTGAAAGATATTGCAGTTTTAGTTTCTCAGATTTACACCTGAAAATATTCCAAGTTAGATTTGAGGCACTTAGAGTTCTTGGAATGGCCCCAAAACTTTCCAAAATCAGCATAGGAAATTTTGAGCGCGTTATTGACTTTGAGACCTTTCCAACGGTTCAAACGGTTCGTGAATGAGTCCCGGATCAAAAGTTATGGCCTGGGAAGTTGGCGCACTTTCTAAAAGATACAATTGCAAATGCTCTTTTGAAATTTGAACTTCATGTTGTAAATTTTCGGCGCCAAACCGCCTAAACTCAAATTTGAATGTTGTTTTGGCTCCAAACTAATGAGGAGCTCTATTTATGGGCGGGTTTCTAATTTTTGGGTAACTTTTTGGGGACAAGCTCGCATATTGTTAAAGGGTTATTTTGTAGCTTTTTGTAACTTGCATGTGTTGTAGAACTTGGGGATTTGAGATCCTCTGCTTGTAAGAAGATCCATTTTCTGAATAATAAAATTATTCTCTTGTTTGTGGGTTATTTTCTGTGTCTCGGGTTGTGCCCTCATCACTATACATGCAACAATTCACTCAATTAAGAGGCCTCCCAACCCTTGCAGGTTTTAACGTATCGCACAGATACTGGGGGAGACATTCGTCGGTATAGAACAACACCTAGTGGGTGAGAACTTTCCTCACACTCACAATGATTTATATAGCGGACCAAAACAAAGTACCGCTTGGGTCACCTTTGAGTTCTCTAGCGCGGGATGTTTCTCAAAAGGCAGGCCCTCTAAAGTTATGCTTTAAAGTAAAAAGTGTGAAACTCAAGATGATTTTTGTCACCCAAGATCACTAAAAGGTGCGAGGGGAGAGGATAGTCACCTAGTTTTCCAAACAGAGAATACACATAATACACTCCATTACAATGTTTTTTTTAAGTGCCTTGAGCGGTGCTATCCACAAAATATGAAATAAGGTGTGTACAAGATAGCAATAGTTATTTTTAAAGCATCCAATAGAAGTGTTCTGGATATCAATCCATGATATAGAAAAAGTACAAGACAAAGATTGATTTGTTCATTTTCAATCCCAAAACCGAGTGTTTGTTATAAATCTTTTCTTAGTGGTCAACAAAGTAAATCGAGCGTTCGTCAAAAAAATTGAAATTGTTTAGTCAACAAAACAATCAAACATTTAGAGCAACATCAATTGAAAACTTCAAAACATCCATTTTAGAGCACCAATTTGAAATCATTTTGTTTATGGCGTTCCTTTTAAGCACTAAATTGAGTGTTCTCTATCTATGAAAGCTTTGGAAAAAGGTTCATTTTAGAGCACTTAAATTGAAATGTGTTGTTTGCAGGATTCTTTTTAAGCACCAAAATGAAATATTTTCTAGCTTAGACAGCTTGGAAAAGGCTCATTTCAAAGCACTTAAATCAAAATGTGTTGTTTGTAGGGTTCTATTTAACACCAAAATGAAAGATTTTCTAACTTAGAAAGCTTGGAAAAGGTTCATTTTATAGCACTTAAATCAAAATGTGTTGTTTGTAAGGTTCCTTTTAAGCACCAAGATGAAATATTTTAACCTAGAAAGCTTGGAAATTTGAAACTCTTTGACTGTTCATCTTCCCTGTAACAAATGTGTTAGTTGTTTTTGGGACAATCATCAATTATACTTTTGCAAAACCCTACATAAATGACATTAGTACCTGTCACACATTCAAATTAGGCACTCATTAGCATTAGAAATCAAATTTTAACTTGCAGATCTCGGACATAGGTTAACAGGGAAAAAGCGCAGGAAAACAAGCAAAAGTGCCCTTTGTCATAGAGCAAAGGCGCATAAAAAAAGAAAAAGATTGTCATAAAACAAAAATTCCAAAAACAGTGAAAAGCACCATAACCAGCCAAAAGTGCTAGAACCAGTGTCAAATGCACCAGAAATAGTGTCAAAAGTGCCAGAAACAGTGTTAAAAGTGCCAGATTTAGTGTCAAAAGTGTTAGAATCGTGAAAGCAAATGCAAAAAAATTCTGGAACTATGCGTGAGGATTTTTCTAGAGTGCTTTTGGGACCCACAACTTCAAATGTTCATAAAATTGTTAGTGTTAAGGATTGAGGTCCCACCGGGTGTTCCACAATGTGTGAGGGGGAAAATCTGAGCGTACAAACAAGATAATTGTGATGATAAGAAGCTAATCTAATTCAAAACAATAATCTAGACATGTTCCTTCACTCACAAAATGAATGATTAAGAACACTAAATTCAAGAAAATGTAAATGAAATAACACAACAACTAAATTCACTACACTAAATCGTTACCCATCTTGTGTCGGAGTGTATTCATGAAGATGTGGTTGCTCATATGAATGTGAAGCCTCCATAGTTGTGTTGCAAGAGCTTGAAGAATGTGCATGTGGATAAAAGATACATATTGAAGGTTTGTCAATGGTGATTAGGATCTCAGTAGTACTTCATTGTGCAAAATAGGTTGATTCTTTGATCCCTTTTTTTGTGAGGAAAGAGGGGTGTTGTATAGAAATTGTGATTTTAAATGGACTATCAGAATTGCGTAGTAGAATATCTTGATCGACGGTCGAAAGATGTTGAGAAGATTTAGATGGGCATATTTTGTGCAAATTGATTGCATGATTAGTGTGATTGAGGAATAAATTGATCAGTCAGGAATATAGATTGATTAGTCAGGAAATAGATTGACCAGTCAGGAAATAGATTGAGAAATCAATGATTCATAATTTGCTCAATCAGGAAAGTGGTTGAGAATGATTAATTAATTGATTTAATTTATTTTTTGGGAGTTGAATATGCAAATCAAGATTGAATTTTGCAAACAAAGTTGCATTAGTTTGATTTGATTTTTGATAATGTTTTGAATAGTTTATTCAAATTATTCAAATTTGGAGGGAAAGTGAGTTAATTAAATTATTATGATTTTAATAATTCAATTGACTTAGGGGAATAAAGTGAATTAGCAACATAATCAAATAATTGGTGTTATTTAATTAATCAGGAGGAATATAGTTAGATTAGGACTTTATTAAATAAATGAAATTTATTTAATTGGTCAAAATTAATGAAAAAGTGAATTAATTAAATAATGTTGTATTATTCAATCAATAGAGGAAATTATAGAAAAAGGAAGAATGGCTAGTGACTAAAATCACTCTGTGGAGCTGCCAGATCTTGTGACTAAAGAAGAATCCATAAAAAGGGCATTGTGCGGCTTGGGTGATCGGGTGGAGTGTGGTAGGAAGGCTCACCGGGGCTTCGTCACCATTGACCTATCTCTGGAAGCGAAAATGGATGCTAAGATATTGGAGGAATTTGCAATCATTTGCAAAAATTTTGGCTCTAGAATGAGGAGGGCTGAGATTCGATGTTGGTTGGCGAAAAATTGGCCGAAGATCGAGATAGTTAAATTTCTTTCTAAGATATTTTTCATTGCCATTTTTAGATTAGAAGAAGACAAGAACAAGGTACATTAAGTGGGGGTTTATGCAGATTTTAGGAAAGCTCGATCTACATTCAAAAGTGGGTTCTGAACTTCAATCCGGTGGAATTGCAACCTTAAGATAAGTCGCTTCAGGTTTGGCTATACAATCTCCCTCTAGAATATTGGATTGAAGATTGTATAGAAAAGATTGGTCGAAGCCTTGGTACGCTAGTTGGAGTTGATGAAGAGATAATTGAAAGCGACTTATTATTATTTTTGTACCCTTAGATTGCGACTGTGTGTGAGATCCCAAAAGAAATAATCTTGTGTGTTGACGGTTGTCATCGGTTAGTGCCAATCGAAATTAAGGAAGAAAAAATATTTTGCCTGAGATGCGGGAGCAGAAAACATGTTGAGGCCAAATGTGGAAAAAATCCAAGAACCAAGAAGATGTGAAGGACCAAATCCGAGTAGCAAATCCAAAGGAAGAATGGCAAACAAAATTTAAAGAAGATGGATAGGGTGACCACACCTGCGAACAATAAATTAAATGCGGAATCTGGAGCCCTTATTGTCATTGAAGCATTTGGCCAACAAAGGATTAATAATACTTTGATCAATGGTTTCATGACTTCATCACAAAATAAAACAATGTCGAATACAGATCTTTTCCCTTCAGATCTGGGTGACCTGATCAATTTTGATCTTAGGTTGCCTACAAACTTTGAAGGTGACATAAATCTAGAATCGGAAGAGGAGGAAATATAGGTTGAAAAATTGGATATTATTGACCCTCGAAGCATTAGCCAAATGGAAGCAAAGAGCTTAGCTAAAACTAAGCTGAACAGGGGCAGAAAATTAAGGAAATAGAAACTGGAGGAGGCTACTGAGGAGTTGGGCCTGACAAGCATCAAAAATTTCTTTGAAACCAGGGGATCCAAGGTCTCCCTTGGGAAGAAATGATGATCATAACATGGAATGTTAGGGGCCTAATGGCCCTTGACAAGAGATGTTTAATTAACCGTCACTTAGACATATTGACAACAGACATTGTGATTCTTCAAGAAATGAAAATTAGCAATAAGGAGGGATTAATTATTTTTGAGTTATTGCAAGAAATGGGTCAGTTTCTTCCTAAGCGCAGTCAGGGATTTCGGTAGCCTAGGCTTCCAGTGGTTGGTTGGATCGGTTGACATTCAACTAACCTCTTCTCAATGTCATTGGGCACATTTCTCAATAAGACATTGGCAAACAAATTTATTTTTTCCTCTCTTCAATGTTTATGGACCAGTTAGCACTGTGGATAAGGTGTTAGTTTGGAAACAAATAAAGGACTAAATACAAGGCTTAGGCAATAATATGATGATTCTGGGAGGTGATTTCAATGCAATTCTTGATTTGAAGGAGAAGAGTGGTGGTCTTTTGAAAAAAAATAAAGCAATGACCGAATTCAAGAATTTTGTCGCCTTAATTGACGCATTTGATTGTCAACCTAAAAATGACACTTTCACTTGGACTAATCGTAGGAAAGGTTTTACGAATATTGATGAATGCCTTGATAGATTTTTGGTTAGCGATGGTTGTTTGGAGGACAAATGCAAGTGTATTTCGTACATCCTCCCTATCTCTGCTTCTGATCACTTTCCAATTGAGTTGGTAATAGAACTATGCGAGAGGTTGGCACATAGTTATTTCAAATTTGAGTCTATGTGGTGACGTGACCCAGATTTGATTGGTAATTTGGAAAAATGGTGGAGGGAGGGTAATCATATCTGAGGCACAGTCAACTTTCAATTTCTTCAAAAACTGGGACTGGTGAAGAATAAAGTCAAGCAATGGAACAAAGAATCTATTAAGAACATATTCATGGAGAAAATGAAAGTTGAAAGTAAGATGGAGGCTTTGAACCAATTAGTAGTAAGGCAGGGAATGACTGCAAAAGAATATCAGAAAGAAAACAAATTGATGGCAAAGCATGCAAATCTCTTGGCAAGGGAGGAGGTCTTTTGGAGGCAAGAGAATTATGGCTAAGGGAAGGTGAATCGATCACCAAATTCTTCCACTGCTCCTCATGGGCTTGGAGGGGAAGAAACTACATAGACAATATAAAATGTATGGATGACTCGATGGCTAGTGACTGTGTTAGCATCGAGGAGGAGGTTGTTCATTATTTCAAATCCCTTTTGGCAGCAAAGGAGGGGATTCTTGACAAGGAATTTGGGGAAATCTTGAATTGCATTCCTTGATGTGTTGGGAAAGAAGAAAACAATACATTATTGAAACCGTTCACTGTGGAGGAAATCAGGAGGGCGGTATTTTCACTTCACCTAGAAAAATCCCTGAGCCTAGACGGGCTAACGACTAGATTTTTCCAAAATTGTTGGCACTTTATGGGGACGGAAATCTGGGAGCTAGCAGAAGATTTTAGGAGAAAAAAGAAGTTTGTGGGGGACATGAACAATACTATTTAATTGCACTCATACTGAAGAAATCAGTGTGTATATCCTTTGTCAACTATCGCCCAATCTCCTTGTGTAACGTGATCTATGAAAATATGGCAAAGGCCTTGTCAACGAGACTTAAAATGGTGTTGGAAAAAGTCATATCAAAGGAGCAAAACGGTTTCACCTCAGGTAGGGAAATATTGGACAACATTATAACAACCTCTGAGACTGTGCATACAATCACAACAGAGAGAAGGAAAAGTATGTTGATAAAACTAGATGTAAGGCCTATGATAGAGTTGACTAGTCTTTTTTGCTTGCTGTCATGAGAAAGTTTGGGTTTTCTATGTATGGTTACAGTTGATAAGAATGTGCATCTCTTCTACTCAGTATTCAACATTGGTGAATGGCTCTATGTGTGGCTTTTTTGAATCCAAGAATGGGCTCAGCCAAGGAGACCCTTTGTCTCCTTTCTTGTTTGTGATAATGGAAGAAGCAATGGGAAGACACATTGGGAAACTTAGGGAGAAAAGAGTTTAGAGAGGCATACAAATTGCTACGGATTTGGACTTGGTAACCCACTCGCAGTTCACCGACGACACACTATTATTTGGAATGGCCTCTCTAAAAGAAGTAAAATTTATTAAGGGCATTTTGGATCTGTACATAAATACTTCGAGTCAGTTAATAAACAAGGAAAAATTAGAAATATTTCTTCAATACAAAACCGTCTTGTCGTAGGAAGATAGCGGACCTTCTTGGCTTTACAATGGGTGAGCTACCTACCAAGCATCTTGTGGCTCCTCTCTTCCAAGGGGCGGGAAAAATAGAACTGTGGAAGGAGATCATCAATGACTATCATGGTAAGGCTGAAGCTTGGAAGACCTGGTGGCTATCCTTTGCTGGCCGGATACAAATGGTTCGTTTTGTGCTTTCAATAGTACCCATTTTCGTAATGTCTTGTTTCAAACTAACACAGAAGGCACTGCAAGATTTGGATGGGTTTCTCAGAAAATTCTGCTGGGAAAAGGCGAAGGAAGATAAGTGAATCCTGTTAGTTGGATGGGATACAGCTTGCAAGGGTAAAGTTGATGGGGGCGTTGGTCTTTGACGAATGGAGCTATAGAACCGGGCGCTTGGGGCCAAACTTGGCTAGAAGCTTTACAGGGAACCAAATCATCCTTGGTGCAAAATAATCCAGAGAAAGTACCTGGACTGCCTCAATCCAAAGCAAATACTATCAATTACAGAATCTCATTTGGGGTCTCCAATCTGGAACTTCATCTGGGAGAGTAGAACATTGATAACACAACACATTTGCTGGAGAATTGGTAACAGGAAACTGGCGGACTTCTGGTGGGACTCATGGAACGGTTTCCCTTGCTTGCCCAAGAATTTGAAAACCTTGATTGGCTAGAAAGTATTATCAAGACAAAAGGCAGGTGTGTCGCAGATTATTGTCATCAAGTGAATGGTGCAAGGGGACTATCCTTCGATTGGATAGATGTTGACTTGCTTCATCTGCCAAAAGAGATAAATCAAAGATTGAAGGAACTAATGAAACATAGAAAGATCTTCCTCTCAGATAAGGATGACGAAATAATTTAGTGTGGCACCAAATCCGAAGAATACTCAGTAAAACTAGGCTATGAGATTCAAAGAGAAAATTCTGGAGCTGTGGACTGGCCGAGTGCATTATGTTGGAAAAAAGGTATTCTTCCCAAAGTAGGTTTCTTCCTTTGGACCGTACTCCATGAAAGGATTTTAACAGGTGACAGGCGGATGAGGCTTGGTTATTATGGCCCAATTATATGTTTTTTGTGTCGTGAAGAAGAGGAAACTGCCAACCATCTATTACTAAACTACCCCTTCGCGAAGGAATGTTGGCATTGGTTGCAGCAATCTTTGGATTGGGAATGCCAAGGCAGTATAAACTAAAGGATTTTCTATGCAGTTGGCCACTCTAAAAATGTAGAAACGTTTGGGTTGGCGCCTGGCTAGTGGCCCCCTCCCTTCTTGTGTTGCATGTGTGGAAGGATCATAATCATAGAATATTCAAAGAATGTTGCAAGCTAGTGACCGAGGTAATCAAAATCATTGAGAACAACATTGTGGAGGTGGTCAACTCAAATGAACTATCTACAAAGGAAATGGTTTTCTTAGAATGGGACAACAACCTATAGAAGGCTTGGAATTCCCTTCGCCCTCCCAAGCTATTAGCTGTAAGCAAAGATGCTTCAGGCATATTATCCGCTGGCATGCTCCCAACTCCAATCGTTTCAAGTTAAACTTTGATGGGGCCTCTAAGCGGAACCCAGGTCCTATTAGTGCAGATAGTGTGCTAAGGGACAAGTAGGGATCAGTGATTCTAACCTTATCCACAAACTTGGGCATGACCACCAACAATGAGGCTGAATTTGATGCCCTAGTGAGGGGGCTGCATATATGTATAGAGAAAGGATATAAGGAAATCGAGATAGAAGGTGACTCTCAAGTGGTGATTAATGTTGTGGTAAAACGGGGGTCCCCAAACTAGAAATTCAACTTATGGGTACGAAGAATCTAGAATCTCTTTGATAAGCTGGTCTACTTCACAATCCAACACATTTACCGTGAAGCGAATACGGTGGCAAAGAGGCTGGAAAACTTGGGCATTGGTCAAAATGAGTTAGAAATCATGCTCGCGGCTCCTTCAATACCCAAGGAAATATTGGACATGGAAAATCAAGATATGAAAGGCAGTGATAAGGTTGGGGTCTGTAATTGAGCCTCTAGTCTGATGCATATGCACCAACCTTATGATTGAGTATGCAATTCATTGAACAAAATCCAAATCTGATTGAGGAAAACACTATAACTAGGTTGGTTGTTATTGTTGTTGGTGTGGGATATTTGTATCAATGATGTCGTATGGAAATGTAATCTATTTCAAAATTTAATATAGGGAGCTACCCCCTCTGGTAACACTTAAAAAATAATAATAATAATTAATAAAGGAAATTAGGGTATTAGGACTTTATTAAATAAATGTAATTTATTTAATTCATCAAAATGATGAAAAAGTGAATTAATTAAATAATGTCATATTATTTAATTAATAGTATTTAGAAATTAGGGTTTTCGACGCTTTTGATGTGAAATACAATGATATTCGATGATAATGATGTCGATGATGTGAAAATGTCATTTAAGGTGTGTGATAGGTGTTAGGTCAATTTTACATGTCTACATTATCTATATTTATTTTTAAAATATATATTATATTTATTAAAAAATATATTTAATTATATTTATTATTATATTATATGAAATATGATGTATACTATTAAATATAATTATTATATACATACACTCTGTTTTCCTCGATCGATCTGATTTATTTTGTCGATTGATTTGATCGATTTTTCGATCTCGTCTGATCTCGACGTCGATTTTGTCGTCGATTTTGTCGATCTGATCCTCTGATCTTTTGATGTCTTGATCTCTGATCGAGATGTCTGATTTTTTATTCGCCTCGATTTTTGTCTTGATCTTTGTCGCACCGGATCGACTTTGTCTGATTTCGACTTTGAACTTTGATCGACTTTGATCGACGAGCTGATTTTGATTTTTGTCTCGATGATCTCGCTGATCTGATCGAAAGATCGACGATTGACGGCGGATGGATTGACGGATGATTGATGATTTATCTGACGCGGATCCATGTCTCGATCTTGATCCTGACTGACTTTGCCTCGATCTGATTGATCTTTCTGACGATCTGATCTTTATGTTCTGATTTTGATTTGATCTGATTTATCTTTTGATCCTGATTTGTCGCTTCGCCTGATGTCTGATCTTTGATCGATCCTGATTTTGATTTCTGACGCTTCGATCTTCGAGACTTTATCACGTTCTTCCTTATCTTTCGACGAAACCAATATTCGACGCACCTTCCTCCTCTATCTCGTGAAATGTCTCTTTCATCGCATCCATCTTCCATTCTTCTTCGACTTATTTTGATCAAATTTTTAGCCTATTTTACCTTTGTTGTACAATTTCAATGCATAACCACACCAACCTTATTTAACGTAAATCTGGCGTAGCTTAAATTTTCCATAATTGACATTCCGCACCTCTTTGACGTACCCATTGCACACCAAGAGGAAATTGCTATTGTATTTAATTTAGGATTAGAATTAGAATATGGGATTAGAGTATAACTAGCTTATACATTTTAAAAAATCTATATAAAATGTAATAAAATATTAATAATAATATAATAAAAATAATATAGTAGAATATTAATATAATAATAATAAACTAATTATTTAATCATTAAACATATCATTATATACTAATTTTATTAAATGTAATAAGATATATTATAAAAAATTAATAGTTGAAAATCTATTTTTATTTAATGGACAATTATTTTAATTGTTTATTATAAAGATGTAATAATATTATAAAGTTATATAATATTCTTTAATAATGTAAAAAAAACGTAAAAAAATAGATTATTTAATTAGTTTGAATTTTTTTTTCCTTGAAAAACTCTCCAATTTGATAATTTTTGATCCAAAGCTCTTGTCTACTTTATAAACATTTTATTTTCCTTAATTTCTTCTCCTTAATCTAATAAATTCACTGGGCTAATTATGAGAAAGAGTTCCTAACTAAAAACCTAAGTTGAACAAATGATGGAGCATAGTTTGAAATGACTTTGGGGAAGTAGGATAGCGAGTATCATTAATTTTGAAATGGGGACAAGGAATTTGATGGTGATGGTGAAGCAAGGAGCATATTGCCTCCCCTTGTGCGTACCCCATGTTGCCATCGTTTCATGTCCTTGCAGCACACCAATCAATTTGAGTCTCGATCTCAGGTAAATTCTATTTTATTTCCTGTGGCGTTTGTTAAAAGGCTTCACCCATGCCCTCATTGCACAGATTTTGTGAAGCAGTAGATAGCAAAGAAATAATTGATTGGAGATGCCAAGATACGTATATTGGTGAAATCATTTTGCGAAAAGTATCTAAACCATCTGTGCTTCCATAGTTTTCGGAAGGTCGGAATGCCTCAAAGAAGAGTCCTCTATGCGATGCTTCGATCTCCTCACAACGATAAGAAGTCCATAGAAAAGTTTGAAATGTGGGTACACAAGCAACTGCTCAAAAAGACATAGATGTCGGCCAAAATATTCTTCTGGTTTAAGCGCATGCATTTTTTTGGAGCTCAATATGAATTCATCTTTAATTACAAAACCCACCTCGATATGAGTAGAGGTAAAACTATATACATTTCTGCATTACTTTTTTGATAAAAAAACTTGTAACAAGCTGAGCAACATTACTTCCACATTTATTGGGGACTTGAACCCAGGATCATCAATGGTTAAGCCAATAAGACTTACCAATTAAATGAATTCCAATTGTATTATATGTTAAGGAACAATCACTTTGTGTTAATAATAATTTTTTTTTTTTGCAAGGATGACTTTCAAGTGAATGTGTCTTGATGGATGAGCATTGAATCCTGGAGTCTCTTTAAAAACGAAAAATATATTCTCTTGCTCTACAATTAGCAAGGACTGCTCAAACATTTTCTACAAATTTATAGGCAGTGTTGGGGATGGCCGAAGATTCCACAAAATGACTCTTGACATCTCCAAACATCTTCAAAGGCATATTTTCAGGCCTCCATACACCCATAAAAAAAATTAAAATTAAAATAAATACTTCTAACTCTTTATAACTTGTGAAATTCTAAAATTATTTATAATCTTAAAGATTTAAGATTTTTACACTCAAACATAATATCATGTAAAGTTTTTGATATTTATAATCTTTCTATTCAGGATTTAGATTTACTGTGTACCTGTTTATTGAAAATGTCCTATTGAACCTTTGTGTGAATAACTCGATGAATAGCTTTTTATCACAAAAAACCTAAAGAGAAATAATTGGGAGCATCTTTCCTTTTGTATTTGAAAAACTCATCACCCATGTATAGTATATAGAATCACAAAAGAGTCAAGACCATGAGGTGAAGTATGGTATACAATGTCATCCTAGGAAAGCACAGGGCTATTGGTCTGTTAACTAACATGACTACTCAACCACTAAAGTAGGGAAAGAACTACAAGTATAAAGCATTTCTACATCATATCCACTCCTAATAATAACACTGCTACACATATGACCATCCATATGCCATAACCTATGTACACTTGCTAATGGGTAAGAAAATGAGTGAAGGTCACATGGAATGAGTCAAGATGGGCTTTGTATGAAACCAAGCGTTGGGCTTGTTATGAGACCTTTGTGTCGTAGTGACAATACTCTTTGGGTATTTTAAAATAATGACTTTGAGTCTCAAGTGACCTTAAATGGGTTGATTCTGAGTAAGAGCAAAATATTTGGTCAATTTGAAACACACAAAGCAGTAAACTTGATAAAAAATAATTTCCTATACTCATTTTACTCTATTAAATTCCCACATGAGAGAATTGAAGACTTAAGTTTGGTTTTTTAACATTCATTAATGAAATGGAGTTAATATCAATTGTGCGAAAGGGTTTACGACTATTGATCTAAGTTTGACTAAATTTTCTCAGACCTTTCACTGTGGGCAGTGGTACAGCAGGAAAGAGTCTTGTGTCCTATGACTAATTAGATGTTTTTGAGGTCCAAAAGGCCTTGGTTGAGTAGCATTGAACCTAATGACTATTCCTACATGTTAATTTTGTGTCCATGCTTTTCATGCCCAAATAACACAATTCATGGATTTTGGATTATCTTTGTTTTGTAATTTTTAATACAAATCAACATGCTTCTTTTTTGTGTAACATAGTTTAGTTTAATTGCGTTTCAATATTTAGTACATATCTTAGTATGATTTTTTTAATACTTGGACACCCTACAATTAAATTCCTATGAAATGAAAAGGTCATTTCTAGTTTTGGAAATTTTCTATATAAAATTATTTTTCAGTTTTCCACAATTTCTCTGGATCTTGATGTCAGTTCTAATCTGATTGTGATCAACTTGATTTACTAATCTTGCAAAGTTCAAACAAAGTTCAAGTTTGCATAATATGGGCTATATCGATTTCTATCTTCCAGGCATGTGCCTTTATATGTCCTATCCATTTAAAAACTCATGCATTACTTCAAAGTTCAAATCATGTAGACAAAAAAACTAACCATGCTTAAAGCTACACATAAACGTACATCCAAAGCACTAATAAAATGTACTATAACTTTCATTCTCCGCCCTAGGGGTAACGAGAAGTGCAATACAATGGGCGGTAACCATTATGCAATGTCACAAGGGTGTTTGTGTAGATACAATGGTTCAACCACTAGCTACAAGGCACTTGCTTGTGTGACTAGCAGAGCATTGTACCTTTCTTTGATGCAAGTTTCCCTTGTTTCTCCATCTTCCATTTTCAGACACTGGTGTTTGGTAATGAACATATTTATAAATATCATATTCAAATTAGACACAAATTTAAATTGAAAATTGTACTGGAACAGGGTAACAATTTTTTTTCTTACTATTAAAAATAGGTTCAAAAGTTAGAAAGAGAGTGCATTGGACATACTTATATGTTGCAATCCTTTGAATGGGTTGATTATGCCATACATATAACAAAAAATTGGTCTGGAGCAGCAGTATGCATTTTCCCAAAACTAGGGATGAACCCCTACCAATGTATGTTGGGACTTGGTGCCAAAGCTTGCTAGAAAAGGAAAAAACTTTGATGTAATTCAAAAAGTTGTCATAGTAATACTATGTCTGATTTCAACTTCTAGTAGCCCACCAAAAGTTGTTGAGATTAGGTATGCATTGGAAAGATAACTTAACATTTATTTTGTGAGATTCTTGGAGTTTTTGTCCTCCAATTAGCCGTATGATTGCCCCTTTATGCTATAAATTAACTCTTGGGAGGTTTTTATAGATCCTCAAAAGACCCATCTATGCTTGGATTTCCTTCTTGTTTGTCATATCCCATCATACTTGGATATGAAATTGTTTCCCATGCATACTTGAATTACCTTGGAAGCCCCATCAATCTTCATGATAACAAATGTCCATGGAAGAAGGATTTCTCCTTGGGCGAGCCTTTGAAAGAAATGACTTTGTTAGTATGAGTGAAATATACCAAATATTGAGCTTATCATCTTCTAGTTGAAACCTGAAATTGACTGGTTTATACTATGATTAATGATATGAGCAGGTCTTTGTATTTGTGGCCAAACTAGCCCATGTGCAGGCAGTGATGTACATGACAAAGTTTTGAACTCCACATTTTAGAAATTTCCCTTTTAATCATAAATTTTAGCAAATTAATATTGGAGCTATTTTGTTGATATGGTATTAAGTTGAAGAGAAATATACATTTCATGGACAAGAAGGAAAATATCAATTATTGGTTGTACTTGATATAATCTCATAAACTGCAAAAAGTGAATGACAGTAGAAACTAAAATGGGCATACATAAGGAAGCAAGGAATATAAGTGATAGTTGTTGAAACTGTTGATATATGCTCTTTGTCAATGTCCAATAAATAGATTTACAATGAAAAGGTCAAGTTGATACAACTTCCTTTGAACTGAGCATGCATAGTCACCTTGATTTGATCCTTGATTTGCTTAACTTATGTATAGTTAGTGAACTATAAATGCAAGGAAAACTTGTTCAGTACAACCAAGATGGATTTATTAAACTGTACATGTGCATGGGTACCTAAACAGTCTAGCAATTAGTGTATTTTTTATGTAGATTAAGTTTTCCTACTGTATTGGACTGTGTGTATGAGTTGGAACTAAGAGTGTGGAGAAATTTATGAGGAATTAATCATAAGATATTATGATCATTTTGTATCCCTTAAAAAATAATATCTCCAAACTTGATGAGAAAAGGGACCAAAAATAAAATAGATGGGTTTGATGATCGTCTGCCCCAAAAACACTACAATTTTTTTAATGAAAATGTTGATGAAAATTAAATGCATATCATATAGATGTGACAAATACCTATAAATATTATAAGGAGTCCTTCCTCCAATAACTTGACCATGTGAATAGGAGAGGCCATTATATAGATACAATACTTGACACAAGCAAGTTGTGTGAATGCCTAAGTGATGCCAACTTGTTGGTCAACACCATAAGAAAATTTGAATCTTTATGTCGCACTCTGGAGCAGAGATATGATTATTTAGATACCATAACTAACTAGTTTTCTCCATCACCTCTTGTATCTCACTCTTGCCCTCTCTATATATTCCTCTCTCTACCTCTCTCTATATCACTTCCTATATCTTTATCTTTCTATCTTTCCATCTCCCCCTATCTCATTGTCTCCCTCTTTCTCTCTCCTTCCATCACTCCCTCTCTATATGTTTATCTATCTTTCTCACATCTCTATATTTCCCAAGTTATATCTATATCTCCCTCTCTCCCTCTCTCCCTATCACTCCCTCTTTCTATTTATCTATACTTCTCTCTACTTTCTATTTCTCTTCGCCCTCTCCCCCCTCTCTATCTTTTTATAAATATATGTTTCCCTCTCTATATCTCTCCATATCTCTCCCACTCATATACACACAATACATCTTTCTCCTTCCGTACCACTATCTCTATCTCTTTATCTTTTCACCTATCTATACCTCTCTCTATTAATTATCTCTATCACCTTATTTCTCTCTCACTCTTGTCCCCTCTATCTCTATCTCCATACCTCTCCCTCCCCCTCTCTATCTATATCTCATTGCCTACCTCTACCTCTTTCTCTCTCTCTCACTCCTCTCTTTCTTTATATATATATACATATACATCTATCTCCCTATCTCTCTCCCCATACATCTATATCCTTTCCCTCTCTCTCGACCTTCTTCTCTCTCTATCTTATTCATTCCATCTCTCCATCCATCTCTTCTACTCTATATCTTTATCTTTATTTTGCGCTCGATCTCCCTATCACTCATCTCTCTATCTCTTTCTACCCATATCCTTCTCTACATATATCTCCCTATCTCTTTATCTCTTTTCCTATCCCTTTTTATCTCTCTATATCACCCTTTATCTATATCTCTCCCTCTCCCTCTCTCCCCCCTCTTCTTCTCTCTCCCTCTCTAGATATATCTCCCTCTTCCCTGTCTTCTCTTTCTCTCAATATATCTCTCTCCCTTTCTCTCCCTCCCTCTCTCCATCTCTCTCAATCTCTCCCTCTCTTGCTCCTTCCCTATTCCTGTATCTATCTTTCTATCTCAACCCCTCTCCCTTTATCTTCCCATCTCTCTCTCTCTCTCTCTCTCTCTCTCTCTCTCTCCCCTACTTATATCTCCTCCTTCTATTTGTCTTTCTCTAATTCTCTCTATTTTTCTCTCTTTATCTCTTTCCCTCCCCTTCACGCTATATCCTTATATATCTATCTTTATATTACTCTATCTCATCAAATGTCTCTATCTCTATCTCTCCCTCTTCCTCTTCCACTTTATCTCTTTATCTCTTCCTCTCTATCTATCTCTTTCTATCTCTCCCCCTCTATCTCCCTATCTCTCTCTATCTTTATTTCTCCCTCTATCTCTCTTTATATCTCTATCTATTTGTCCCCCTCTTCCTCTCTTGTTCTATATTCATCTCTACCTCTATCTATATGTCTCACTCTTCCTCTCTCGCTCTATATTCCCCACTCCCCCTCCATCTCTAGAAATCTCTCTCTCTCTCTCTCTCCATCTATCTCTTTGCCTATCTCTCCCCCTTCCTCTTCAAGACCTTCATTGTCTTCGTGATTCAGATGTTTTCTTTCACTCATTTTTAGAGACCTTTGTTACACAAACCATACCATTTTCTCTATGGCCAACCAATTGATCTCATTTACTGCACAAATTTATGCAAAATATAGGTTTAAATTTTACATAATTGACATTCCACACCCGTTCGACGTAACCATCACACACCAAGATGCAATTGCTAGTGTATTTATTTTAGGATTAGAATTAGAACATGGGATTAGAGTATAACTAGCTTATACATTTAAAAAAATCTATATAAAATATTAACAATAATATAATAAAAATAATATAGTACAATATTAATATAATAATAATAAACTAATTATTTTATCATTAAACATATTATTATATACTAATTTTATTAAATGTAATAAGATATATTATAAAAAAATTAATAATTGAAAATATGTTTTAATTTAATGGATAATTTTTTTATTTTTTTATTATAAAGATGTGATAATATGATAAAGTTATATAATATTCTTTAATAATGTACAGTATAATTATAAAATTTAAGACATGAATTGAATTTTCATTGATATAATTATTTTTTTATGAAATCTTATATGAAAATTAAAATTTCTTAAATTTTTTATTAATGTTTTTGTATGATTATATTATTTAATTATTTGAAACAGTATTAAAATTAAGGTTAAAAAATAGTTTATTTAATTAATATATATTTTTTTTTTCCTTGACAAACTCTCTAATTTGATAATTTCTGATCCAGAACTCTTGTCCACTTTACAAACATTTTCTTCTCCTTAATCTAATAAACTCACTTGGCTAATTGTGAGAAAGAGTTCCTAACTAAAAACCTAAGTTGAACAAATGATGGAGCATAGTTTGAAATGACACGGGGGAAGTAGGATAGTGGGTATCATTAATTCTGAAATGTGGACAAGGAATTTGATGGTGATGGTGAAGTAGAGGAGCATACTACCTCCCCCTATGCATATTCCCTCATGTTTCCATTGTTTCATGTCCTTGCGGGACGCCAATCAATCTGAGTCTCGATCTCAGGTAATTTTTTTTCTTCCTGTGGCATTTGTTAAAAGGCTTCGTCTATGCCCTCATTGCATAGATTTTGCAAAAGCAACAGATAGCAAAGAAAGAATCAATTGGAGATGCCAAGATACACATATTGGTGAAATCATTTTCCCAAAATTACATGAACCATCCATGCTTACAGGGTTTTCGCAAGGTCGAATTGCCTCGAAGAAGAGTGCTCTATACGGTGCTTCGATCTCCTTACATTGAGAGGAAGTCCAGAGAATAGTTTGAAATGCGAGTACACAAGCAACTATTTGAAAAAGACATAGATGTCAATGAAATGTTCAAAATATTCTTTTGGTTTAAGCGCATGCATTTTTTTGGAGCTCAATATGAATTCATCTTTAATTACAAAACTCGCCTCTATATGAGTAGAGGAAAACTATATACATTTCTGCATTACTTTTTTGTTAAAAAAACCTATAACAAGCTAAGTAGCATTGCTGCCACATTTAGTGGGGACTTGAACCCGAGATCATCAATGGTTAAGCCAATAGAACTTACCAATTAAATGAATTCCAAGTGTAATTTTTGTTAATAATAAAACAATTTTTTTGGGGATGATTTTCAAGCGAATGCATCTTCATGGATGAGCATTCAACCCTAGAGTCTCTTTAAAAAAGAAAAATGTATTCTCTGGCTCTACAATTAGCAAGGACTGCTCAAACATTTTCCTCAAATTTATAGGTTTGTTTTTCTTGGTGAATTTGTTTGTTGATAGTCTGCTTCCAGTAGACAAAAGTGTATAAAACACTTGATGGGCGGGAAGCATGTCATTGTACTAACCAAATCAAGCCAAATACAAGCTTGAGCATTAAACCAACTAGTGTTGAAATTACCCTTTTAGCAGCTAGAACGTGTATATATACCTATCACCTAGTCCTTGAACTTGTATATTTTCTTGGGCATGGTATAGAGAGTCTGCTTTCTTCAATTACACCTATCTTTCAAGAAGCACAAAGACGTTGATAATTACCTAGTTATATGCTATTATTAATCTGTTCTACTATGTTATCTATATCTTGGGGACTCTATGATAGAAAGTTGGTGATGCTATTAGGTATACTATTCTTGGTTGAACCTAAAGGTTTGGCATATAACAACATTCTAGGTTTCTTCCAAGGATAACTGGCTTAGAGCACTGCTACGACCCGGGATACACGTAATGATGTCATTTGTGTAAAAAGACATTTTTTCTGAGTCTTCCTTTTTTTCCTTTGTTTTGAAAGTTCTAGATTTTGGGAAACTTCTAGAGGAAAGAATAAGGGTTATTTGTAGCAGACTAGATAGCTAGAGTGTGATTCTTTGGGTGGGTCAACTCATAGTTGTTTATTATAAAAATATTTGTAACTATTGTGAATATGAAATTCCTTGCGCTCCCTTCGAGTGGTTTTATTTTGCTAAGTACCGGCCTGCTCCTCATATGTTAGAAATGCTACCCTTAGATTCTCAATTGGACCTCTTTTTGCTAAACTTTGTCGGTTTTCACCACGTGTCCACCGAGCACTCTTCACAGCAAATGCTTCCTTCACTTTTCTACTGGCTCCTGCCATGCTTGCATGTATCTACACCACAAAATTTTCATAACTGCTTCCTTCACTTCTTTGTTGGGCCCCATTTACATGCCACATAGCTTTCATTTGCATAAAATTTTTGGCGGACCCCATAATTGGAGCTAATAGTAAAAATGTTTCCACGTGTCTTCCTAGCGCAAGCTTTCATCACAGAAAGAGAGAAATGAACCACGGGCTGCGACCTGCTGCCACCAATCTCTTTAGTGGAGGTTCTACCGAAGGGAAGGATAGAGTGAACAAGTTGTGCCATGCTACCACGTGTTCTAACTGCCTCCTCTAGGAAGCAACACTTGTTTGCATGGTATTTTCCTGGACCACTACCATCATTCACAGGGATGCATCTGGCTGGGAAATGACTACATGTTGTGGCCCAAATCTGTTCTGTTACAATGGCTAAGTGGATCATTGTTTCAACCATCATTTCTTGAGGTACAAAATCTTTTTTGTTACTGGCCCACCAAGCGATGCGATTGTTGGCTATATATACTACTTATTGCTTCAAAAAATGAGTTTGAAAGATGCAAGAAAATTAGAAAAAGACACCAGGCCTTTTTGTTATTGCTTTTAGATTATTGTATGAGATTTTCAGACTGCCATTGTTCGACCTTTCTATTTTTTCTTATGTTATTTGATAAAACATTAATACTGTGTCATTATTGTCCTAAATTGTTTATTTGTAGAACTTCTATGATTTTAATGCAAGTTTGTTGGTTTAGATCATGTCTTTGACTCCTCTTTTCGATGAATGTGTGTGAAAATTATTTTATGTCATTAGATGAATTGTTTAGAACTTTATCTTTGATTTCTTTTATTTTGGAACCTAGTAGATTACTGATCAGGCCCTTAAATCGAATCCCCAAAGATAGATTTACCATGCCTATATCTACCCCTTGGCGCATCGCCTTAGTTAGATCTTTATTTTTTATATTTGATTCCTTTTCCCATTCTGAAACCCCAATTACAGAAGAAGCCAACTTCTTTAAAAACCTAGAGGTCACTTAGTTTAGAGCAATTGATCCCCCCATTAACTGAGTTTCCCATAAAGGTTGTTACCTTGCTAATTTTTGGCATCAACAGTTTCTTTTTTCTGGCATGTCCGGTGGGACTTGCTTAAATAAATCTAAATTCAAAGAGGGTTTATGAGCCATCGACCAATTACTAGGTCCCAAACAACAAATAATCCTAGTTTGCTAGTACCGCATTAGGGACAGTACAAGCCACGAACCAATTAGTGAACGTTCCACTTCCTCCACTCCTTTTGCTAGCCATGTTTCGCATTGCTAATAGAAATTATGTGGCATGGGATGCCGAAATTCCTCTTGTAACACCAGCAGCACTCGCCGTTTGGGCCCCTATCTCAGTCTCTCCTCTAAAATCCATACCTAAATTCACTGGAGATGGCTCAAGAACACTATCTGAACATCTACAATATGTTGCAGACAAATGTCTAGTGCACAATGTTACAGACCAAAATGTAGCGCTAAGGTTTCTTGTTGCCTCATTCAGAGGAAAGGCACTAGATTGGTACTGAACGCTGCAAGATAATACTATCGGTACCTAGGATCAGCTTAGAAACCCTTTCTATGAAAGATTCTCAAATGATGGAGATAGGTCTTCGCAATATCATCATTTGTTGGTCATAAAGTGGGCCTCGTATGAAGCCATGACTAATTTCAATGCCCGGTTCCATATAACTTGGCAAAGAATCTAGGTCACTATTTGCTTGTTGGTTGAGTTGGTGTTCATGTTATACCTAAAATCTATCAACCCTGATATTTCGATGATGATCCAGTCTCTTGGAAGAACCATGCTAATAGATGCATACAGCATCACAGTCAAAGCGGAGAAAAATATGATAGACGTCGGGAAGTTGTTGCCTCGGCCCACCATGCCTATATTCCCTGAAGTATCAGTTCCCACCCAGGAGATATCATCTACCAATGCGCCTTCTCCTCCCCAATCTATGTATACATACCTGGGCGCATCACAAAATGTTGTTTCCATGTCTATCTCTTCAAAGGATGATATAAGAAACGTCAAGGAGATGTTGCAGGCTATGGCCAATGAAATAACTATGATCAAGTGGAACCAGGTCATGCCTCTGAAGCTGACCTATCAAAATTATCAAGGTGGAAGGTATTCTTATAAAAAGAACCAGATCCAAGGAGATGCTCACATAAATCTACAGGTGCAAACAACTAATCAAATAGTACCAGTTCCTTCTCCGCTATAGAGTGCTAACCCAAGCTTGAGCAGAGAGTTGACAGCAGGAAAAACAATCTAGTTAATGACACGAACCCCTGGTGTTTCCCTTGTGGCGACTCACATATGCCTCGAAACTGCTCGTGCGGTAATTTACAACAAAAGGTGGTGGAGTAGCACAGTCAAGGCACGATGTCAGACCATGGAGGTTATGTATATGCCTCTATGCAAATGGAAAATGTGGTACTTACCGCTCAAATACAGGGAATTTCCTTGGAACAAGAAATGGATATTGCTCCTGATCACACGCTCTTCTCATGGATGGAAGAAGAAGATGTGGTGTTTTCCAATGATGCATCCACATCTAAAGCACCACAAGTAAAATTTGTTTACAACACTCACTCAAAGAGTAGATTCATGGGAAAATTAGTCGTTCCATAACTAGTCAGTCTGCAGCCCAAAAGTGCTTCTGATTAGACACCCAATACCTCTGTAGTGGCACAACAATGTCTTTCATGAAGGGAAATTGTTATAACAAGAGATAAGGAGTGGAAGCCTCCAAATCTTCCACCATTCAATGTGGTGGAAAAATTGAAAAAATCATCTGCTAATGTGTCTCTATGGGATATCTTGGCTATTCCAGAACAAAAGACATTGCTATAGAAGGCTCTCTGGGAGGATTCAATCACTAAGCCAACAGAGCAATCTCTCAAAGGAAAGGATGTTGATCAATCACCTCTTTCCAAAGTTCTCACAAATATCATAGGGGAAGCCCCTATCGAGGTTAAAGACAAGCCAAAACTAAAACACTTCTTCCTAACCCTCATTGTGGGAGAGAAATTATTGTACAATGCCATGATTGACTCTAGCGCTAGCACTACAGTCATGCCCAAGTAGATAGCTGAAGCCCTAAGACTTAGCTATGAGCCTTTAAAGAGGGGGCTTATGCAACTTGATGGGAAAAAAGTTGAAACTGTAGGTGTCATCAAAGACCTCCCCTTGACTCTCTTCTCCTACCCTAGCATCACAATTCCGTAAGACACTGTGATCATAGATGTTCCCCCTATGTTTGGTCTCTACTTATCCTGAGAATTCACTTCAAAGATAGGTGGATACCTATCTTTGGATTGGTCACACTTGATCCTAAGGACCAAGCATGGAACTAAAATGAAGATAGTGTCTGAAGCTCTGCATTCGAAACATGTGGCTGATGAAGCGATGATCAATGTTGAGGCTGCTCATACCTCTTTCACTAAAGAGGAGACATATTGCACTGAGTTGCTAGAAGATGAAAAGGTGACTGGAGATCAGACCGATCAGGAAGAAGCCCTCTTGAGAAAATATATAGATGTTGACCCTTTTAGCAATTATCATGCTACCGAGTTAGGCACCTATGTCATCTATGATTAAGATTAAGTGTTTTTGAGAGTCATGATATGTTTCACATCCCCAAATGATGAAAAAACACTCTATTCTTTCCACTTCCAGTTCACTTGTTCAAACAATGAAGCTGAATATGAAATCCTAGAGCAAGGTTTGAACCTTTCCAAGTGGATGGGAATTAAACAATTAATGATGTTTGAAGATTCCAAACTAGTATTAAACCAAGTTCAAGGTATCTCTGCTACAAAAAATGTTTACATGTGATCCTATAGACATAGAGTCTAGGACTTGATTGAGGATTTTGAAGCCTTCAACATCCAGACAGTACTGAGAGAACAAAATGCTAATGTGGATTGCATGGCTACAATCGGATCTCAATTTGAACCTACTTCCAACCTAATGCATAACAAACACTTTGTATGAGTGATAGTCTGACCGGTGATTCCAGATAATGATTAGAGTTGGCAGTTATTTGACAGTGATGAATACATCACCTCATTCATCTAATAGTCAGGAGAATTTTCCGACCAACTTCAGCCAAAGATTGCCAAATCCTATGACGGACAAATCATCTAGCTAAGGTCTAATAGTCTTCCAAAGGGACTTGTCACTTTTGAAAACCTATTTGATTATGACGATGCAAGAAATGACAAAAGGAATTTTGTAGCAGAAAAAAGTGACTATGTGGACCTTCACATCAGAGATGGGAGGAAGTTTAAATTCGGGAAAGATGTTTCACATCATGATAAAGAAAGGCTCATCAATTTCTGTAAGAAGTATGAAAGAGTAGTAGCCTGGTCATATGATGACCTTAAGGGATATAATCCCAACATCATTCAACATATAGTAGAGCTGACGGAAGGTGCAAAACCAGTCTGCCAAAAACAAAGGCCAGTGAACCCGAAGATCAAAGCCATGATGGCTCAAGAACTGACAATATTAATTCAGTCTTAGATTGTCTTTTCGATCAAGCACAGCACATAGGTATCTAACCTGGTTCCAGTCAGAAAGAAGAATGGAGACATCCACCTATGTGTTGAATTTTAGGACCTGAACAAAGCATCCTTAAAGGACCACTACCCGTTGCCTTCTATGGAGAAAATCTTGCAAACAGTGGCAGGGTCGGAAATGTTTTCTCTGTTGGATGGATTATCCGGTTACAATCAGATATGGGTCAAAGAAGAGGACAAACATAAGACAACATTCACTAGCAAGTGGGGAACGTTCACATATGCTAAAATTCCTTTCAAACTTTCAAATGTGGGAGCCACTTTCCAGCGGGCAATGGATATCGCTATTAGTGAATTGATTAACAAGATTATCCTAATCTATTTAGATGATCTAACTATTTTCTCCAAACATAAGGATGATCACTTCAATCACCTTGAGATGGTTTTCAAAAAATTCCAAGAGTTCGAGGTATCCATGAACCTGAAAAAATGTGTCTTCAGAGTGCCACAAGGCAAGCTATTGGGACATGTAGTGTCCAAAGAAGGAATTGCAATTGATCCCAAGTGGTTGAAATAAATCAAAGAACTTCCCCTGCCATTCAACAAGAAGGAGTCTAATCATTCCTGGGGAAGGTAAATTTTGTGGGCAAATTCATTTTAGATTTTGCAGGGATAATCAGACCAATAACCCTGATGCTGAAAAAAGATCAATTATTCAAATGGACTAAAGAAGCTAGAGAATCCTTCGAGAAGGTTAAGGATGTTATTTCTTTAGTTCCTGTGTTGGTCAATCTAAACCTATTGAAGGACTTCATAATGTATGTATTCAACAACAATTCAAGCATTGCTACTATCTTAACTCAGAAGGACGATGAAGGAAAAGGAGAACATCCGATAGCATTTCACTCCCGAACCCTAAAGGAATATGAGACGAACTACAACTTCATTGAAAGGAAAGCCTTTGCAATTGTTAAGGGACTCAAGAAGTTCTAACACCTAATATCTTGCAATAAGGTGATTATTTATGTTGCACATTCTAGTGTGCGCGAATACATCATGGAAGGAGAAATCACCGAAAAGAGGGCTAATTGGATCACTAAGATCCTTGAATACGATGGTCAAGCCTACAAAAACCATTTGAGGAAGATGATTGCGTGAATATCTGGCACACAACGAGGAAATGACAGCCAAAGAGGAGCAATTGGAGTTGGTTCTAATGAATGAGTCCAAATTTGAAAGCTTAGCTGGTGGATAGAGTGAGATTCATGCACATAGGAAGACATACACCTGACCTTCCTTCTCAAAAGAGAAGATTCTACCAACTGCAGAACAACGGATATGCACTTATCAAATGGGTCCTTTTCAAAAGGAACTTTAATGTCATTCTGTTGTGGTGTGTTACCACAGAGCAGACAAAGAGGATTCTCGACACCTTCCACAATAGTCTCGCGGGTGGGAATTTATCCACAAAGACCACCACCATCAAAATCATGTGCGTCGGGTACTTCTGGCCTATTTTGTTTAATGACTCATACTCCCTAGTAAAAGCTTGCAAGGAATGCCAATTCTTCATAGGAAGAATTTTTTTTGCAATACCTCTCAACTCGATAGTAGTTAACGAGCCATTTATGCAATGGGGCCTTGATTTCATCAAGATGATTAATCCCACATCTAGTGTCAGACATTAATGGATTCTAATGGTGACAGACCACTTTACCAAGTGGACAGAAGCCATACCCCTGAAGAATGCCACAGAGGCGGAGATAGTGGCTTTCCTCGCAGAACTCGTGATGAGATTCGGCCCTCCTAATCTCAGCCCTCCTAAAACCATCATCTCCAACAACACCAAGGATTTTCTAGGCTCTAAGGTATGTCAATTTTCATTGATGCATGGAATATTCTTGAAGATGACATCTAATTACTACCCATAGGGTAATAGACTGGTAGAGTCAACTAATAAAAATTTAGTCCAACTTATCAAAAGAATCGGTTCAGAGCACCAGCGAGAATGGCATAAAAACCTTTGGGAAGTGCTCTGGGTGGACCACATAACTTCTAAGAAAGTCCTCAAGACTTTTTCGTATGAGATAGTGTATGGAAAAGAAGCGCTATTGCTTATTTCCATGGATATTTTGGCATTGCAATTTCTCAAATCTCTCGAGGTAGAGCAAAACGGCACCATGGAGGTTTGGTTGGCCGAGTTGCTAAAAGTGTAGGAAAAAAGGGAAAAGGCCCTCATAGCCATGTCCAACCGCCAGTAGGTGGTTAAAAGATGGTTTGACAAGAAAGCTTCAGACCAAGGTCTAAAATGTAGGGACCTAGTGCTAAAATTTAATCAAAGGGTTGCAAAGCCAAGCCAACACGGGAAGTTTGACAGCTTTTGGGAAGGCCCTTTAAAAATAATTCAATGCAAACAACATAACGCATTCAAATTAGAAACCATGGAGCATGAAGCCTTGGGAGTTTTGGTCAATGGGATTCATCTAAAATTATTCAATTAAGTTTCAAATTGTTCCGCCAATGTAAATTTGTGAATAATGTAATTATATTTTTTTCCCTTATGTTTTTGTTGGTTGGTCTTTCAATAATTAATTCTATAGTGCGAGGAAGCAGGAACGAATGGAACCCATTACTGCAAAGTGCAAAAAGAGATAAAGCAACACATGAAGTGGAGGGATGACACCCATATGCAGATTGAAGTAAACACACATATGCAAGAAAAAAAAAGACAAACCCACATTCTAATCCAAAAGAGGAAAGGAGACATAAATTTTAACAAAAGCTATATCTTCAGTATATTTATATACTTCACTAAACACATTGTCAAAAATGGCTTAGAGGCCATGCTTTTTAGAGTATATATCTATATATTTTTTGTACCTTCTTTATCTAGCTTCTATAAAACCTTTTCCAAGCATATGTACAAAAAACGGTCTAACAGGTATTAGTTCTTAAAGCATAAAAGGAAATTTTCAGTCATGGCCATGAGCAACAGTAATGGAGGCATCAATGGTAGCATCTAGAACCACTTCATTATCAGGGGCAACATCAGGACCATTAGCAATAGCGTCCACAGGAGCAATGGCAAGTGGCAAAGGGAACACCAAGTTCCTAAAGTCGGTGCACCAGTTGATGTCATAAAAAGGCACCACAATGTACAAGCGAAATAGGAAATCACATGCATGGGTGACCCTTTGGTGATGTTCTTCTTGCAACTAGATACAAAATTCACTCTGAAATGGAACCCATGGCATGACTGCATCTTCCTCAATGTATTTTCAGAGGTTGCTTGTTGTTGGCAAGCCTATACCAAATGCAGCATTGGCCACCACCTCTATGAGGCTGCCAAGATATTTCTTCAGAAATATTTTGAGTACCAGACGAAGAACCAATGGCTTGGGAACCACAATGTCGAGCATGGATGCCATGAAATGAGAGCATACATCAATATTAACTCTATAATTATCCTCTAGTCAAGGCAATCCCTCCCCAGGACCCATTTTATCGCTATAATGGCCAGAGAATGCTTATTCTTGGTCATCCTTTTGAGACGCCTAGTTGAAATCTCACCAAGAAAATCCAACTGGGATTTCTTACAAACTAACCTAATTGGGGTATTCATGGTGACAAGCTCTATACAACTTCCTAACAAAAGCTCAACACAAATTTCCTAAGTCTAAGCTCTATGCAAATTCTACGCAACTACAAACGTTGAATGCTAAGCCAATTACCTATCACCAATTCTGCCAAGAATGCTAAGTGTGATTTCGCTATTGCCTAAGCACCTATTTATAGAAATGGCTAGGATAAGCATGGTAATTTTCATACCATAAGCATGATGTTAATCAATGTACCATCTCAAAAATTGCACCAAGGCTCACTCAAAATTCCCACCCAGTTGTGTTTGCTAGGTGCGTTTTGTTGCGTGCAATATTAATAGGAGATAATTAATTAGCATAAGTTGGTGGCAGTCTTCAGCGGTAGTCCATAGGTCGAATGTTGAGGTGTCATGTTGCAGGAATTTTTCAAACTCCAAGGTAGAACTCATATATTTTCAAGCACTTTTTGCATATTTTGGCTTAATCATTCCGTTTGGGATATTAATTGCCATGGAATATGAACACCTAAGTTTCCTTCAAATTGTTGGATCAAGTTCCAAGAAAATCATGTTGGAGTACATCATTACCAAAGGTCATTATGAATTCTTGTCATTTTGAAATGGTAAGTAATTCACTTCGCACGAGCAAATAACTAGTGGTACATGCCGAATTTAATGCTAGAAGGTGAGCATTGTTGGCCACCCAAAGAAGGAAATAACTAAGTATCGCATGTAAAAGGTTAGCATTGTAAAAGATTTTCAAACATGCTACTTAGAGAAAAATAAATTTTGAGTGCAACTAGAGCCGAGGTAAATTGTAGAAGATTTGAGTTGAGAAAAAACCTCTAGCAAAAAGAAAATGGTAGAAAGTTCACAAGTAGAGGCACAAGTTGAGGCCTTGGGAGAGGAAACAAAAAACTTGTTTGATTCTATGCGTACAAAGTTGTCTACGTATTTGAAGACATCTCTTATGCTTCACCTGGTATACCAGAGAAGCCAGAATGGGTAAACACATAGGTCCTAGACAAGCCTAAAAGGTACAAAAATCATAGCCTAGTCAAAGAGGAATGGGATAATATTCATGATACCATCCTCACAAAAAACCCTAAGTCTTTGAGGGAGGCGGCCTGTGAAAGAAGGAAGAAATTCATCAACTCAAATTCATTGTCATAGAATCTATGGTTCAACGGGCTCCCACAGTATATGGCCTCGTTTGTTCACTATTGCCCATAACTAGTCAATGTAGCCATTGAATATTTTAACTTGAGCACCAGCACAATCAAGGGTCGAAGGTTAAAAGTCAATATCTGCCCGGGAGCTATCTATAATATGTTGTGCATCCCTGACCAAAGCTCCAGACCAAAAGAAATAGAGTCATTCAATCCAGTGAAAGGAGAGGAGATATGGAGAATTATGAAAAAAGCTCTAGAATTTTATAACAAAGAAACACAAAAGCCTAAGGAAGATCATAAAAAGCCACCAAAGATTCTAGTGTCGCACAATGCCTTCCCCGCGGACATACAAGATGCCTTCTTAATGTTGGCATTTGTTTGCAGCCTAGACACTGACAAGGACGTGCACAAATTTCAGTTGGGTCCAGGGTTTCAGTTTTGCAAGCAACATTCCTTTTTCTAGTATGATTTTGCACAATTCCTCGTTGATGAGATGATAAGGAAAATTAGAGACTAACAAACACAATGGAGGTTCAGGTTTCCATCCTTCCTTGCTCACATTTTTTTGCATTAGAACCCTGATTTCTTTAAGAAATATGTGAAGTTGGCTATTTTGATGGATTGGGTAAGAGAAGGCCAGTTTCTGTATGGACTCCTCTCCTCTCCTCTACTTACAACTATTATATATTTTTGGACTATTTCTTGACTCCGATTCTACATGATTTGAGAGGGGAGGATGATATTGACTAGCTCACCAAGGAGCAAACATGGCATATACAGAACTTCACTCCCAAATGTGAATGGTTTCTTGGAGTGGATTTCACATTCATCCAAATGGGTGGTTTCACTGGGGAACCATTTTGCCTTCTAATATGTGTCATAAATCGGGTGCTAGCCCTTGAAATGTTCTAACAATTATCCATTATCGACTACACCTTTTGCGAAGGACCGACCAAGAAGAAGGGATTCTTCGTCTACCCGCTAAGCTTTAAAACGGTGGTCATGAAGTAAAAGAAGATGCACCAACTGTTGGAAGATAAGTTGGCGCATCTGGGGTTAGTGATTATTTGTGACAAATAGAATTACAACCCCAAAAATGACTTGCTGAATGAATTTGTCAAGGTAACACACAACCCCTGACTTTACTGGGAAAAGAGGCAGAACCTGCTGAAAGATCTGGATGATCTACTAGTTGATTTGATTCACATTCCTACAGACAACAGTAGGCCACCATGGAATAGTTTCTACTTTTTTGTGGTGAAGTATGATGAGAAGCACAAAATAGGAGTTGGCCTTTGAAACAAGCTATCAAAAATAGAAGGATGGAGTGAGGAAAGAATCAAAGATTTTTGGGTGCATCGCCAAGAGATCAAACAACCTGAGGCCCCTTATGGAAGCATGGCATTAGATGAAGAATTTGATAGATTGTAGAATGAGGTGCACATGGATTCCAATGCGAGTGTTGATAAGGATGATGACTCCAATGAGGATTCCAAAGAGCATGCAGGGAAGGGAAAGGAGAAAGAGTCAGAAGTGCCATTGGCCTCCACTCAGCAAAACAGGAAGGCAATAGAGTAGCCTAGCTGAGTTACTTCAATTGTGTGGATGAACGTATCAAGAGCTTCATGGACACTCACCTGGACCGCTGCAAGGACAAGAATGACTCAACAACAGTCAGAAATTGTAGAGGTAGAGGAATCCCCACCCGTTAACGACAATGTATAGAAGCGATTTCTAGGGAGAGTTCGCAAGCACCTATCACAAGCCAGGAGATCGTGCTAAGCCAGGAACCAAAATCATCCAGTTAGCAGGTAACATTTTCTCCTTCTTTTCTTACTTCACAATATTTAGTGTCCCCTATTGTCTCCACGGAACCCCTCACTACAAGTGTAGGCCCTTCCTTTCTACCTCTGTCATAATGGTCATGGGAGGTTTCTCCCAATTCTCCCATGTAAGGCCATTTATCTTAATGCCTCTGCAAACCCTTACACCATTTGTCGCTGCCCAATCTTCTCTCACCTCTCTTTCTACAAGCATGGATGCTATTGACACCCCTCCTACTACTAATATATCAAGCACAACCCAATTCACTTAGCAGTTGGAATTTGCCATGAGTCCACAATTGTTGCAACAGTCAATGAGTCCTCCCGCTAGTTCACAAACCAAGCTTTGGCACGTCCCTTGAATTTCTCCCCACTTACAGTCGATCTCCCTAAGAAGAAAGTTCCTGGAACCACTATCCTCACATTCCCTTTCACCCTACCTCCAGGTGCACCTTTCACAGGCGGGCTAGTTCAGTTGTTGGCCCAATTTATGGCACAGGGTGATACTACAAAGGAAGCATGGGCTCTCAGGATCCAAAAGCGGAAGGACAAGAATGACAAGAAGCTGGCAGAGTGAAAGGTGTATATTGTTTACAATGAGGCTCAAAATGCGATCCATTTCACAAGCATGCATCCAAACGTCATCAAATTACAAGGGGAGATGCAGCCTGACAATTACAACATGTTTGCCATGGGACTTGATCTAAGCATAGCCCAGTTGCAGGACAAAGTTGAACTCATGGAAGAAATGCAATGGGTGGTGATGACTGAATTCCTCAAGTATGGTCGCCAACTAAAGAAGAAAGAAGAGAAGATGAAACTGGTGAAGGATAGGATCAGGTTCCTAAAAACAAAGGAAAATGCAATGGAAGCATAAATTACTTGCTTATCAGAAAAAGCACAGGCAACAGAGGTAGAGTAGAACAAACTCTAAGAGGAACTTGCAAAGTTCCAATCAGTTGACCCCACCCTAGTCGACGTATTGCGGCAGAGGAACCAAGACTATCAGAATTGGTTAACTGTGGTGGAGCAAGCGGTGCAACAAAAGGGTGAGGAGTTTGAACGACAATGTGCTCAATTTGAGCAACAAATGCAATAGAAAGATGCAGACTTTGGGAGCCAAAAGGCCCAATTGGAAAAGGAGCTCCAAGAGATGAATTCTTCCTTTGAATTAGAGTCAGCAAACAAAATTCGAGCCAAAGAAAAATGGCTCACCGAATGGAGGAATTTTTCAGAATAACTTGCATCCACAAACAAAAGTATTGCAGAGCTAACATAGAGTATCAACTTGAAAGATGCAAAAATTTCCCTTCTAAGGAGTGTTCCCCAGGCCCTTGCTACCCAGTTGGACCTCATTCCAGTGGCTCAATAGCTATATGTTTCATACTAGGAAAAGGTCAAGGCCTTCTACCTGACACTACAACCATCTCTCCAATTCATTTCGCAGGAAACAAGCTTGATTAGGGAGGTTCATGGAGCAATTGAGAAGTTCCCACAGTTTATCGCATAGAGGGTTCCTGAGGCAAAAAGTTTGCTAAGTTATACATGGTCTTAGATGAAGACTTAGAAAAGGCAGGGATCGAGGATCGAAAGGATGCTACTAAAATGACAAACAAATTCATCCACTATCACTCGGCTATCCTTTGTGCTAATGCATGCATAGCCACCTTGAGCCAGACTATGGATAGCATGCGAGAAAATTTCTCTTAGCTAACTAAGATGGGTTTATCCTCCCCATTTCTTGCAGATGAGTCAGTTGCCACAGCAGAGAAAATTATGACAAATATTGAAGAGAAGGAGCATGACACATTCAATTTTTAGAGTTTCAGCCAACCTCCTACCACAGCAGATATTGAAGGTGTCACTCATCCGATTGTGTGGCTACTCTTCCAATTTGAGTCTGGGGCCGGTTTACTTGCAGTGCTGCCTTATAAAAAAATGCTCGACCTAAGTGAAGCGCAAGAGAATCTATGTGACATATTGAGACCATCCAAGGTCGACTGGTTACCTTTGTAGGAGGCTCTTTCTAAGCTCTGACTCCGTTGCACAATGGATGGGACTCTGATCTGTGAGCCAGAGAAAATTTTGGGTTCCTCATTCCACAGGTGAAACACCCCTAGTAGTCGCCAAAAGTTGTGAATATGAAATTCTTTGAGCTCCCTTCGGGTGGTTTTATTTTGCTAAGTACTAGCCTGCTCCTCATATGTTAGAAATGTTTCCTTTAGCTTCTCAATTGGGCCTCTTTTTGCTAAACTTTGTTGGCTACCGCCACGTTCCGCCAAGCACTCTTCGTAGAAAATGCTTCCATCACTTTTCTACTAGCTCCCGCCATGCTTCCACGTGTCTACGCTGCAGACTTTTCATAACTACTTCCCTTCACCTCTTCATCAGGCCTCATCTGCGTGCCATGTAGCTTTCATTTGCATAAAATTTTTGGCAGACCCCACAGTTGGTACCGATAGTAAAAATGTTGCCAAATGTCTTCCCAACACAAACTTTCATCGCAGAAAGAGATAAATGAACCACGGGCTGCGACCTTCCACCACACGTCTCTTCAGTGGAGGTTCTACCAAAGGGAAGGATAGAGTGAACAACAAGCTCTACCATGTTGCCATGTGTTCTAACCGCCTCCTCTAGGAAGTGACACTTGTCTGCATGGTATTTTTCTGGACCAATACCATCATTCGCAAGGGATGCATTTGGTTGGGAAATGACTACATGTTGTGGCCTAAATATTTTCTGTTACAACGGCCAAGGGGATCATTACTGCAACCATCATTGCTTGAGATACAAAATATTTTCTTTTACTGGCCCACCAGGCAGTGGGATTATTGGCTATATATACTGCTTCTTACTTCAAAAAATGAGTTCGAAAGATACAGGAAAATTAGAAAAAAAACACCAGGCCTTTTTGTTATTGCTTTTAGATTATTGTATGAAACTTTCAGAGTGTGTCATTCTTCAGCCTTTCTGTTTTATCTTATGCTATTTGATAAAAAATTAATACTATGCCATTATTGTCCTAAATTGTTCATTTGCAGAACTTATATGATTTTAATGCAAGTTTGCTAGTTTAGATCATGTCTTTGACTCCTCTTTTCAGTGAATGTGTGTGAAAATTATTATATGTCATTAGATGAATTGTTCAGATCTTTATCTTTGATTTTTGTTATTTTGGGACATAGCAGATTACTGATCGGGCCCTTAAATCAAATCCCCAAAGATAGATTTATCATGCCTAAATCTACCCCTTGTCGCATTGCCTTAGTTAGATCTTTATTTTTTATATCTGCTTCCATTTCCCATTCCAAAACCCCAATTACAGAAGAAGTCGACTTCTTTACAAACCCTGAGGTCACTCAGTTTAGCATAATTGGTCCCCCCATTAACTGAGTTTCCCATAAAGGTTGTTACCTTTCCAATTTTTGGCATCAACAACTGCTTTCTAGAGTTAGGAAAACAACAATTTTTTCTTACTTTCAGGGACCGTAACATCTAACATAATTTCTATTATGTATTGTAGTTCCTTAAACTATTTTACAGAGTTTAGGTCATGCTATTTAAGGGGAAACCTTCAACTTGGAATTGATGCCACTATTAGGAGATTGAATTTTCATATTTAGAGAAGCACACCCATAGAGTTCAGAAGAAGCCTTGCCTTAGTCATGCATGTCAGGAGCAGGGACATGTGTCTTTTATGAAAGGCAGTGTTGGGGATGGCCAGAGATTTACAAAATGACTCTTGACATCTCCAAGCATCTTCAAAGGCATCTTTTGAGGCCTCCATACACCCATAAAAAAAAAATTAGTTAAAATAAATACTCCTAACTCTTTTTAACTAGTAAAATTCTAAAATTATTTATAATCTTAAAGATTTAATATTTTTACACTCAAACACAATATTATGTAAAGTTTTTGATATTTATAATCTTTATATTCAGGGTTTAGATGTATTGCATACACATTTTTTGAAAATGTCCTATGTAACCTTTGTGTGAATAACTATGTGAATAGATTTTTTATCCCACAAAACCTAAAGAGAAAAAATTGAAAGCATCTTTCCTTTTGTATTTGAAAAACTCATCACTAGGAAGCATCATTGTACAACATAGGATCACAGAACAATCAGGACCATGAGGTGAAGTATGGTATACAATAGCATCCTAGGAAAGCATAGGGCTATTGGTTTGTTAACTAACATGACTGCTCAACCACTAAAGCAGGGAAAGAAGTACAAGTATAAAGCATTTCTACATGATCTCCACTCCTAAGAATAACACTGCTACACATATGGCCATCCCTATCCCATAACCTATGTACACTTTTTAATAGGTAAGAAAATGAGTGAAAGTCACATGGAATGAGTCATGATGGGCTTTATATGAAACCAAGCATTTGGATTTTCATGAGACCTCTGTGTCGTAGTGACAATATTCTTCGGGTATTTGAAAATATTGACTTTGAGTCACAAGTGACCTTAAACGGGTTGATTCTAAGTAAGAGCAAAATATTCGATCAATTTGAAACACACAGTAGTAAACTTGGTAAAAAATAATTTCCTATGCTCATTTTACTCTATTAAATCCCCACACGTAAGAATTGAAGACTTAAGTCTAGTTTTTTAACATTGATTAATGAAATGGAGTTCATATCAATTGTGGGAAAGGGTTTACAGCTATTGATCTAAGTTTGATTGGATTTTCTCAAACCTTTCATTGTTGGGTAGTGGTACAGCAGGAAAGAGTCATGTGTTCTATGACTAATTAGATGTTTTTGAGGTCCAAAAGGGCTTGGCTAAGTAGCATTGGACTATTCCTACATGTTGATTTTTTGTCCATGTTTTTTATGCCCAAATAACACAATTCATGGATTTTGGATTATATTTGTTTTATAATTTTTAATACAAATAAGCATGCTTCTTTTTTGTGTAAAATAGTTTAGTTGAATTGCACTTCAATATTTAGTACATATCTTAGTATGATTTTTCTTATACTTGGAAACCTTGTAGTTAAATTCTTGTGAAATGAAAAGGTCATTTCTAGTTTTGGAAATTTTCTATATAAAATGATTTTTTCAGTTTTCCACAATTTCTCTGGATCTTGATGTCAGTTTTGATCTGATTGTGATCAACTTGATTTACTAACCTTGCAAATTCCAAAAAAAGTTCAAGTTTGGATAATATGGGCTATATCGATTTCTATCTTCCATGCATGTGCCTTTATATGTCCTATCCCTATCAAAACTCATGCGTTACTTCAAAGTTCAAATCATGTAGACAAAAACACTAACCATGCTTAAAGCTACACATAAACATACATTCAAATCATTAATAAAATGTACTATAACATTCATTCTCCACCCCAGGGGTAACGAGAAGTGCAATATAATGGGTGGTAACCATTATGTAATGTCAAGGTGGTGTTTGTGTAGATACAATGGTTCAACCAGCAGCTACAAGGAACTTGCTTTTGTGACTAGCAGAGCCTTATACCTTTCTTTGATGCAAGTTTTCCTTGTTTCTCCAACTTCCATTTCCAGACACTGGTGTGTGGTGATGAGCATATTTATAAATATCATATTCAAATTGGACACAAATTTAAATTGAAAATTCTACTAGAAGGGGGTAACAAATTTTTTTCTTACTAATAAAAATAAGTTCAAAAGTTAAGAAGAGAGTGCATTAGCCATACTTATAGGTTGCAATCCTTAGAATGGTTCGATTATGCCATACATACAACAAAAAATTGTTTTGGAGCAGCAGTATGCATTTTCCCAAAACCAGGGATGAACCCCTGCCAAGATCTGTTGGGACTTGGTGCTTGTTATGCCTTGCATAACCACCCCATTTTATTTGGCGATAAAATAGGTCCCCCTTTGTTTTTTCCTTTGGCCTTTGGTTTTTCTGCCTTAGGCGTTTTCCTTTCTAAGTTCTGTCAGAGGCGGAACCGGAACCAATACCAAACTTGGAAATTCCTTCTAAGTTCGTGTCTTGTTCCTTCCCCAGTTCCGGTTCCGACAGACCTTGGTTTCCATTTCTTTTGTTCTTTGTCAAATTCGGGTCCGAGACCAAGTTTGGAATGTTGAACTTTCTCAAGTTCCTCATTTTGGTCCCGTCTTGGGTCCGACCCTGCCTTTTCTTTGCTCTCCGCTGGTCTTTGTCGGTTTGCGTCCTTTTCCTTTGGTGTTTTCTTTTCGGCTTTGGGCTTTTTGTTTCTTGTGTTTTTGCGAGCCCGGAACCGGACCGAAGTCTGAACTTGGAACTTCTTACAATCTCCATTTTTATTCCTTCCCCGGCCCCGGTCACGCCGCTTTGGTCTTTTCTCCCTGCCCGTCTATTCGCGTTGTTCCACTTGTCCTATTATTTTCATTTTATTTCTTTTGCTTTATTGTGGGGTTGTCCTCCCCCTTTCCTCGTTCTCTTGTTATTCCTTTCTTCCTCCTCTTTCGGATTGTGCTGGAGGTGGGTTCGGAACAAAATCTGAACCCGAAACTTGGAGAAGTTTCTGGTTTGGATTTTGGTTCCAACCCCGGTTTCGCCTTGTTGGTCGCTCTACTCCAGCCCCGTCAGTGTTTTGTTCCCGTCTTTTGCATTTGCGTATTCTCACGGCCGCGAATTCAGGACGGGGTATGAAATCGGGAATCTTGATTATTTCCCTGGCTTGTCCTCACCCCGACTTCGGTCCCAAGTTCAATTTTCTTTTGGCTCTGCTCCCACTAGTTTCAAGGTGAGGGATGTTCATTTTTGGGTCAATTTTTGTCCTGGTCCCGGTTCTGCCGAGACTTGTTTAAATTTTTCTTCCCATTCCTATGTTGGCTCTTCCTCTGCGGGAGTTAAGTTTCTTTTTGGTAAAAGGCATGATATTAAGGTATTGTTCAAACGAAGACCTTGCTTTGCAGGATCAAGCTCTATGCGTGGTGATCTGTCTTAGGGAGTTGGCCAGAATTTTGAGTTTGGTGGAAGCTCTCACCGACTAAGTAAAGTCTTCCTGAAGGAAAATGGGCTTTTTCCAAAGCAGAGTGGCTTTTCCATAAGGTCTAGGCGACTACGGAGGGCTATACTACCTTGAGATGGGTTCTTGTATCACCATAAGGTTATCTCCCCGCCAAGAAGTCTTGGTGAAGAAAGAAAGTCTCACCGACTAGCAAAAAGATCAAACACTTAGGCGGGAGTCTTTTCTTCGGTGTATGGTCATAGCGAAGTCTTTTGGTCTTGTCGACCGGTGACAAGGAGAAGGCTTCGGCGGGAGATATTGAATTCGTGATGAAGTCTTGCCGAGACCTTGATGTCTCACCAACATAGTGCAACGGAGGGGGGTCTATCGGGTGTCTTCGGTGAGAGAATCAGTGTGTTACATCGACAAAGGGATGAGCTAGTAAAGCTTTCGCCAAGGCAAAGGGGGGTGTCTATGGGACATCTCATCGACAAAGGAAAGTCATAGCAAAACCAGAATTCGGCAAAAGGAAATGAATGTGGTGAGATGTCTCACCGATGATCCAAGGTTGCATCGATGACAAGGATCGACAAAAGGTTGTGATGTTAGTATAGGGTCCCAGGGAAGAAAATATGTCTCCCCGACCATGGGAAGTCACGCCGACTGAGGGAGATCACGCTGAAGAAGGTTTTCAGGGAAGGTTAGCGTTCCCGCCTTGAGGTTTCGCCAACTCATGTGGGTCATGCCAACAACAAGGGAGGGCTCTGTGAGAAAAGAGTAATTTGGGATGAGGTCTCCTCAAAACTATAGGGTCTCCCCAAAACAAAATATCTCCTTGATGCAGAACGAACCCTCCAATGAAGGAACTTATGGCTCTGACTCTTGGCACTCGCCATAATGTCTTGCCCAAGGCAGATGTCTTGCTGATCGAAAGAAGGGCCCACTGAAAGAAATAGAGCTCTTTGGGAGAACTCAATTTTTCCATCTCGTCTGGCCGACAGGAAGCAGTCTTTCCAAGGCCCCTGGCGAGATCGATATGATCTCTATGGCTCGTTAGAACCTCTCACCAACTAGCCCATGCTACACCGATGAGTTTGTAGAATAGTGGATTTGGAGTGGGGAGAGCGTCCAGCAAAGGGAGAAGATGAAGCCGTGAGTCAAATGGATAGTTGTGAGGTCTGCTAACAAGGGAAGCTTGACATTAATGGTAATATTTTGGGGCATTAGTTGGAGGGAAGCTAGAAATAAGTGCGATAGCTGCAAAAGATCTATAGAGCACCTCAGGAGACCATCTTCGCTGACATAAGATAGCCATGATTATGATTTATTGTAGAATCCACTTTTGTTAAAGATCTGGGCATCAACTTCCTAACATAACGGGATATTTTGTAAACCCTAAAAATGGGTGTCGACATTCTTCTCAGGGAGATGTATATATGGTATTCTTGCCTCTTTGTAAAAGGGGGTTCCAGAATTTTAGTGTAAGACAGGAAGAGATTAGAACTTCTAGGTTTTAGAGAACTGTTTAGAGCTAGAAATGTTAGGAGTTAATAAGCTAGCAGAAGGAGATCGAGTTGCATCTTGATTCTCAGTAATGAGAGCTTTTCTTGTCTTCTTGGTTAGCAGTTAGATTTCAGTATAGATGGTAATGTATTTCTGAAGCTCTCTTAGTGTAGTTAGAAACAATCTGGAGCCACAGATTTCTCTGTACACTGGTGATTGTGCTAGATTTGTAAATGTTGCTTATCTGTCTAATCCACAATAGAAGCAACCGGATTCGAATCTACTTCATATTGTGTTTTAGAATGGTATTTATCTAAAATTAATCATCTGATTTTGAAAGCTTTCAAGGAATGAAATCTCATTTTGTGTTTTTCTTAAATGGTAGTTTATAATCAGTTGTTAAAAATCAGCACTATGAATGAATGATACTGTGTGATAATCCCAAGTTAATTTGTTCTTCAGTTTTATTTTACAAATTCCTTGAAAGGCAATCAGTCTGGTTAAATTGGATGAACTATTGTTCTTTTCTATTCTAAAACCCTGATCCATCTTTCTGTATTTCTTTAAAACCCCTAGTTAGAATATGTTTTATTTCATGCTTGATCTTAGCACAATCCAGAAGCCCAACACCAGCTGGCCCCTTGAATATTACTGTTGTATTGGCCACTGAGTAACATCAGCACAGTTGAGACCCAACTACCAAGACCTTGGGAGCTAAGGCATCCATGTGTTGTCTTTCTCTTTCAGGAGAAACAAAGTAGCAATACTCTGTTTAGCATTGTTGTGGTTCCAAAATCGCCATCAACAGGAACTGGCACTAGAGGGAGGGCCTAGAAGGGCAAGCTGGATAAAACTGTATCATCTTCCTCAGAAAGGCCCCATAGAGTTCTTCGATCAACTAGGAATCCATCATCCTTCATAGAACTCAAGACCCCAACAAGACATAAGCATCACAGAACTGGGGCAACCATTATTCCACCCTTATCAGCTTCACTCACTCCACCATGCTTTTCACCAATACCTCAGTGGATACCCATTAATCCATCCGCCAATTCATCTCAATCATCCTCACAGCTGATTCAACGAGTACAACAGCCGGCTCAACCACCACCACTGCCACCAATGGCTTTCTTTCAAAATAATCCCTCTCCATTGGGGACTATCCCTCGAGGTTTTCACGACCTACCTAAGAACCCTAAGAAATTTTTCCCTAAGTATTTTCATGGTGAATCAAGGAGTGTTGAAGAACACGTACATGCTTTCAAGGATGCGTGTACCTGATCCCATATAGCTCATCATGATGTAGTTTGTAGGTTGTTCCCTTATTCTTTGGGAGACATGGCATATAACTAGTATCTTAATCTTCCTCAAGGCTCTATTCTGTCCTGGACAGATTTGGAAAATTCTTTCATCAATCAGTTTAGAGTCTATGTGGACCCAACCCTTCTGTATCACCAATTTTCTACTATTAGGAAGGAGTCGTGTGAATCCCTACCCTTGTTCAATACCAAGTTCTAGAGAATGTATAGGAGGCTACAGGATCCCTATCTGGTTACCGAGGATAGTGCCATTCAGGCATACTTTAGGGTTATAGACCCCTTGCTAGGATTGTTCTTACAAAGAACTTATCTGCCAGCGGATATTGATACCCTATCCAAGGTTTATCATTTAGCCATTAAGTTGCAACAACATACCAACTCTCAACTAGGTTTGGGGGGAGAATTTTCCTTTAATGGGGTATTAGACGCTTAGTACACCCCCTTTATTCAACACCGTTCCAGGAGTGTCTCCTTCCCACTATGGGCCTAGGTTTGAATTGCAGACTCAACCTCCTGTCACATTCTTTGCTACTGGAACTTCTGATCCCTTTCAACAACCTCAGGTTCCTTCAAGCTCTCATGGTCTTTATAACCAAGCTGGAACCACAAGCCATGTTGATCAGCCACTTATTGCTAAGGCTGTTGAAAGTGAAAGGACTACTCAACTTACCAATGAAGTAGAAACCTTGAAGAAAATGATGTCCCAAGTGACTAATGACATGGTCAACTTTGGTTGAACCCTTCTTAGACTTAGGGTAATTACCCCAATCAGAATAGCAACAACCAGGGTACCTATCAGAATAACAATAACTACAACCAAAGAGGTTACCAAAACCAAAATAGAGGGTACAACCAGAGGCCAAATAATAACAGGCAATGGAATACATGGCCTAATAATGGTGGAGTCCCTCACAACTATCAAGCGAATGAGGAGAGAGCACATACTGCAAACATGGCTGACCTCAACTTTATGACCAATTGGTGCAAGCTGCATAATACAGCAACCCATTCTGAAGTGAATTGCCCTGAATTGGAGAAGATGGTCAAGATGGCACACAAAGATGCCCATACATTCCATGGGAATGCCAACAAAGGAAGTGACTCAATGGATACTACAATGACCTATGAGCTCTTTGAGGAGGAGCCTTCATTCCCAAGGCAAGAAGAGAATGAACTAGAGGAGGATTCATATGATGCCCAGGCTTTTCAAACTAAAGGAGGACACTTTCTGAAAAATCAAGGTAAGGGGCCATTCACTACATTAGCACCTCCTAACCACATGGTGCCCCCAAATCAAGGCACTCATGATAATCCTCCTCCACCACAAGGCTCGCCTGATTTTCATAACAAGGGTAATTCCTCTGTTGTTTTCAAAAGTAATTCAAGTTATAATGCAGAATTTGACATTGTTTCTGAGATGCAAAAACATAAAACTTCTTTGTCATTTTTTGACATCTTCAAGTGGTGCCCTGCTCAAAGGGAGATAGTGCTGAAAGCTCTAGAACAAGTTGATAAGTCAAAAGGAAAGAGCAAAGTGGCACCTGTTGGGGATGCAAATGCAACCTTATACAGAAATAAGGTTGGTACTCCACCTTTCCTTTTGAGTTTAAGAATTTCGGGCAAGGACCTTCACAACTGTCTGTTAGATTCTGGGGCTTCGGGAAATGTCATGCCATTTTCCGTATGCAAGAAGTTGGGATTGGACCCCATTCAGACAAATAAAAAGGTCATTCAACTTGACAAAACAGAGGTAAATGTGGTAGGGGAATTAAGAAACATACATGTTCAAGTAGGATCTGACCCTAGGATCCTAACAAACATAGACATCCAAGTGGTTGATATTCCCGAGACCTATGGTATGTTGTTAAGCTGAGATTTGATGAAGAGTCTAGGAGGATACCTCTCCCTTGAATTTTCACATATGTGGCTACCATGGAGAGGGATCCCAACTCAAATCAAGATTGAAAGCGAGCCTCACCTCAAGCATATCATTACTGAATATGATTGCCACAATGAGGTAGCCTATTTCAAAACTAGGATAGGTGTGTATAAAAAAGAAGAAGCTTTAACCTTTTCTATTTTTGATCCTAAAGAACTACCCATACGAAGGCCCCCTGATCTTGTGATTGATGAAAATCAGCAAGAATTAGTCAGAAAATTGCAGCAAGATCAGCTGGTTTTGGGGGAGAATGTAGATTTACAAAGTCTCCTGCTCCCTAACTAGTGCAGGGTACATTATCAAAGTCATTCTGAATTGACTTGTCAGTCCTGCATTGACATTCTAAAACATGTTTCCCAAGCTGAGGAAGCTAGCTCAAGTTGTCCTAAGGCCATTGCAGACTGCTTCCCATTTGAGGCCAAGGAAGCAACCATGTTAACCAGGGATACAATACCTTTAAAAGAAATCCTTGCCCAGATTAAACCTACCCCAGACACACTTCCAAATCAACATACTGATGAGGAGTAGCCCCAAGGTTTGCTTGATACCCCTGCACCCACAGATATACTAAAATCCAAGGGGTTAACCCAAGAGATAAGTAAATATCAAAAGGAAAACCTTGGGCCACATGATACATCTGAAGAGGGATTGGGAATTATTCCTGAGAAACCTAATAAACAACCATTCCCTATATTTAATTCAAAAGAATCAACTTCGACCTGTGATCAATTATGGACCCTCACCTTTGATGGATCTAAATCCAAGACCGGTTGTGGTGTGGGAATTATGCTAACTAGTCCGAAAGGGAAAGTTTTTTTTGCTTCTTATAGGCTGCAATTCGGGTGCACTAATAACATAGCTGAATATGAAGCCTTGACAAGAGGATTGATGTTTGCACACAAGAAGAAGGTCACGGCCTTGGTGGCTAAGGGAGTTTAGAAATTGTGGTCAAGCAGGTCTGCAGTTAGTATACATGCCACAACAGAAGGCTGGCAGCATATAGGAACAGGGTATGGAATCTGATCGAAGATTTTGATGCCTTTGGGATTAGTCTCATCCCAAGAGAAGAAAATTCGGTAGCTGATTCACTGGCTATTGCTGCAAGCACCTTGGAGCCTATGCAAGGCTCCAACTTCAAGAGATTTTTAGTAGAACTGATGTCCACCCTAGCTGTTCCTGACAATATTAAGAATTTCCAAGTCTTTGATGATGATCAACACATTCTGGCATTCTTGGCAAGCTCAGATGTCTTAGAAGGGAAAATTATTGATGAGTCTAACAAAGATCAAGGGGATTGGAACCCTGAAGAATGTGATACAGAGGGGGTTCTTAATCTAAAAAGTAATAACATTCCTAAGGGAATGGTTGCTCTAGAGAGAATTTTTGACTCAGATCTGAGGGCTCAAGAGAAGGCATCAGTTGAAGAAAAGAGAGGAGAATATGAAATAGTTAACTTGGCCGATTCTGGCCCTAAAAGGAACGTCTACATAGGGAAGGCCTGCCCTCAATCAATTAAAGAAGACATATTGATGGCACTGAAAAGGGACATTGTTGTGATAGCTTGGGGGTATGAGGACCTCCAGACATTTGATGCTTCGGTTATGACTCACACCATTCCCTTGAAGCCCGAAGCTAAACCCTTCCGACAGAAGCAGTGCCTTGTCAATGCTCTAATTGAACCATTGATCTACAAAGAAGTCCAGAAGCTGTTGTTTGCAAGGATAATCTTCCTCGTATGCCATTCAACCTGGGTGGCTAACTTAGTACTAGTTCATAAGAAAAATGGGGAGATTAGACTATGCGTTGACTTTAAGAACTTGAATAGAGCCTCAGAAAAGGATAACTACCCGCTCCCTTCCCTAGATGAGGTATTGTAGACAGTTAATGGAGCGCAGATGATGCCATTTTTAGACAGTTACTCTAGCTACAATCAGGTAATGGTTGACTTTGAAGATAGGATGAAGACGGCTTTCACTACCAAGTGGGGGACGTTTGCATATAGAAGGATGCCATTCGGCCTGATAAATGCCAGAGCAACTTTCCAGCATGCCATGGACATAGCTTTCAAGGATCTAATATGAAAATGCATTATTGTTTACATGGACGACCTGACAGTGTTCTCCAAGGATCGATTGAACCATTTTGTAGACTTAGCCCAAGTTCTCCAGAGGTGTATTCAATATGGCGTCTCCCTTAACCCTAACAAATGTGTGTTTGGAGTCTCAGAAGGCAAGCTTTTGGGACATATAATTTTAGAAAGGGGGATTTCAATTGACCCAAATCGAGTCAAATCTATTTTGAAGATCATCAAGCTGGGAAGCAAGAAAGAAATGAAGTCCTTTTTCAAAAAAATTAACTTCCTGAGAAAGTTCATTACGGGCTTTGCAGAGATTGTAAAGCCTCTGAACCAAATGATGAAGAAGGATGCCAAGATAGAGTGAACAGATGAGGCAAAAGATGCATTCTCACAATTCAAGCAATCCATTTCGGAAGCTTCAGTCCTCACTAGCCCTGACTACTTGAGGTTGTTTTATATTTATTCTTTTTCCTCTGAGCATTCTTGTGCAATTGTGCTAACTTAGCGGAGAGAAGAACGGGAAGAAAGGCCAATTGCTTTCATGAGCTCTCCATTCAAAAATGTTGAAATAAAATACCCACCCCTTGAGAAGCAAGGTTTTGCGCTAGTTCGAGCTGTTAAAAAATTCAGGCACTACATCCTTCAAAGCCAAGTCATTGTTGTGGTTCTTGACGCCGCTGTCAAGTCTCTACTAATGCAGAGCGAACTGGGAGAAAGAAGAGGGAAATGGATGGCCATCTTACAAGAGTTTGACTTAGAGATATACCCTATGAAACTTATCTAAGGTACTGGTTTGTCTGAATCCATGGCTAATGTTGGTAACAATGTTATTTGTCAACAGTATACTACTCAGTCCTTCTCAGACGACCCATGGTATGCTGATCTCATTTCTTTCATGCTCAATAATTGGTGTCAAGAGGGAATGAATGTCGCTCAAAGGAGAGCCCTGAGACTAAAAAGCTCACATTACATGCTCAAAGGGGGCTATTATATAGAAATAATTTCGAAGGAATGTACTTAAGATGCCTTGATCATCAAGAGGCTAAACATGTGATCTTCGAGTTTCATGGGAAGCATGGAACGGGTCATGGATCTGCCGATTCATTGGCACACCAGATCCTCTAATCTAGTTATTACTGGCCATGTGTGTTCAAATATGTTCATCAACATGTGAGAACATGTCACATTTTCCAAATTTTTGCACCAAGGGAACGTCATGCTACCATGCCATTGCAACTCGTTTACGAGGTAAGGCCATTTGCCTAATGGGCATTGGATTTCATTGGTGTTATCAACCCAAACTCTACCGCAGGGCATAAATTTATCTTGATTGCTACTGACTACTGCACAAGATGGATAGAGGCTATACCTTGCAAAAATAACACGATGGAGATAGTGATCAAATTCCTCACTGAATGCATCGCTACAAGGTTTGGAGTACCCTTCGCTCTGGTATGTGATAATGGCTCTGCTTTTTCTTCTATTGAATTTATTTCCTGGGCATATGATCACAAGATTGTCTTGAAATATTCTTTGAATTATTACCCACAAGGCAATGGAGTTGCAGAGTCTACCAATAAGAATCTCTTAGGGGTGATTAAGAAACTGTTAGAACATAACCCTAGAGACTGGCATACCCAACTAAGATTCGCATTTTGGGCAGATAGGACTAGAATTAAGGTTGCCTTAAACACCTCACCGTTCAAGATGGTATATGGCCAAGAGCCTGTCTTTCCTATCCATTTACAAATACCTATCTTGGAGTTCATGCAGAAATTCTACTCCAGTGACAATAGGATAGAGGTAAGACTAGCTGCTCTGTTAAAATTAGAAGAACAAAGAGATGTTGCTTTACAACAGCTCTTCAGGCATCAGGCTGTTGTCAAATGATGGTTTGACAAAAGAGCCAAGATCAAGGCCTTTAGGATATCAGACCTAGTGCTGCTATGGGACAAAGCTAGTGAGAAGAAGGGCAGTCACCAGAAATTTGACAAACTTTGGCTAGGTCCTTATCAGATTGCTGAGATTTTAGGAGAAAATGCTTTCTGATTAAGTAGTTTAACTGGAGAGCCTATCCCCTTGCCTATCAATGGATAGTTTCTCAAACACTATTTTGAATCATGAAGTTGACATTTTGCTAAGCGGTTCATTTGTATAAATAATTTTTGCTTGTAAATAGTCTCTGTTTATATTTCGTTGTTCTTTATGTAAATAAGTTCGCTTTTTGTTTGTTCTTTTCTCCTATCTTTTGTGTTTTCTTTGCTCATTGCTTTTTGTTTGTTTTGTTCTTCGGGGTTTATCTGTTTCTTTCCATTTTGAAGTGATGGGTGGTTATCTAAAGCATGCTCTGGTCATTAGGAGAGAAGTGGTTTAGATATTTTCAGGTTTCCTGATTGGATGATTTTGTCCTCAATTCATTGTTTCATGCTTGTTGTTAATAAAAGTTGTGGGAAGTTTTGAAACAAGGTGCCAAGTAAGTAACCTTCATCAGCTCCCCTGAATCTGTCACAAATAATTAAGATCATCTCCTCTTATAATGGTACATTTTTCCTAGGACTATGGTGTTGCAAGATTTGAGTGAAAAATCCGATCTCCCAAGTGTTGTTATGAGGTCCATGGTAGTTTTCAACCCAGATCAGATGTTGAACATCTGACATATTCAGAAAGAATCAAGTGAAATATCTGAAACTCCAAATGAAGAGAAAAGAATTATCAAAAGAAAAAGAGGATCCAATATGAATGGGTGATTCCAGTATCTCTACCGGGGCTATGGACGCCTGTCTAGCAGTAGAGCAATGTTGTGAGAAAACTAGAGGTATCTCCGTCGAGGCTATGGACACCTGACTGGCAGTGGATCAATGCTCGGGATATCATTGCACAAAGAAAATCAACTCATGTAGCTCAAATCCTGTGCATTGTTGTCCAAAAGATGAGGAAAACTTTATAAAAGAGTGATACACAATCAAGCACACACATAGATTCAGTGGTGGTCGTTGATTGACTTACATTTGAGATCCTAGCTCAACCTTGCTATAACTAACTCAACTGGAGTTGTGATATTCATGAACCAAGAGTTCTGGATAGCTGAATCCTTCAGATTCTTGAAAATGGTTAAACCATTTTCCCAGCCGAGTCGCCATTTGTTATGCCTTGCATAACCACCCCATTTTATTCAGCAATAAAATAGGTCCCCCTTTGTTTTTCCCTTTGGCCTTTGGTTTTTCTGCCTTAGGCGTTTTCCTTTCTAAGTTCTGTTGGAGGCAGAACCGGAACCAATACCGGACTTGGAAATTCCTTCTAAGTTCAGGTCTTGTTCCTTCCCCAGTTCCAGTTCCAACAGACCTTGGTTTTCGTTTCTTTTGTTCTTTGTCAGAGTTGGATCCGGGACCAAGTTCGAAATGTTGAACTTTCTCAAGTTCCTCATTTTGGTCCCGTCTTGGGTCCAACCCCGCCTTTTCTTTGCTCTCCACTGGTCTTTGTCGGTTTGCGTCCTTTGCCTTTGGTGTTTTCTTTTTGGCCTTGCGCTTTTTGTTTCTTGTGTTTTGGCGGGCCTAGAACCGGACCGAAGTCCAAACTTGGAACTTCTTACAATCTTTGTTTTTGTTCCTTCCCCAGCCTCGGTCCCGCCACTTTGGTCTTTTCTCCCTTGCGTGTCTGTTCGCGTTGTTTCGCTTGTCCTATTCTTTTTGTTTTGTTTCTTTTTGCTTTATTGTGGGATTGTCCTCCCCCTTTCCTCATTCTCTTGCTATTCCTTTCTTCCTCCTCTTTTAGATGGTGCTAGAGGCGGGTTCAAAATGGAATCCGAACCCGAAACTTGGAGAAGTTTTTGGTTCGGATTTTGGTTCCAACCCCGGTTCCACCTTGTTGGTCGCTCTGCTCTGGCCTCGCCGGTGTTTTTTTCCCATCTTTTGCATTTTGGGTGTTCTCGCAGATGCAGATCCAAGATGGGGTATGAACTCAAGAATCTTGATTATTTCCCTGGCTCGTCCTCGCCTCGACTCCGATCTTGAGTCCATTTTTCTTTTGGCTCCACCCCCGCCAGTTTCAAGGAGAGGGATGTTCATTTCTGGGTCAAGTTTTGTCCCAGTCCCGATTCTGTCGGGACTTGTTTAAATTGTGCTTCCCATTCCTATGTTGGCTCCGCCTCTGCGGGAGTCAAGCTTCTTTTTTGTAAAAGGCATGATATTAAGGTATTGTTCTAACGAAGACCTTACTTTGCAGGATTAGGCTATGTGCATGGTGATCTGTCTCAAGGAGTTGGTTAGAATTTTGAGTTCAGTGGAAGGTCTCACCGACTCAGTAAAGTCTTCTCGAAGGAAAATGGGCTTTTTCCATAAGGTATGGGCAACTACGGAGGGCTATACCACCTTCAGATGGGTTCTTGTATTGCCATAAGGTTCTCTCCCCGCTAAGAAGTCTCAGCGAAGAAAGAAAGTCTCATCGACTAGAAAAAAGATCAAACACTTAGGCAAGAGTCTTTTCTTCGGTGTATGGTCATAGTGAAGTCTTTTGGTCTTGTCGACCGGTGACAAGGAGAAGGCTTCGATGGGAGATATTGAATTCATGATGAAGTCTTGTCGAGACCCTAATGTCTCACCGACACAGTGCAATGGAGGGGGGTCTATTGGGTGTCTTCGGTGAGAGAATCAGTGTGTTACAGCGACAAAGGGATGAGCTAGTAAATCTTTCACCAAGGCAAAAGGGGTGTCTATGGGACATCTCACCGACAAAGGAAAGTCACAGCAACACCAAAATTCAGCGAAAGGAAATGATTGCGGCAAGATGTCTCGCCGATGATCCAAGGTCGCGCCGATGACAAGGATCAACGGAAGGTTGTGATGTCAGTATAGGGGACTCCCAGCGAAGAAAATACGTCTCCCCGACCACGGGAAGTCACGCTGACTGAGGGAGATCGCACCAAAGAAGGTTTTTAGGGAAGGTTAGTGTTCTTGCCCTGAGGTTTCGTCGACTCATGTGGGTCATGCCGACAACAAGGGAGGGCTCGGTGAGAAAAGAGTAATTCAGGACGAGGTCTCCCCGAAACTATAGGGTCTCCCCAAAACAAAATATCTCCCCGATGTAGAACGAACCCTCTAATGAAGGAACTTATCGCTCTGACTCTTGGCGCTCGCCATAACGTCTTGCCGAAGGTGAATGTCTTGCCGATCGAAAGAGGGGCCCATTGGAAGAAATAGAGCTCACTGGGAGAACTTGATTTCGCCATCTCATCTGGCTGAGAGGAAGCAGTCTTGCCGAGGCTCCTGGCGAGATCGGTATGATCTCTATGGCTCGCTGGAGCCTCTCACCGACTGGACCATGCTACACCGACAAGTTTGCAAAAGAGTGGATGTGGAGCGGGGAGAGCATCTAGCAAAGGGAGAAGATGAAGCCATGAGTCAAATGGACAGTTGTGACGTCTGCTGATAAGGGAAGCTCGACATTAATGGCAATATTTTGGGGCATTCGAGGCAGCTCTGTTGGAGGTCAAAAATGGACACGGAGGCTAGAAATAAGTGTAGTAGCTACAAAAGATCTGCAGAGCACCTTAGGTGACCATCTTCACCAACATAAGACAACTAGGATTAGGATTTATTATAGGATCCACTTTTGTTAAAGATATGGGCGTCAACTTCTTGACACAACGGGATATTTTGTAAACCCTAAAAATGGGCGCCGACATTCTTCTCAGGGAGATGCATATATGGCATTCTTGCCTCTTTGTAAACGGGGGTTCCAGAATTTTAGTGTAAGATAGGAAGAGATTAGAACTTCTAGGTTTTAGAGAACTGTTTAGAGCTAGAACTGTTAGGATTTAGTAAGCTAGTAGAAGGAGATCGAGTTGCATCTTGATTCTCAATAATGAGAGCTTCTCTTGTCTTCTTGGTTAGTAGTTAGATTTCAATATAGATGGTACTGTATTTCCTAAGCTCTCTTAGTGTAGTTGGAAACAATCTGGAGCCACAAATTTCTCTGTACACTGGTGATTGTGCTAGATTTGTAAATGTTGCTTATCTGTCTAACCCACAGTAGAAGCAACCAGATTCGAATCTACTTCATATTGTGTTCCAGAACGGTATTTATCTAAAATTAATCATCTGATTTTGAAAGCTTTCAAGGAATGAAATCTCATTTTGTGTTTTTCTTAAATGGTAGTTTATAATCAGTTGTTAAAAATCAGCACTATGAATGAATGATACTGTGTGATAATCCCAAGTTAATTTTTTCTTCAATTTTAGTTTACAAATTCCTTGAAAGGAAATAAGTCTAGTTAAATTGGATGAACTATTGTTCTTTTCTGTTCCAAAACCCTGATCCATCTTTCTGTATTTCTTTAAAACCCCTAGTTAGAATATGTTTTATTTCATGCTTGATCTTAGCACAATCCAGAAGCCCAACACCAGCAGGCCCCTTGAATATTACTGTCGCATTGGCCACTGAGTAACATCAGCACAGTTGAGACCCAACTACCAAGACCTTGGGACCTATGGCATCCATGTGTTGTCTTTCTCTTTTAGGAGAAACAAAGAAGCAATACTCTGTTTAGCATTCTTCTAGTGCCAAAATCACAATCAACAATGCCAAAGCTTGCTAGAAAAGGAAAAAACTCTGATGTAATTCAAAAAGTTGTCATAGTAATACTATGTATGATTTCAACTTCTAGTAGCCCACCAAAAGTTGTTGAGATCAGGTATGCATTGGAAAGATAACTTAAGATTTATTTTGTAAGATTCTTGGAGTTTTTGTCCTCCAATTAACCGTATGATTGCCCCTTTATGCTATAAATTAACTCTTGGGAGGTTTTTATAGATCCTCAAAAGACCCATCTATACTTGGATTTCCTTCTTGTTTGTCATATCCCATCATACTTTGATATGATATTGTTGCCCATGCATACTTGAATTACCTTGGAAGCCCCATCATTCTTCATCATAGCAAATTTCCATGGAAGAAGGATTTCTCCTTGGGAGAGCCTTTCACAAAGATGAATTTGTTGGTATAAGTGAAATATACCAAATATTGAGCTCATCATCTTCTAGTTGATGTTTGAAATTGATTGGTTTGTACTATGATTAATGATAGGGGTAGATCTTTGTATTTGGGGCTAAACTGGCCCTTATGTAGGAAATGATGTACATGACAAAGTTTTGAACTCCAAATTTTAGAAAATTCCCTTTTAATCATAAATTTTAGCAAATTAATATTGGAGCTATTTTCTTGATATGGTATTAAGTTGAAGAGAAATATACATTTTATGGCCAACAAGGGAAATATCAATTATTGGTTGTACTTGATATAATCTCACAAACTGCAGAAAGTGAATGACAGTAAAAACTAAAATGGGCATATATAAGCAAGTAGGGAATATAAGTGATAGTTTTTGAAACTGTTGATATATGCTCTTTGTCAATGTCCAATAAATAGATTTACAATGAAAAGGTCAAGTTGATACAACTTCCCTTGAACTGAGCATGCATAGTCACCTTGATTTGATCCTTGATTTGCTTAACTTATGTGTAGTTAGTGAACTATAAATTTAAGAACAACTTGTTCAGTACAACCGAGATGCATTTACTAAACTGTACATGTGCATGGGTACCTCATTCAGTCTAACAATTAGTGTATTGTTCATGTAAATTAAATTTTCCTACTGTATTGTAATATGTGTATGATTTGGAACTAAGAGTGAGGAAAAATTTATGAGGAATTAATCATAAAATATTATGATCGTTTTGTACCCCTTAAAAAATAATATCTCCAAACTTGATGAGAAAAGGGACCAAAAATAAAATAGATGTGTTTGATGATCTGGCCCAAAAGAACTACAATTTTTTTTTATGAAAATGTTGATGAACATTAAATGCATATCATATAGATGAGACAAATGCCTATAAATATTATGAGGAGTCCTTCTTTCAATAACTTGACCATGTGAATAGGAGAGGCGATTATATAGATACCATAGCTGACACAAGCAAGTTGTTTGAATGTCTACGTGATGCCAACTTGCTAGTCAACACCCTAAGCAAACTTGAATCTTCATGCCACACTCTAGAGTAGAAATATGATTATTTAGATACCATAGCTGACTAGTTTTCTCCATCATCTCTTGTATCTCATTCTTGCCCCCTCTATATATTCCTCTCTCTACCTCTCTCTATATCACTTCCTATATATTTATCTTTCTCTCTCCATCTCCCCCTCTCTCATCATCTCCCTCTTTCTATCTCCTTCTCCCTCTTTCTCTCTCCTTCCATCACTCCCTCTCTATATGTTTATCTATCTTTCTCACATCTCTATATTTCCCATGTTATATATATCTCTATTCCTATCTCTCCCTCTCTCCCTCTCTCCCTCTCTCCCTATCACTCCCTCTTTCTATTTATCTCTACTTCTCTCTCCTTTCTATTTCTCTCCACCCTCTCCCCCCTCTCTATCTTTTTATAAATATATGTCTCCCTTTCTATATATCTCCATATCGCTCCCACTCATATACACACACTCTCTCTTTCTCCTTCCCTACCTCTATCTCTATCTCTTTATCTTTTCACCTATCTATACCTCTCTCTATTACTTATCTCTATTACCTTCTTTCACTCTATCTTTATCTCCATACCTCTCCCTCCCCCTCTCTATTTATATCCCATTTCCAACCTCTACCTTTCTCTCTCACTCACTCCTCTCTCTCTTTCTATATATCTCTCTAAATCTATCTCCCTATCCCTCTCCCCATACATCTATATCCTTTCCCTCTCTCCCAAATTTCTTCTCTCTCTATCTTATTGACTTCATCTCTCCCTCCATCTCTTCTACTCTATATCTTTATCTTTATTTCTCGCTCGATCTCCCTCTCACTCATCTCTCTATCTCTTTCTATCCATATCCTTCTCTATGTATATCTATGTATCTCTTTATCTATTTTCCTATCTCTCTTTATCTCTCTATATCACCCTCTATCTATATCTCTGCCTCTTCTCTCCCTCTCTCGCTCCTCTTCTTATTTCTCCCTCTCTACATATATCTCCCTCTTCCCCATCTTCTCTCTCTCCTCTACATATCTCTCCCCATTTCTCTCCCTCTCTCTATCTCTCCCTCTCTTGCTCCCTCCCTATTCCCATATCTATCTTTATATCTCAACCACTCTCTCCCTTTATCTTCCCATCTCTCTCTCTCTCCCCTATTTATATCTCCCTCTCCTTCTCTATTTTTCTCTCTACTTCTCTCTATTTTTCTCTTTATCTCTCTCCCTCCCCTTCTCGCTATATTTCCTTATATATCTATCTTTATATTACCCTATCTTGCCAAATATCTCTCTCTCTATCTCTCCCTCTTCCTCTTCTCTCTATCTCTTTATATCTTCCTCTCTATCTATCCCTTTCTATCTCTCCCTCTCTATCTCCCTATCTCTCTCTATCTTTATTTCTCCCTCTATCTCTATCTATTTGTCCCCCTCTTCCTCTCTCGTTCTATATTCATTTCTACCTCTATATATATGTCTCACTCTTCCTCTCTCACTCTATATTCATATCTAACTCTATATTCCCCGCTCCCCCTCCATCTCTAGAAATGTCTCTCCCTCTCTCCATCTATCTCTCTCCCTATCTCTCCCCCTTCCTTTTCATAGACCTTCATTGTCTTTGTGATTTAGATGTTTTCTTTTAGTCATTTTTCGAGACCTTTATTGCACAAACAATACCATTTTCTCAATCGCCAACCAATTCATCTCATGTAATGCACAAATTAATGCGAAATATAGGCTTAAATTTTCCATAATTGACATTCCACACCTCTTCGACGTACCCATTGCACACCAAGATGCAATTGCTAGTGTATTTAATTTAGGATTAGAATTACAACATGGGATTAGAGTATAACTAACTTGTACATTTTAAAAAATCTATGTAAAATGTAATAATAATATTAATAATAATATAATAAAAATAATATAGTAGAATATTAATATAATAATAATAAACTAATTATTTTATCATTAAACATATTATTATATACTAATTTTATTAAATGTAGTAAGATATATTATAAAAATTTAATAATTGAAAATTTGTTTTTCTTTAATGGATAATTATTTTAATTGTTTATTATAAAGATGTGATAATATTATAAAGTTATATAATATTTTTTAATAATATACAATATAATTTTAACATTTAAGACATGAATTAAATTTTCATTGATATAATTATTTTTTATGCAATCTTATATAAAAATTAAAATTACTTAAATTTTTTATGAATTTTTTTTGTATGATTATATTATTTAATTATCTGAAATAATATTAAAAAAAAGGTGAAAAAAAAGATTATTTAATTAATCTGAATTTTTTTCGTTGACAAACTCTCTAATTTGATAATTTATGTTCCAAAACTCTTGTCCACTTTACAAACATTTTCTTTTACTTAATCTAATAAACACACTCGGCTAATTATGAGAAACGGTTCATGACTAAAAACCTAAGGTGAACAAATGATGGAGCATAGTTTGAAATGACACGGGAGAAGTAGGATAGAGAGTATCATTAATTCTGAAATGGGGACAAGGAATTTGACGGTGATGGTGAAGCAGAGGAGCATGCTCCCTCCTCCTGTGCATATTCCCCCACGTTGCCATCATTTCATGTCCTTGCAGGACACCAATCAATCTGAGTCTCGATCTAAGTAAATTCTATTTTTTTTCCTGTGGCATTTGATAAAAGGCTTTGGCCATGCCCTCATTGCACATATTTTGCAGAAGCAGTAGATAGCAAAGAAAGAATTGATTGGAGATGCCAACATATGCATATTGGTGAAATCATTTACTCAAAAATACCTAAACCATATGTGCTTCCAGAGTTTCCATAAGGTCGGACTTCCTCGAAGAAGAGTGCTCTATATGGTGCTTCGATCTCCTCACATCGATAAGAAATCCAGAGAATAGTTTGAAATGTAGGTACACAAGCAATTGCTCGACAAATACATAGATGTCAATGAAATGGCCAAAATGTTCTTTTGGTTTAAGTACATGCATTTTTTGGAGCTTAACATGAATTCATCTTTAATTACAAAACCCGCCTCGATATGAGTAGAGGTAAAACTATATACATTTTTGCATTACTTTTTTGTTCAAAAAACCTGTAACAAGTTGAGCAGTAGTGTTGCCACATTTAGTGGGGACTTGAACACGGGATCATCAATGGTTAAGCCAATAGAACTTACCAACTAAATGAATTCCAAGTGTATTATATGTTAAGGAAAAACCATTTTGTGTTAATAATAAAACAATTTTTTCGGGGATAATTTTCAATCGAATGCATCTTGATAGATAAGCATTCAACCCTGGAGTCTCTTTAAAAAGAAAAAATGTATTCTCCTACTTTACAATTAGCAAGGACTATTCAAACATTTTCCTCAAATTTATAGGTTTGTTTTTCTAGGTGAATTGGTCTGTTGATAGTCTACATTCAAAACACTAATAAAATGTATTATAACATTCATTCTCCACCCCAGGGGTAACGAGAAGTGCATTACAATGGGCGATAACCATTATGCAATGTCATAGGGGTGTTTGTGTAGATACAATGGTTCAACCACTAGCTACAAGGCACTTGCTTATGTGACTAACAGAACATTGTACCTTTCTTTGATGCAAGTTTTCCTTGTTTCTCCATCTTCCATTTCTAGAAACTGGTGTGTGGTGATGAACATATTTATAAATATCATATTCAAATTGGACATAAATTTAAATTGAAAATTGTACTGGAAGAGGGTAACAAACTTTTTTCTTACTAATAAAAATAAGTTCAAAAGTTAGGAAGAAACTACATTAGACATACTTATAGGTTGTAGTCCTTAGAATGGGTCGATTATGCCATACATACAACAAAAAATTGGTCTGGAGCAGTAGTAAGCATTTTCCTAGAACCAGGGATGAACCCCTGCCAACATCTATTGCGACTTGTTGCCAAAGCTTGCTGGAAAAGGATAAAACTCTAATGTAATTCAACAAGTTGTCATAGTAATACTCTATCTAATTTCGGCTTCTAGTAGCCAACCAAAAGTTGTTGAGATCAGGTATGCATTGGCAAGATCACCTAAGATTTATTTGTGAGATTCTTGGATTTTTCGTCTCCAATTAGCCATATGATTGCCCCTTTATGCTACAAATGAACTCTTGGGAGGTTTTTATAGATCCTCAAAAGACCCATCTATACTTGGATTGCCTTCTTGTTTGTCATATCCCATCATACTTGGATATGACATTGTTGCCCATGCATAATTGAATTACCCTAGAAGCCCCATCGATCTTCATCATAACAAATGTCCATGGAAGAAGGTTTCTCCTTGGGTGAGCCTTTGAAAGAAATGACTTTGTTAGTATAAGTGAAATATACCAAAGATTGAGCTCATCATCTTCTAGTTCAAGCTTGAAATTGACCGGTTTATACTATGATTAATGATATGGGTTGGTCTTTGTATTTGTAGCCAGACTAACCCATGTGAAGGCAACAATGTACATGACAAATTTTTGAACTCCAAATTTTAGAAAATTCCCTTTTAATCATAAATTTTAGCAAATTAATATTGGAGCTATTTTGTTGATATGGTATTAAGTTGAAGAGAAATATACATTTCATAGCCAACAAGGAAAATATCAATTATTGGTAGTACTTATAATGTCACAAACTATAGAAAGTGAATGATGGTAGAAACTAAAATGGACATACATAAGGAAGCAAGGAATATAAATGATAGTTGTTGAAACTGTTGATATATGCTCTTTGTCAATGTCCAATAAATAGATTTACAATGAAAAGGTTGAGTTGATACAACTTCCCTTGAACTAAGCATGCATAGTCACCTTGATTTGATCCTTGGTTTGCTTAACTTATGTCCAGTTAGTGAACTGTAAATGCAAGGACAACTTGTTTAGTACAAGCGAGATGCATTTACTAAACTGCACATGTGCATGGGTACCTCGTTCAGTCTAGCAATTGGTGTACTTATGATATTACTATCAGGATTCAACTGTGTAGTTTGGAACATGAGTCAATGAGTTTGAATCGAATCTACACAGTTGAATCCTGATAGCAATATCATAATTTTACATGTTGTGGAAAATACCTCCTACTTATAAATTAGTGTATTGTTCATGTAAATTAAGTTTTCTTGCCGTATTGCGCTATGTGTATGAGTTGGAATTAAGAGTGTGGAGAAATTTATGAGGAATTAATTATAAGATATTATCATCATTTTGTATCCCTTAAAAAATAATATCTCCAAACTTAATGAGAAAAGGGACCAAAAATAAAATAGATGTGTTTGATGATCGTCTGCCACAAAAGCACTACAATTTTTTTTATGAAAATATTGATGAACATTAAATGCATATCATATAGATGCGAAAAATACCTATAAATATTCTGAGTCCTTCCTCCAATAACTTGACCATGTAAATAGGAGAGGCCATTATATAGATACCATAGTTGACACATGCAAGTTGTTTGAATGCCTAAGTGATGCCAACTTGCTAGTCAACACTCTAAGAAAGTTGAATCTTCATGTCACACTTTGGAGTAGAGGTATGACTATTTAGATACCATAGCTGGTTAGTTTTCTCCATCAACTCTTGTATCTCACTCTTGCCCCCTCTATATATTCCTCTCTCTACCTCTCTCTCTATATCACTTCCTATATCTTTATCTTTCTATCTCTCCATCTCCCCCTCTCTCATCATCTCCCCCTCTCTCATCATCTCCCTCTTTCTATCTCCCTCTCCCTCTTTCTCTCTCCTTCCATCACTCCCTCTCTATATGTTTATCTATCTTTCTCACATCTCTATATTTCCCAAGTTATATCTATCTCTATCCCTATCTCTCCCTCTCTCCCTATCACTCCCTCTTTCTATTTATCTCTACTTCTCTCTCCTTTATATTTCTCTCTTCCTTCTGCCCCCCCTCTCTATCTTTTTATAAATATATGTCTCCCTCTCTATATCTCTCCATATCTCTCCCACTCATATACACACACGCCCTCTTTCTCCTTCCCTACCTCTATCTCTATGTCTTTATCTTTTCACCTATCTATACCTCTCTCTATTACTTATCTCTATCACCTTCTTTCTCTCTCACTCTTGTCCCCTCTATCTCTACCTCCATACCTCTCCCTCCTCCTCTCTCTTTATATCTCATTTCCTACCTCTACCTCTTTCTCTCTCTCTCACTCCTATCTCTCTTTCTATATATATATATATATATATATATATATATATCTCCATATCTCTCTCCCTATACATCTATATCCTTTCCCTCTCTCCTGACCTTCTTCTCTATCTATCTTATTCACTCCATCTCTCCCTCCATCTCTTCTACTCCATATCTTTATCTTTATTTATCGCTTGATCTCCCTCTCACTCATCTCTCTATCTCTTTCTATCCATATCCTTCTCTACGTATATCTCCCTATCTCTTTATCTCTTTTCCTATCCCTCTTTATCTCTCTATATCACCCCCCCATTTATTTCTCTCCTCTCCTCTCTCTCCTCTCCCCTTCTTGTCTCTCCCTCTCTACATTATATCTTCCTCTTCCCCATCTTCTCTTTCTCTCTCTCTCATATATCTCTCCCTTTCTCTCCTCCCTCTCTATCTCTTCCAATCTCTCCCTCTCTGCTCCCCTCCCTATTCCTCTCTCTCTCTCTCTCTCTCTCTCTCTCTCTCTCTCTCTTCTCTCTCTCTATTTACTTCTCTCTATCTTTCTCTCTTTATCTCTCTCCTTCCCCTCCTCACTATATCTCTATCTTTATATTACTCTATCTCGCCAAATACCTCTCTCTCTATCTCTATCTCTCTCTCTCTCTCTTCCTCTTCCTCTTTATCTCTTCCTCTCTATCTATCCCTTTCTATCTCTCCCCTCTATCTCTTTATCTCTCTCTATCTTCATTTCTCCCTCTATCTCTCTCTATATCTCTATCTATTTGTCTCCCTCTTCCTCTCTCTTTCTATATTCATCTCTACCTCTATCTATATGTCTCACTCTCTTGCTCTATATTCATATCTATCTCTATATTCCTCATTCCCTCTCCATCTCTAGAAATGTCTCTCTCTCTCTCTACCCATCCATCTCTCTCCCTATCTCTTCCCCTTCCTATTCATAGACTTTGATTGTCTTCATGATTCAGATGTTTCCTTTCACTCATTTTTAGAGACCTTTGTTGCACAAACAATACCATTTTCTCAATGGCCAACCAATTGAACTCATTTAATGCATAAATTTATGCAAAATATAGGCTTAAATTTTCCATAATTAACATTGCACACCTCTTCGACGTACCCATTGCACACCAAGATGCAATTGCTAGTGTATTTAATTTAGGATTAGAATTACAATATGGGATTAGAGTATAACTAGCTTATACATTTTAAAAAATCTATATAAAATGTAATAAAATATTAATAATAATATAATAAAAATAATATAGTAGAATATTAATATAATAATAATAAACTAATTATTTTATCATTAAACATATTATTATATACTAATTTTATTAAATGTAATAAGATATATTATAAAAAATTAATAATGGAAAATTTGTTTTTATTTAATGGATAATTATTTTAATTGTTTATTATAAAGATGTAATAATATTATAAAGTTATATGGGCGGGGGCCCTAGCTCGGTTGGCTAAGTAATTTCGTTGCGGCTCTGCTGGTCACGAGTTCTAGTCTCCCCCCGTCCCGTGGTACCGGAGGGCGTGTCGCGCTAGCGCCGCCGGTCACATTAAAAAAGTTTACCAGGCGCACTGCAGTTTATAGGGGGTCGTGCTACCTGATTCCTGCAGTCTAAAAAAAAAAAAAAAATTATAAAATTATATAATCTTCTTTAATAATGTACAATATAATTGTAACATTTAAGACATTAATTGAATTTTCATTGATACAATTATTTTTTTATGAAATCTTCTATATTTTATTTTATTTTTGTATGATTATATTATTTAATTATCTGAAATAATACTAAAAAAGACATAAAAATATAGATTATTTAAGTAATCTAATTTTTCTTTTCTTTTACAAACTCTCTAATTTGATATTTTTTGATCGAGAGCTCTTGTCCACTTTACAAACATTTTTTTCTCCTTAATCTAATAAACTTGCTGGGCTAATTATGAGAAAGAGTTCCTGACTAAAAACCTAAGTTGAACAAATGGAGCATAGTTTGAAATGAAACGGGGGAAGTAGGATAGTGGGTATCATTAATTTTGAAATGGGGACAAGGAATTTGATGGTGATGGTGAAGCAAAGGAGCATGTTGCCTCCCCCTGCACATAAAAAACAAGTAGTCACTCTAAGGGGTTGTGACGTAACACAAAAAAAATGGTTGATTGGATATTTTTGTAAAGTTATATCTTAAAACAAGTGTGAAGGTCAACTATGTAATTTGTTAATTACACCCTCCTTGGGTTAACTGAAATGAGTTTGGGAAGATTGAACAACATTAAATATCCTTATTAACATTGATTTTAATAACATTTATATTAGTATTATAATTACCTTAATCATTAATATTCCCTTTTGATATAAATATTGATTTATTTTTACTACCATTATTATTAGATTTTTTTATATAAATAATAATTATAATAATATTAATTTTAATAAGCCACATTAATATTTTATTTCTTAATATCACCTTCATTTACCAAATTTAATATTAATGTTTGTTAATATTTATATTTGATATTGTCTTTACTTAAATAATATTACTAGTTTTATTTTCTAATATTACCCTTAATTATATATTTACCAATATTACCAATTCCCAATTTACTTCTAATAAAATTAACATCACTCTTCATGGAATAATATTTATTTACTATTATTACTATTAGTTTTACCAACTATTAATTAAATAACAATGAAACAACTCAATGTAAATAACTTTACCCATTAAAAGTATTATTTATTGCACTTGTGAAATAAATATTAATAAATCTTACTACCAATGTTAATTTTACTCTAATACTATTAGTATTGTAAATGGAATGTTAAGCTAAGGTAGTCCAGTCAAGGATATGAGAAATGTCAGGGTGGTAAGGTCTAAGTAGAGAAACATGGAACATGTCATGGATGCGCGAGAGACTGGGCGGCAAAGCAAGGTAGTAAGCAACTGACCCAATCTTCTCTAGAATCTCAAAAGGCTCGACAAAGCAAGGTGCAAGCTTAGAACCCTTTCCATAACAGATCAGACTCTTTCACGGACGCACTCGCAAAAAGACTCAGTCACCTACAACAAATTGGCGATCCACACGATGTGCATCTACATACTTCTTTTGCCTATCTTATGCAGCTACCAAATGCTCCATGATTCAAACCACCTGCTACTCCATATCCTGAAGCATATCAGGACCCAATAAAATCCTATCCTCCAACCTATCCCAACTCAAAGGAGTCTGACATGGTCATCCATACAATGCCTGAAAGGGTGCCATGCCAATAGAACTCTGAAACCCGTTGTTATATGCAAACTCTACAAGATAGAGATAATCCTCCCATCATGTTTGTTGGTCCATGACATACATGTGTAGCATATCCTCAAGGATATGATTGACCCTCTCAATTTTCCCATTTGTCTCACGGTGATACACTGAACAAAATTTCAACTGTGACCCCATAGCATGTTGTAATGATGTCCAAAGAGCTGAAGTAAACACAAGATCCTTGTTAGAAATAATCCGACGAGGAATACCATGCAACCTCACAATGTCCTCCATGAACACTCTAGCAACTGACGAAGCATTATAGGAGGAACAGATAGGTGAGAAGTGTACTACCTTCATTAACCTATCTATCGTCACCATAATAGCATCGTGTCGTCGTGAAGAGTTGGGTAACCCAACAATGAAATCCAATGAAATGATATCCCATTTCCACTCAGGAACCAAATGAGGCTATAGAAGACCAGCCGGATGTTGGTGTTCAGCCTTAACCTACTGACACTCCAAACACCACAATATATAATCAATGATATCTCGCTTCATACTTGCCCAAAAATAAAGCGATCGCAAATCAACATATATCTTCTTCACTCTTGGATGAGCAGAATATGGTGCCTGATGTGCCTCTATCAAAATTAAGTTACGGAGACCTTCAGAAGATGGAACATATATATGTCCCATGTATATCAGTAACCCATCTGTCTCTAGAGAATATCTTGAGTATCTACCCTCCAGAGTCCTACCTGACTCAATCTTAGATCTCACCTCCCAATACCAGCTTTCTGTAAGAAGTGCAGTAAGAATCTAGCTCCTCAAATCCACAGTAAGAATCAACTCAGATAGCTTGTGCCTTCGTCTATTGAGAGCGTCGGCCACTACATTCTCCTTTCCCTGGATGTACTTCACCTCGAAGTTATACTTGCAGAGGAACTCCATCCATCGCCTTTTCCTAGCATTAAGGTTAGGCTGTGTGAAGATGTACTGTAGACTCTGATGGTCACTATGTAACTCAAAACAGTGCCCTAATAAGAAATGTCTCCATCGAGTCAAAGCATGTACCACTACAGCTAACTCAAGATCATGCGTGGGGTAGTTCAACTCATGCTACTTGAGCTTGCGTGATTCGTACACAATGACTCGACCATTTTGCATCAATACTACTCCTAACCCCTCCAAAGATGCATCCGCACATATAACAAATTCTCCTGTAGGATCAGGTATCACAAGGATCGGTGCATTGGTCAACCTCTCCTTTAATGTCTAATATGCGGCCTCACACTACTTTGACCAAATGAACTTCTTCCCTTTCCTCTGAAGAGAAGTGATAGGATGTCCTACCCTAGAAAAGTCTTGAACAAAATGCTTGTAGTAACCTGCTAGTCCCATGAAACTACGTATCTCTGCCACATTCATGGGCGCAGGCCAATCTATGATCCCCTAGATCTTCACAAGATCCACTACAATGCCCTCTCCTGATATAACATGTCCAAGGTACTTGACCTTAGTCTTGAAGAACTCGCATTTGGACAAGTTGAAGTACAACTGATTATCCCTCAAACACTGCAAAACCTACCTCAAATGTTCCTCATGCTCCTCAACTGGCCTAGAATAGATCAATATGTCATCAAGGAATACAACTACAGACCTATCCAAGTACATGCGAAAGACTCTGTTCATCAGGATCATGAATACAGATGGCACATTCGTCAACCTGAATGGTACCACTGTAAACTTGTAGTGATCGTAACATGTGCAAAAGGCCATCTTATGAATGTCAGACTCCACAATATGCAATTGATGGTATCCCGACTTAAGATCGATCTTTGAAAAGACCGTAGCACCTTTGACCTGATCAAACAAATCATCGATCCTCGGTAGGGGATATCGGTTCCTGATGGTGACCTTATTTAGCTGACGGTAATCTATGCATAGACAAAGAGAACCATCCTTCTTCTTCACAAAAATCATAGGTGCTCCCCAAGGTGAAACACTAGGGCAAATGAAACCCTTCTCTAACAACTCCTCAAGCTGCAAGCAGAGCTCCTTAAGCTCCTGAGTAGCCATACAGTATGGAGCTCATGAAATAGGTTTAGAACAAGGTAAAAGATCAACCTTGAAGTCTATGTCATGCTGAGGTGGCATCCCTAGAATCTCATTAGGGAAAACATCTGCATACTGTTGAAGTATGGGGTGGCTATTTATAGAACCCTTCTCCTCTCTATCACCTATCTCCAAGTCATCTACTGTCATGGCAAATAACTGACATCCCTGACAAACACATCTTCTCAGTTGCATAGCCGAAATCATCCTCAATGATATAAGTATTTGAACCCCTACTAACTCAATCTCACTACTAGATGCATCAATACATCGTATCAACTTGCGTCGACAATCAATCGTGGCCCCAATATTATCATCTCTAATCATCTAAATATTAATATTTCATTTCACCATAATTTCATTATTATAATTACTTTATTTTTATTATTTTACTATTACTAATATTAATGCTACCAATATAATTATATCTTAGTTCTTTAACTAATAGTATTAATAACTAAAATTATTATCATTCCCTAAATTGTTATATTATGAATATATCAATATAATATATTATGATTTCCATATAATATAATAATAACATTCATATAAACTAATAATTGATAACATTAATCTTGCAGATTACACGACTTTACACTAATTATTAATACTAATTTTAGATCCATCTCATGCTGAATAAAACTCAAAATCCATTTTCACGGCATTGAAGGGTGAACTACTTGAGTTTAATTTTAACTAAAATAGGGCGCTCAACTAACTCCTAACCCTAATCGTCACTTTCCCATCCTCATTTTTACTTCATTCTTTCTTTTCACTTTAGCCTTGTTTCCTCTTGGTGGCTAGGGCTATATCAGAGGAAATTTTGGTTTTCTTCGGTTTTATTAGCAGGTTAAAACCTGAATAGACTGATTCAATGTGTCTGAGTTTCTTTTATAAAACACAAGGATTATTTTATTTTATTTTTAAAAAAAATTAGCAAGAGGAGAAACCTCTTTCATGGCAGCGGCCTTATACAGGCTCTGTGCCCTTTCATATATGTGTATACGTATATTTTTTTCCATCTCACTTTTAAATTTCAATTTTGTTAATTCTAGTAATATTTATTCTTTTAAATTTCAATTCTGTTAATTTTCAGAATATTTTTATTTACTCTTTATATCTGCTGTAACTTCTAATTTATCTCATGTTTCATTATGCAGCTCAGCAATAATAGCTTATGTGGGCGTTAATATGTAGATTCTTAAGAGTATAGGCTCATCTCATTACTGATATTAAGGCAATTAACACTTTTAACAATATAGGTGGTGATTATATAGCAAAAGTATACTTTATTTATTTATTTTTAATTTAAGGAAAGCTCTGGTGAGAGAAATTTATTTTCATTGCAGAAAGCATTGGTGCTTTGGGAAGTATTTTACTTTAAGTTTCCTTTGGGGATCCTTCAAATGGTTTTTCACCATGGAGACAGCTGCAGCTTCCAGAATCTAGGAAGGTCACGATTCATCCTTCAATATCCCCAAATTCCATAATGTATCATGCCAAAGTGTCATCCCATCAATACAATTCATCCTTCAATATCTCTCCATCGTGTGCAGACAGCAGTTCTAAGAGAACTTAAGATCAATACAGGTCAAAAGCGACGACTAGGAAGAAGCTGCAGGGGGAAAAGAGATAACAATTTGTGGTGCTTTATTCTGAAGAAGGGGTCTCTCAATCTTCCATGGCGAATAATTGTTGGTTAACCAGATTTTTTTTACCATAAAAATAATGGCAATGATCTTGCGGTGAACAATGACTTATTATCCTCACTTGTACCTTTTTTTTTTCCGTATCATTATCTTTGCAGGCTAATGTCTACCAGGAACAATGAACATAATATCTTCTTTCCACTCTCCTTTGGTAGATGTCCAAACCTGCAACCACTTGTATTCTGGTACTGGCATGAGGGAGGCTTTCAATGAGTGTGAGTTTTAGTTTCACCCCCTATTGCATATATAGGCTTTCAAGAATGTAGTTTATTTGTTTATTTATTGATTTTTCTTTCATTATAGAGTTAAGGAGAAAAGAACCAAGAATGATTAAGATGATATACTTTTAAATTCAGCTTATGACTAGCCTACACAGTCCGACATCTCACACTGATGCTTTCCTAAGAGATAGCTAGGGGAAAACCTCCTCAATTGCCGCTCATTATTCAATTGTTGTTTACTCCTTGTTCTCCTAATCTCCCAATAACCGTTTACATTTTAGTCATTACATTGTTTTAATTATGCTAATAAAAATTTACAAATTACACCAATATATCTTCAGTAGTGAATGTGTAGTTGACCAAAAAAAATAAAGCACATTGAAAACTATTGAAAACACATTTTTAACTATTGAAAACACCTTAAATTTTTGTGGCTTTTGATTGGTTGTCTAATGAACAGGTACTGGCAAAGTGGTAAAGATGTAGGGGATGGAGGTTTAAAAACACCATTTTTGAGCACCTTTCGCTTTACGGGTTCCACAAGGCACGTTTTAAATACCCAAAAGCAATTTTTTTCTTTTTAAGGTCCTAACTCACTTACGAAGAAGCCAAAAAAATTTTTGAAATTGGACCTATTTTGCACTCTACACGAATGTGTGAAGTTAGCCCTAGTGGCAACTGGTACGTTTCCATAACTCATTTATATGGCTATTGTGCAATTGAGAATCCTTAATTGAAATTATAAAGATGTGTGCAAAAAGGTTTACATATGCAGGGATATTGCCCCAAAATGTTTTCCTTCATTTAAGAGTACACACCAATTAAGTAGATGTGTTAACTTTAAGGGGAAGGGATTTTATGTATTTTAGTATGGCAGTAATTGTAAATTAGAATTTTAGCAGTGATTTCTTTTCTTTTTCATTTTGTAACATAGGAAATAATTATTTAGTAGCTTTAGCTCCCTCGACTGTAGGACATTACAGGTTCTACCTCATGTAGTTAGTGAGGCATTCCTTGACTGCTTTCCTTGAAATTTAAACAGTTAAATCAACAACATTTTCCTAAAATTTGACATTGAAACAATATCATTGAAACTGAAAAGAACCATAGGTGTTACGTACTCATGTTTTAAGATGAAATACAAATTTACTATTTAAACCAATCTTCACCTTTACATTATGTGAACTCATTATATTCTTTTAACACAAATTTTCTAGATTATTATCTCCCTTTTTTTTTTTTGACAAAATCTAATAGAGTGACTTTACTTTCTCATTACAATAATATATCAATGTGTCACTTAAACAATTCATATCAGAAGCAATATAAAGAAATAAAATAAATTAACATTTTGAAACATAAGAACTTTCCCTTTTCATTATCCCTTTATCCGTTTCAACAAGATACTAAACTTTTTTTTTTTTTTACATGAATACAAGAAATAGAAGAACATCATACTCCAAAATGAAAGCTTGCTCTCCACCCTACCATAATGGCGTCATGGAGCCTCGTGGGCTCTAGCCATACCCCTAGGCAACAAAGTCTCTTAGCTCCAAGATGATGAGTAGAGTCTTTTCAAATTTTTACAAAGGAATGAAAAAAAGACATAGCATCAAATCTCATGTATCTCTAAGTTCTCTACTCTTTGTTTCAACCATGATCCATGCAACATACCACTTTCTTATAGCAAATAAACAAAAGTGCAAATGGAAATAAGGGAGAGCTTATCTCTTTTCTTTAGCTGATGGAATTCAACTCCTTTATCCTTCTTCTAGTCTCGATCTTAGGTAAAAAATAAAAAAATTCCTGTGGCATTTGTTAAAAGGCTTCGCCATTCCCTCATTGCATAGATTTTGCAGAAGTAGCAGATAGCAAAGAAAGAATCGATTGGAGACGCCAAGATATGCATATTGGTGAAATCATTTTCCCAAAAATACCTGAACCATCCATGCTTCCAAAGTTTTTGCAAGGTCGGATTGCCTCAAAGAAGAGTGCTCTATACGGTGCTTCGATCTCCTCACATCGATAAGAAGTCCAGAAAATAATTTGAAATGCGGGTACACAAGCAACTGCTCGAAAAAGACATAGATGTCAATGAAATGGCCAAAATGTTCTTCTAGTTTAAGCACGTGCATTTTTTTGGAGCTCAATATGAATTCATCTTTAATTACAAAACCCGCCTCAATATGAGTAGAGGTAAAACTATATACATTTCTACATTACTTTTTTGTTAAAAAAACCTAGAACATGCTGAGCAGCAGTGCTGCCACATTTAGTGGGGACTTGAACTCGGGATCATCAATGGTTAAACTAATAGAACTTACTAATTAAATGAATTCCAAGTGTATTATATGTTAAGGAACAATCACTTTGTGTTAATAATAAAACATTTTTTTTGGGGATGATTTTCAAGTGAATGCGTCTTGATGGATGAGCATTCAACCCTAGAGTCTTTAAAAAAGAAACATGTATTCTCTTGCTTTACAATTAGCAAGGACTACTCAAACATTTTCCTCAAATTTATAGGTTTGTTTTTCTTGGTGAATTGGTTTGTTGATAATCTACTTCCAGTAGATAGAAGTGTATAAAACGCTTGATGGGGGGGAAGCATGCTGCCCTACTAACCAAATCAAGCCAAATACAAGCTTGAACATTAAACCAACTAGTGTTGAAATTCCCCTTTTAGCACCTAGAATGTGTTTATATATACCTATCACGTAGTCCTTAAACCTGTAGCTTTTCTTGGGAATGGTATAAAGTCTACTTTCTTCAATTACACCCGTCTTTCTAGAAGCAAAAAGATGTCAATAATTACCTAGTTATATGCTATTATTAATCTAATTTGTTCTACTATGTTATTTATATCTTGGGGACTCTATGATAGAAACCCGATGATGCTATTAGTTGTACTATTCTTGGATGAACCTAAAGGTTTGGCAGACAACACCATTCTAGGTTTCTTCCAAGGATAACTAGCTTAGAGCACTGCTGCAACCTGGGATACACATAATGATGTCATTTGTGTAAAAAAACATTTTTTCTAAGGCTTCGTTTTTATACTTTGTTTCTAAAGTTCTAGATTTTGGGGAACTTCAAGAGGAAAGAATAAAGGTTATTTGTAGCATACTAGATATATAGAGGGGGATTCTTTGGGTGGGTCAACTCATAGTTGTTTATTATAAAAATAATTTTAACTGCTTAATAGAGTTAGGCAAACAACAATGTTTTCTTACTTTCGGGGAGCCTAACATCTCACAGAATTTCTATTATGTGTTGTAGTTCCATAAATTATTTTATAGAGTTTAGGTTATGCTCTTTAAGGGGAAACCTTCAACTTGGATTTGACACTAGTGTTAGGAAACTAACTTTTCATATTTAGAGAAGCATACCAATAGAGTTCAAAAGAGGCCTTGCCTTAGTCATGCATGTCAGGGGCAGGGACATGTGTTTGTTATGAAAGGAAATGTTGGGGATGGTCGAAGATTCCACAAAATGACTCTTGACATCTCCAAGCATCTTCAAAGGCATCTTTTGAGGCCTCCATACACCCATAAAAAAAGTTTTTTAATTAAAATAAATTCTCTTGACTCTTTTTAACTTATAAAATTCTAAAATTATATATAATCTTCAAGATTTAAGATTTTTACACTCAAACATAATATCATGTAAATTTTTTGATATTTATAATCTTTCTATTCAGGGTTTAGATTTATTGCATACCCATTTTTTGAAAATGTCCTATGCAACCTTTGTGTGAATAACTCCATGAATAGTGTTTTTATCCCACAAAACCTAAAGAGAGAAAATTGGGAGCATCTTTCCTTTTGTATTTGAAAAGCTCATCACTGGGAAGCATCGCGTTCAACATAGAATCACAGAACAGTCACGACCATGAGGTGAAGTATGGTATACAATGTCATCCTAGGAAAGCATAGGGATATTTATCTGTTAACTAACATGACTGCTCAACCACTAAAGCAGGAAAAGAACTAAAAGTATAAAGCATTTCTACATGATCTCCACTCCTAAGAATAACGCTGCTACACATATGACCATCCCTATCTGATAACTATGTACACTTGCTAATAGGTAATAAAATAAGCGAAAGTCACATGGAATGAGTCATGATGGGCTTTGTATGAAACCAAGTGTTGGGCTTGTCATGAGACCTTTGTGTCATAGTGACAAGATTCTTTGGGTATTTGAAAATACTGACTTTGAGTCTCAAGTGACCTTAAATGGGTTGATTATGAGTAAGAGAAAAATATTCGGTTAATTTGAAACACACAAAGTAGTAAACTTGGTAAAAAAAATTTCCTATGCTCATTTTAAACTGTTAAATCCCCACATTTAAGAATTGAAGACTTAAGTTTGGTTTTTTAACATTGATTAATGAAATGGAGTTCATATCAATTGTGGGAAAGGGTTTATAGTTGTTGACCTAAGTTTGACTGGATTTTCTTAGACCTTTCACTATTGGGTAGTGGTACAGGAGGAAAGAGTCTTGTGTCCTATGACTAATCAGATGTTTTTGAGGTCCAAAAGGGCTTGGCTGAGTAGCATTGGACCCAATGACTATTCCTAAATGTTGATTTTGTGTCCATGCTTTCCATGCCCAAATAACACAATTCATGGATTTTGGATTATCTTTGTTTTGTAATTTTTAATACAAATCATCATGTTACTTTTTTGTGTAAAATAGTTTAGTTGAAATGCGTTTCAATATTTAGTACATATCTTAGTATGATTTTTCTTATACTTGGACACCTTGCAGTAAATTCCCGTGAAATGAAAAGGTCATTTCTAGTTTTTGAAATTTTCTATATAAAATGATTTTTCAATTTTCCACAATTTCTCTGGATCTTGATGTCTGTTCGGATTTGATTGTGATCAACTTGATTTACTAGTCCTGGAAAGTCAAAATAGAGTTCAAGTTTGGATAATATGGGCTATATCAATTTCTATCTTCCATGCATGTGCATTTATATGTCCTATCCATGTCAAAACTCATGTTACTTCAAAGTTCAAATCATGTAGACAACAACATTAACCATGCTTAAAGCTACACATAAACGTACATTGAAAACACTAATAAAATGAACTATAACTTTCATTCTCCACCCCAGGGGTAACGAGAAGTGCAATACAATGGGCGGTGACCATTATGAAATATCACAAGGGTGTTTGTGTAGATACAATGGTTCAACCACCAACTAGAAGGCACTTGCTTGTGTGACTAGCAGAGCATTGTACCTTTCTTTGATGCAAGTTTTCCTTGTTTCTCCATCTTCCATTTCCAGACACTGGTGTGTGGTGATGAACATATTTATAAATATCATATTCAAATTGGACACAAATTTAAATTGAAAATTATTTTGGAAGGGGGTCACAAACTTTTTTCTTACTAATAAAAATAAGTTCAAAAGTTAGGAAGAGAGTGCATTAGACATACTTATAGGTTGCAGTCCTTAGAATGGGTCGATTATGCCATACATACAACAAAAAATTGGTTTGGAGCAGCAATATGCATTTTCCCAAAACTAGGGATGAACCCCTACCAACATTTGTTGGAACTTGGTGCCAGAGCTTAGTGGAAAAGGAAAAAACATTGATGCAATTCAACAAGTTGTCATAGTAATACTCTAGCTGATTTTGGCTTCTAGTAGCCCACCAAAAGTTGTTGAGATTAGGCATGCATTGGCAATATCACTTAAGATTTATTTTGTGAGATTCTTGTAGTTTTCATCCTCCAATTAGCCATATGATTTCCCCTTTATGCTATAAATGAACTCTTGGGAGGTTTTTATAGATCCTCAAAAGATACATTTATACTTGGATTGCCTTCTTGTTTGTCATATCCCATCATACTTGGATATGACATTGTTCCCCATGCATACTTGAATTACCTTGGAAGCCCCATGAATCTTCATCATAACAAATGTCCATGGAAGAATGATTTCTCCTTGGGTGAGCCTTTGAAACAAATGACTTTGTTAATATAAGTGAAATATACCAAATATTGAGCTCATCATCTTCTAGTTGAAGCTTGAAATTGACAGGTTTATACTATGATTAATGATATGGGTAGGACTTTGTATTTGTGGCCAAACTAGCCCATGTATAGGTAGCAATGTACATGACAAAGTTTTAAACTCCAAATTTTAGAAAATTACCTTTTAATCATAAATTTTAGAAAATTAATATTGGAGCTATTTTCTTGATATGGTACTAAGTTGAAGAGAAATATAAATTTCATGGCCAACAAGGAAAATATCAATTAGTGGTTGTACTTGATATAATCTCACAAACTACAGAAAGTGAATGATAGTAGAAACTAAAATGGGCATACATAAGGAAGCAGGGAATAGATAGTTATTGAAACTGTTGATACATGGTCTTTGTCAATGTCCAATAAATAGATTTACAATGAAAAGGTCAAGTTAATACAACTTCCCTTGAATTGAGCATGCATAGTCACCTTGATTTGATTCTTGATTTGCTTAACTTATGTGCAGTTGGTGAACTATAAATGCAAGGACAACCTGTTCAGTACAACCGAGATACATTTACTAAATTGAACATGTGCATGGGTACCTCATTCAGTCTAGCAATTAGTGTATTGTTCATGTAAATTAAGTTTTCCTACTGTATTGCGCTATGTGTATGAGTTGGAACTAAGAGTGTGGAGAAATTTATGAGGAATTAATTATAAGATATTAATATCATTTTGTATCCCTTAAAAAATAATATCTCCAAACTTGATGAGAAAAGGGACCAAAAATAAAATAGATGTGTTTGACGATCATTTGCCCCAAAAGCACTACAATTTTTTTTATGTAAATGTTGATGAACATTAAATTCATATCATATAGATGCGACAAATACCTATAAATATTTTGATTCATTCCTCCAATAACTTGATCATGTGAATAGGAGAGGCCATTATATAGATACCATAGCTAACACAAGCAAGTTGTTTGAATGCCTAAGTGATGCCAACTTGCTTGTCAACACCCTAAGCAAAGTTGAATCTTCATGTCGCACTCTAGAGAAAACATATGATTATTTAGATACCATAGCTAACTAGTTTTCTCCATCACATCTTGTATCTCACTCTTTCCCTCTCTATATATTCCTCTCTCTACCTCTCTCTATATCACTTCTTATTTATTTATCTTTTCTATCTCTCCATCTCCCCCTCTCTCATCGTCTTCGTCTTTCTCTCTCCTTCCATCACTCCCTCTCTATATGTTTATCTATCTTTCTCATCTCTATATTTCCCAAGTTATATCTATCTCTATCCCTATCTCTCCCCCTCTCCCGATCACTCCCTCTTTCTATTTATCTCTAGTTCTCTCTCCTTTCTATTTCTCTCTACCCTCTCCCCCCTCTCCAACTTTTTATAAATATATGTTTGCCTCACTATATCTCTTAATATCTCTCCCACTCATATACACACACTCCCTCTTTCTCCTTCCCTTCCTCTATCTCTATCTCTTTATATTTTCACCTATCTATACCTCTCTCTTTTACTTATCTCTATCACCTTCTTTCTCTCTCATTCTTGTCCCCTTTATCTCTATCTCCATACCTCTCCCTCCCCTCTCTATCTATATCTCATCACCTACCTCTACCTCTTTCTCTCTCTCTCTCACTTCTCTCTCTCTTTCGATATATATATACACTACAAAAAATCCCTATGATTTGCTCCATTTTTTGCTTCCACCCACTATTTTAATGTAATTTTGCCAATTTTTTGAAAACGTCGGTGCTATTGATCAAGATGGCACTTTTTTGGCATTTATTTGAGCCGATCAAGACAAGTCGTCGCTAATTAAGGTGTTAATTTGTGCTGAAAGTAGCATCGTAGTTAGCGTCAATATTAGCCCCGTGTGTGGCGCTGTTGTTAGCGCCACCCCTTGGCTTTGAGTTTAGCTTCGATTTTAGCACCACTTTTAGCTCCAGCTTTAGCTTTGAGTTTAGATTCGGGTGTAGTGCCTCTTTAGACACTCCTATGTCAAAGAGACTTATTTCTATGTCTCATTGACAATGTAAAATAGTAAAATGTCAACATGATATGGGCATATCGAGGAGAGAATCACTTACGTCACATCGAGAAGGTATATCTACAAGTGCTCGGTGAAACACAACTCTTGGATATAATGGAGTAATGTCGATGAGACATTGAGATATCGGTAAGAGAAGATCTTCAAGTAATGATCAAAATCATACACTGCTATACCGTCGAGAAGGTGAGAAACATATGTGGTAGAGCAATATACACTGCAACTTGTGGCAGGAAGCCTTGAGTAAGGCGGTGGTGCGGTAAACAACATAAGGGAAGGAAAAAACCCTGCCATACCACAACAAGTATAATAAGAGACAATGGTAGTATAGTAATCGTGGCATCATTACAATTTACAACACTAAATGCAGCAAATCACGTTAGTCACAATCCATTTGAATAAATCATTTAAGGAATCAAGAATATAGCCTGCCAAAATGCTGTAAAACTCTAATAAATATACTCTAAAAATTTCATTGAAATCTTATTTTTAGGCATAGCCCACCATAATGGAGTTTTCATTTTAATAAACATACAATAAACTTTTGTTGAAACCTTATTTTCAGGCCTAGCTTGCCAGAATGGAGAAGTGTTTCAATAAAGAATGACAAAGAATGGTAAGGAGATGTGTGTGATAGGAGGCATAGGATTCATTGTTGTTTATCTCATTCCTGCTCTGATCAACAAGGGTTACAATGTTCACACTACTATTTGTAATCTAGGTATTTAATTGACATATGTTTGCATAATCTCAAAGTCATTCAGATGCTTTTGAAGTATCAATGTATCCTATATAGGGTTTAGAATGACTTATTTTAATTTTAAAAAATAAATCAGATGCTTTTGAAGTATCAATGTGGCCTATATAGGGTTTAGAATAAATTCTTTTAATTTAAAAAAATAAATAAATGATGTATTTTCCTGTGATTAGATAATGTGGAGATCTCCTAAATCTTCCCTAGCACACTGTCCTCTTTCACACTGTGTCCACTACTCCAGCTGCTAGGGTTTTGCATTTGACATCTTTAATATCTTCATGATAGTGGCTTTTAAATAGATCTGACTTTTCTTTAATCTTTATCATGTAACCCTTGAGTTCCATAATCCACCTTCAATCTCTTCTAAGAACGTTGTCTTAAGCTAGATTGCATAGTATGCATATAAAGCAAGTCCTTCATACCTACCATTGTTCCAAACCACCACTCACTGCCTTGCTTAAAATGTTGCCTCCTTAAGCACAATAGCATCTTTTAAAATCATGGTTGCCAGTGATTGACCATTAAGGTCACTACTTTCATCAAGATACAATGAGATTTTTTCTTCAAACTTAAGGCATTATGCAAGATAACATTGTGAATTGTTTGTTGCATACAATTTGATTTTCTTGCACATTTACTGCTTTTCTAATTGCCTTTAAGATTGGATATTGCACCATCAACTGCAATCTCAAACAACTCACTCACTATCACTTGAAGATTCCTTTCATGAGCATCCTTGTATAAAATTAAACTATGCCCTATAGACTGCCTACTTACTAATATAGGGGACTCATTGTTTCATGGTATTTTGAGTTTTATTTAGAAGGGGTTAATATGTGGCATTTTTATGTGCAAGAAGAATAGATTGTGATGCAACGTTCTGGTATGGATGGTTCAGGAAAAATTGGATTGCTATCGGTGTCATAACCAAGTTGTATTGTACCTTGAGCCGGTGTGAAACACTTTTGGGTGTTTTCGCTCGGAAGCAAAACTTGTGTGTAGAAATTTCCAAATATCTAACAAAGGAAGTTCCTACATTGTAAAGATAAAATCATAAATCTGCTTATCCAATATCTGATCCAACCTTACATCTTTAATATCCGATAGAGAAAATTTTTACATTCTAAAGATAAAATCATAAATCAACTTATCCAACTTTTGATCTAATTTGAGGTCTTGAATATAGAATAGAGAAAGTTCCTATTTTCTAAAGATAAAATCATAAATTTTATTGGCCCAATTAGAGATCCAATTTTAGGTCGTGAAGCTCCAACAGAGAAAGTTCCTACATTTTAAAGATAAAACCATAAATCTGTTTGGTCCAATTGTAAGGATTTGTCTTTTTAATTATACTTTTTGACATTTGTCTTGATAAAAATTGTTACTTTAGAATTATGGTATTTATTTTCTTCTAATGTTTTCAACCCTCATTTTAGGGAAGAGCTCTGAAGATGGTTCCTTCAGATGGAGACTACACTTTTTTGCTATAAGTTCCATCTAGGAACACCAAAAGCTCACGTACTGTCATACTTAGGTACAATAGAGTTTGAGGTTACCTTGTTCTCCTTGATACAAAATGTTGTCCTTCAATCCCTCTTAAGCAACATTCACTATTATGGACTTCATCATTGTACCTTTCATGCATTCAATTTAATTTGTTATGTGGAAACATGTTGTCTTTGTCTTTGCAAGTGATGACTATTGTGTAAGCTTTTAGTCTACATGACTGCCCCTCATGTTCAATTCTTGTGACTATTACGATGCTTGGGGCTGCTTAATTTTAACCATATTGTTAATGAAAACTATCTTGGAATCCTTGATGATCATTTTTTTTAGAATCATGGCTATGTTGATAGTGGAATGTTCTTATTAATAAGGATAAATCTTTATCAATAAGGAGATTACGCCTTACCAACATACTCCACTATCCTTGCAAAGATTGATCTTTAATGCTTCATGGATGGTTTACTTGTGATTATCATTTTCAAATGAAACAATAGGGAAGTAGGCTAGGATTAGCCCTTGTGGGAGCCACATTTCACCCCACATGTTGTAACCAGATAAACAAAACAACCTAATTTTATATATACCTACACAATGAGAAAACATGTTAGATAAAACCGAGCATATAATAGATATGTTTGATAACTTTCTTGTTTTCCTGGACATCTATGGTATGCAAGTTATTTGAATGCACATGATGATCAAATTATATGTTTATAGATGTATGCACATATTTTGACTGGTGATCCTTCATTGCTCTAACAACACTCTTCTCACTCAAATGCAAGGCACATAGGAGCAACAAGGAAGACATCAACTTGGAGGCTTAGACAAGCGGGAAGATTGAAGATGATGCAGAACAAAGCAACCAGGATTCATCATTGAGGCAATGACGGGTCCCCTTTCTCTTTGTTTGCATTTTTCTCTTTTGTATCTATAAATGTATAGTTTTTCAATTATATCCATTCAAATAGTCAGTTCCATGACTTTGTGTGGAAAAACATACGTTTACATTATCAATAAAGACTACATTTTTGAAAGGATTGTGCAATCTTTCCTATATTATATGCATCTGCATAAGTGCAATCTAGTAATGCAATCTTCTGATTTTGTTTATGCGCATGAATTTAATGTAGCAGAAAAAAAAATGTACCTTACTCTTCATATGAAAATCACAAACGCTCTACCTGATTGAGCTATTAACTTTTGTGTCTTCACCAACATATGTTGATACAAAATGAATGGAAGAAGCATCCAAGTAATCCTATTTTTTTCTGCCAACAATTCATACCAAAGAGTGAACAATTTAAGGATATTGCAATAGGTAATTTGTATTGACACAAATAATATTACTGAAGCATTTCAAAGTTTAGGCCATAAGAATCATCCTTTTTAAAACATGGATTGTGTTGTAGCCAAAATTCCATCCTAATTATTTTTGCATACTTCCATTTTCACTCATCTCTTACATCCACCATATGCATAGAATTCCTATCATAATAACTTAAATTTAATAAAATCTCTCATGGGAGCTTCCAAATAAAAACCTTGATCACAACATCAAAGTGTATTCCTCCTTTGAAATACTCCTATGATTGCTCATAGCATATCACCAAGACAACACCATGTCAATGAGGGTCCCTCCAAAGTCTCCCCGACATTAGCACAAAGCACAAATTAGAAATGTAGATGAGACACCCCTATGTCGAAGACACTTATTTATATGTCTCATCAACGATGTAAAATAGTGAATGTCAACAAAATGTGGGCATATCGAGGAGAGAATCACTTATGTCACATCGACAAGGTATATCTACAAGTGCTTGACGAAACACAACTCTTGGATATAACGAAGTGATTGTCGATGAGACAGTGGCATATTAGCAAGAGACATTAACTTGTCTCATCGACACTAGAAACCAACATCAGAGAACATAAGATCTAATGTTGATGAGACATTGAGATATTGGTAAGACAAATAAGATTGCCTCATCATCAGTCTTCAAGTAATGATCAAAATCATACACCGCTATACCATCGGGAAGGTGAGCAACATATACGATAGAGCGATATACACTAGACGGGAAGGGAAAAACACCGCCATACCGGCATATCAAAGAAATAACAGGTATTTTAATTAAAAGACTCTTCGACAGTTATGAAATGATCATTAGTTTGATTGATGTGACTAACAAAAATATCGACATGAGACTACTGCTATTAATGAAGAACTTGATCATAAAGGTGGTGCAAGCACCATTTATGAACCAAGGTTGGATGAAGTGTCCTGAAATTTGATAAATATGGCCTCAAAGAAGTTGAAATCACTATGAATTATAATTGAAGGATTTGGAGAACCAAGTTGGATGGCAGTAGGCAGCTGGAAATTTGCAGCATTTATCCAAGTAAGTGGTCTAGACTCAACTCAAAGTATTTTCTCAGTAAGTAGATGAAAGCATTGCATGAGTAGGGTTGAGATGGGAAAAACCCCAGGCAAACAGAAAGCAAAAAGATAGAAAACTAAAGCTAGGCAATTGAATCAAGACTTAATCGATTAGTGTCCTGGGTTTGGGCCAAAATAAAAAAGAATAGCATAGCTTAAACCATCTTGTGTGACATTAGTAGATAAACAGAAAAATATGGGAGATGTATGGACTCCGTGTAGGGGTTACGACCTCTTTATTTATCATTATAGGAAGAAATTTTGGCATAGCCCAGTGTCAAACCCATGGAATTTGAATTTGGCTAAACTTGTAGTACCCAACGTCTTTGTGAACATAGAGTTAATCAAGGTGTTGGCAAAAAATTACAATCTAAAGACGAGAACAATTCATTTTCTTGATGGGTCACAGTTCATGGTCATAAAGCTAGATTGTATTTCCATGATTTTTCAACTAGACACTTCCCTGAAAACAAAATTATGAATCAAAGACTTGTTGGAGGAATACCACACCATGGACACAAGTTACAAAAGGTGGAAAATGCCTCTACATAGGGTTAAAGGTGCAGGTAACCAAACTATGAGGTTCTCTAGTGAAGATAAGCCCCCATTCTCTATGAATTTTTTTGAAGAATACTTTCAATACACTTATTACTCAGTTGGTCAAGTACTAGGAATTGATGTTCTTGAGAACATGAAAATTGCTCCCATGGTTGTAACTAAAGACATCTAGAGCCATAATTCCTGACCCTATGTTTATGCAGAGTATTTATTAGAGGCCATCAATAATGCCCTCATTATCATCAAGAATGACAGTGAAGCCACTAATTTCAAGCACTATTCTCTTTTCATGCACATGATATTATACGAAGGGCAGGTGATGGGGATATGGGGTGAGGAATTAAGAATAAAAGAATTAGATAATGATAGAAATTCAAGGCATGTACAAATGTGGACATCTGTGTGAGACAGTAGGTGTGGGAGGTCCCGCTACCTATATTTTGAGGAATATTTTTTCAAACCACTATACAAGATGCTAGGCCACAAATGTGACTACAACCTCTCCCCAAAGATCTTAAGATTGCTTCAACCAAAATAAATGGGTCATGAAGTAGGGATAAATCACAATTGGGGGGACTGGTACATGTTTGGGGATTGTATTGTTATCAAGGTTTATGGATTTGAAGATGCACCTTATTTGTTGCTTAAGACTGTGCCAGACAGAGTTGCTTATTTAAAGATCATAAGGAAATTGTGATTTTCAGCTTTCATGCATTTAAAGAGGGAGGCTAACTTTCCTACCTTCCACTTTATGCTTTGGTGATTTCACTATTATCTCTAATTCAGACTTTGACTTCATTAGTGGTAAACTGGATTATTATGGCTTGTTGATTGGCAATAAAAGGGAAAAGTTTGATCCTGAACATTTCATTTTTGATGCCAAAAGTTTTCAGAAATTGAAAGGGTATGAGCATAGTTTCCTTTTAGAAGATGTCATCAGAAATTGTGAAGAAAAACAAAACATGATGAGAATGAATGCCTATAGTAGGGTTATGATGGTTGAGGCTTGGAAGGTGAATAATAACCCAGGATACGTAGGGGATTTCCCTGAGGTACATGATCCCATAGAAAGAATTGAACAGTTAATCCTCCATGAAGAAGAACTAATAAGAGATGTGCCACTTGTGGCATTTGAAAGAGGAAGGGGCATCGGTCCTAGGAGGAAAGTAGAAAATATCACACCACTAGATCACTTATCACCTTAGCCTACTCCTGAAGTGATATTTTCAATTGGTTCCCCATCCATGGAAGAAGATAACACTGAGGAGGAGGAAGGAGTCTCACAGTTTAATGCTCCTATTATACCCCAATATGAGATGCCATTGAAAAGAAGTGTGATCACCTTTGAAGCCTTTGATGAGCTATCAGATGATGTGAGGCATTGTGCAAGTCAGGAATTTGTTGCAGATGATACTTTTGTGCAAACCCCTAAATTTAAGTCTTTTATATATGAGTATAAAGGAAGACTAATAAGAGAAAGGTTAAAGGACATTGACCTTGAGAAAGAGGCTTATGCCTTGAAAGAGTTGCAACATGAAGTTGATAGGGAAATGAGAAACATGAATACTAAGAGAGGAAGAGAATTATTGCAAGAAGTTGGAGTTATGCTCCTTCCTGGGTGGGATATTAGTTCAACCAATGTGTTTGACAGCTTTTTGAAGAGAAAGAATAAAACTTTACAAATAACGAATGAAGTAGGTGACAGGGTCTATACAGGGTTAGGGTACAATCCTGATAATACCACTTTGCAAGTTTGGGCTCTTTACCCCCCAGGAAAGAAGCCTTCTCTCATTGACCATGATTATATTTTTGGACATCTCCTGGTGCAAAGAGTAGGGGAGACAGATCCCTTGGAGATTGCTGACTTGAATGTGAATGTAGCCAAATTCACCAAAGCCCAGATCCAAAAGCTAGTAAGAGATAACCAGTGGCTGATAGAGGAGAATGACAAGTTGAAACAAGAATTAACCAACTACAAACATTGGTTGCTTACTTCTCCAAGGATTTACTCTCCTTTAATTGAACATGAAAGAAAAGTGTTAGAGGCCATGTTTGAGATTGCTCAATGGAAGCATAAATTTGAAAAGGCTCAAAAGGAACAAGAAGAACTAAAAAGAAAATTGAAGGCTACTACTTTTGAAGTAGAATTAGGGATAATTTGTATGAAATTCAAAGATATGTTCCAACATGCAAATGGCATCTGGCGTGCTCATAGTGGAGCATACAAGGCCCTCATGGAGCATGGAAGTCTACTTGATAGGATGAAGGAAATGGAATCCCATATCAAGGAAAAATATGGAGATAATAGTGCTTTGCTCCAAGAATATCAAAGCCTCATGAATACACATGAAAACTTCTAGAATATCTTGAGACAAGAATTGAGTGACTTCATCCAGCTACTATGTATGGCCATGCCAGATTTCTTTGAAGAAACAGATTTGAAGGATTGAGAAACTTGGAAAAATGAGATATCAAAATATTTTCCAGGCATCCTTGATGACATCAATGATGAGGATGAGGTGCTCAGGAAAATGCATAGCTCAAAAGGATTGTTGGATTGGAGAATGTAATGATAGACACCCTACAAAATGCAAACACTTATGCCCAAGAGAAATACATTGATCACATGTCAAAGGTTAGTTTGTTCCTTGCATGAGTTGTATGAGGAGGTAGTCAAATTTTGGTTGTTGTGGACACATTAACATGGTGCTTGAGCCTTGAACAAATCTTAGGTGGTCATGGGTGCTTGTTGATGATTAGCGAACTATGGTGCATCCAACACTAAACTCTTTTTAAGTTTCTATGTTTTTAAGAAACGATGTAACTTTTGTGAACGGACCTGAAGCTTGTTGCTTCCCATACAAATAGGGAAACCAAGGTCTGATTTTGATCACCATATCATCATCATTTCAATCCATTAGAATAGATACTAAACCATCTCATCCACTTATTCATATCAAAAGAACTCATGTTATGTATGTTTATATTTTGATCAATATAATGGAGCAGATACATTGTAACTCATAATCCATTTTCAATGTTCAATTGTTGTGTCTATTTCATGCTTATTTATTGCTTTGTTGTCTCCAAAGTGGTCTTTTTAAGTTGTTTAAATCTGCAAGATTTATCAAGGCACATTTGTTGTTACTGTGTGGATGCTTTGATTGGTTTCTAGTTAGGTGTGAATTAAACTCCTTTCAACTAATTTACTTTAATTGGTTCGTATTAAGGATTAAAGTCCTCTTAGAGATTGGCACCATCTTATGGTCTAAAAACTTGCATTTTTGAGACCCAACAAATTGCAAATAACTTTGAAAATTTAGAAGTCTATGAAACAGTGTATATATTCTATGAAATAGTGTATATATTCTTGTACTTGTAAATATTCTTGTATATATTCTTTTACAGAGTTTGAATAAAAAATGCTTCACCCTTTTTTGTGAGTATATGAATTATTGTTTAAGGAAAAATGTTACAGTGTTTACATTTTCATTTTACTAGTTTCAAATCTTCATTTTCTATGTATATAAAATTGTATGTGCTCTTTATCTCTAATGGCATAAAACAGTAATGCCATCACAATCAGGGTTTTCAATTTCAGCACCATCATTGTCCACACTTTTCATATCCTATTCACTTTTAAGTACAATCATCAAATTTTATTTTTATTTCTTGTCCCAGTTAATCTTGATTCCTTTCAGCACAACATAGTAGGTTGCATGTTAAATTTCAAACATTTTCTTTGCATTTTTTTGTATATATTATTTTCTCAGTGCATCATTATGTAACAACAATTTCACTTCTGAGATATACAGTAAAAATAAATGAAAGCACATGTTTGCTTTGTCAAGGAAAATGTATGGTGAATACCCTATGTCTTTCAGATAAGTGTGCAAGAGAAATAAGACATAACTAATTGAATATGATTTTCTACTGTACAATTGTTTTTTTATGTACTTTTTTACTTTTTGCATGTGGATTACCCTCAGAAAGAGACTTATACTTATCTTTTCTTAAATGAATCCTTTACATTTCCTGTCTACGAAAGGAATTTACTGCTTGACAATAGGTTCATGAACTTCATACAAATTAAGATTGGTGTAAAAGGCCATCCCCACAAATGTTGTTTGGTCTAGAATTATAATGGAAAATAAAAAAACTTGCTAGGAGGATAAAACAAGTTTTCAATTGTCCAAGTACAACATAATATTACTAAAGCATTTCAAAGTTTAGTCCATAAGAATCATCCTTTTTTAAACATGGATTGCAAATAATTTTGAAAATTTAGAAGTCTTGATCATTAACATTATTGTCTGCTACAATGTCATCAAGTGTATCATTGTCAATGTTCATATGTTCTTTTAAGTATGTAATATTATCATCATCCTCATCTTGACCTGCATCATCTTCATCATCATTGAAATTTGACTATAGACCATCTATATTGTTACCAGATGTATTTGGATCATCATTTTCTATACCATCCATATTGTTGTCTTCCATAACATCATCTAACTCTCGATTGATGTCTTCTTGTGCCTGAACATAACCATCTTCAACATCATCATGGATGTCAATTTCTTCGATGTTCTCTAATCTATCTCTCTCATTTTGTTGGCCATCATTATTTTGCTTAATATCCACTAATGCACCATCAAATACATGCCTTAATCTTGGATCATAATATATGATAAATATCCATTTTGGGTCCAAAATATCTTCATAGAAAAATACTTGCACATGAACGACATACATATATTAGATGTATGTTATAACAATTTTATTGATTAATAAACACATGTATATATTTGCAATAAGCTATGAATTAATAGATTAATGATCACTATTGCTTCTTGTTTGAGTTAAAGAAATAGCTGCTCACAATGAATTGGTAGAACATAAGGCTCTTTATCCTCTGGTAGGAATGATGAGGAATCTATAGAAAACAATCCACTATGGGTATCTGTCTTTATGTCCTCTCAAATGCTTCATACCATCTACACTTAAAAATACAACATTTAAAAGAGTGGTAATCCAACTCAATAATTTATTGTATTTTCCCAACATATTGTAGATTCCCTTCAATTATATTCTTATCTTTTGAGCTTGATCAACTGGATTGCTCGAAGTCAACCATGATGCCACAATTGAAGGATTATCTCTTTATGTCTACACTTTCTACACAATAATGTTGACCATATGCCCACATTGTTGGATATTTCCTCACCTGTGAAAGACCATTCATTTTAGTGAAAAAAAATATAATGACAAATATTAAAATAGTTAATACTGTCAAAATTGTAAGGAAACAACATTTTGTAAAATTCCAACTATACCTTTCTTTCACATCCTCTAGACATGTTGATTTCATCTTCTGTTATGTTTGAATCTGTACCTGCATCTTCTATTTGATTTTGAATTTGTTTAGTAACCCATTCTAGTGTGCAATCTTTGCCCCATTTCCCAAGTAGATGAGTGGGAAGTGGAGTATTCCTTGGGTTTGATCTCTTAAACTGTCTCCTTGCTTCTAACACTTCTCTCTTTTTATCATATAGATCAATCCATTTGTTCATAAATTCCATGTGGTACAAAATGAACTTGTTGAGTATAGAACTTTCGTCTACACCTATTACATGTCAACATTTTTATTTCAAACTCCAAATGTCATGCTATTAATTTGAAAAATAAACTATAGAGTAAATTAATGTTTGCAAGAAAAACAACCACATTGATCATGAATTTACTTACTAAATTGTACTTCAACACCATTAGATTGTGGTTTTTCTCCATCAATAATATATGATGCTCATTCTTCATCCCAGACGCATGGGCCATCTTCAAAATCCTTGCCAAGGAATTCACACAGGAAGAAAAATGCTTCATTCAATACATACCCTTCAGCCATGCAACCCTCTGGATGTTCCTTTTGTCGGACCAATCTTTTAAGAGTTTTCATATACCTCTCAAAGAAAAACATCCACCTCATTGATACAACACCTGCCAATTCAATGTCATCGACTACGTGTATAAGTAAATGGACTTGTAGGTCCATGAAACTTATAGGGAGCTCCTTCTCAAATACACATACAATTTCTACAATTTCTTTCTTCCACTTTGGCACTTTAGATTCATGGATCTCCTTGGAGGTCACCCACCTAATATAAGAATAGTAAATTAGTATGAACCTTTAGTCATAAATTAAAATGCAATATAATATCTCTATGTCTCTCACACATGAACATTTCATATAACCACATACCTTGTAAATGTTGACAATCGACTTATGGCATTCCTTAAGTCAATTGTAAGACAGGAATCCCCCCTGATTGACAATGGCATGATATGCTATCAAACACATTTATGAAAAGGTCATTAGTATTTTTTTCTCACACAACAAAATATCAAAATAAATTTAGTGCTTAATCAATGTTACCATAAATTTTAAATTTTGATATATAATACCTTCATTGAATTATGAAAATCATGTATTTTACATCCTGTGATATGTCCATCAACTATAAAAGCTTTAGCCAATGATGACCCATAGCCAGTAGGTGTCCTTATTGAATGGATGACATTTTTTAGTTGGTCTAGCTATTTTTATTTCAAAATCCATGGAGCTTCTGCATATGTTTCATTTTCCCTATTTGGCCACAAATGTTTTCTATCAAATTTGGTACGCGAAAGAGCAATGTCTCTCCTCGAAGACAAGGTGCCCTTCTCTTTGCCTGATATGTGTCAAAATATAAAATCTGGGACATTTTTGAAATGTACATAGGATCTAATAGGTCAGATATTAATAGATCCTTCTAGTAAGGGAGCTCATAAAATATGGATTTCTTTTTCATTCCTTCAGACATATTAACTACAACTTGATTTGGTTCTTCAATTGAATCACCCCAATCAAAAAAATCCTCCCAAGTTTTAAATTCAATATCTTCATACTTCTTAAGCTAATCACCTGGACCCATAATCATGGGAGGGCCTATATTTTCAGCTTTTCCATCAAATTGATTCTTCAGGCAATTTCTAAATCTATGATCTAGTGGTAGAAAAACCATGTTGTTTGCGTAAATAAATTTATGTAGATCTTTAAAATACTACCCTTGAAATTGTTTTGCACATCTTGGACATGCAAATATCCCCTTTTTTTGAAGCCTTACAATTCAATAAGTAATGTTAATAACATAAAAAAAAAAATAGTATAAAACTAAGTATGAAAGTTGGGATGAAAATAAATTATGAGTGTAAATTTGTAAATATTTTATGTTACCATAACAAACACCAAGTCTTGGGAAATCAGGAATAGTCCAACATAGCACATTGACATTTTTAACTTGATGTTTTCCTGGAACAATAAGAGTCATCATAAGGTGCTCCTTTCTAACACTCATCTATGGGGGAATATTGTATACTATCAATCCGACTAGCCAAACACTATAATTTGAGCTAAGGAAAGAGAATGGGCACACTCCATCAATTGCAAGACCAAACTTGATACTACGGGGTTCATCTTTGAATTTTGTTGGCCATTTTTCCTCTATGTGTTTCATTGCTTTGGATTCAATCGAAATTCGCGTGAATCCATCTTTACTCCTATTTTTTGCATGCCAGTCCATCAATTGTGCTAGTGAATTGCAACAAAACATTCATTGAGGTCTAGGTATAATTGGCATGTGACGTAAAACCTTATTTGGAACTATAGGACCTTGTACATCTATATGATATCTCTTCTCTTTGCATACAGGGCATTCTACCTTGTTTTTATATTCATCTCTATATAAAATGCAATCATTTTTACATGAATGAATTTGCTTGTACTCAATCCCCAACTCAACCAACAACAGACGTGCCTCTCTGCAAGTTGATGGCAACACATTCTCTTCAGGGAATATTTTAGTTTTTAGTGCCTTGTAAGATTGCCAGAGATTAAATCAATTGAATGTTTGACTTATGATGAAAATGTTTGATATGTCAATCTATACTAGGACTATTTATATACAATATATGGTTTTAAAATCCCCTTAAGTAAATATAAATGAAGTTGATGAATGTTTACGAATTATGTACATCGATTGACAATGCAAAGTAAGAAATAGATTTCAACTCACTTCAGTAGGGTAGTTAATCCTTTGTCTGACCAACCAAATAGTGACTTGATTTCTAATAATATTAATGTGCATGTTAGTTTTGAAGTTCTACTTGCACTCGATTTGAACATGGGTGTCTTCGCTGCTTGCTTGATGGAATCTTTGATGTTGTCATCATCAACATTACGTTGGTGGTAATTACCCTTACTATCATCGTTACTGTCAACCATATCATAATTATTCTCATCATTATTTTCATCCCCAAACAAAACCTGTAAGCATTTCATTCAATCCTTCTTCATGCACTGCATTTTCTCTATCATGATCATCATCATTAAGGCTAGGTGGCATGTCATCAGTGTATGCACTCTCATCAGCTCTTCAAATTTCTTAGGTGGTAGTGTTCTCTTCAATCTTGCTCTTCTCGCCCTAGTATGGTTTAAAGGATGGTTTGGATCATCCCGTCCAAATCTGAATAACCCAGTTGGATCTTGGATATTAGTATGTGGTTCATCAAAATCTTCTACCTATCAACAAACCCAAGCATTATTTAATGTTTGGAAACAATTGGATAAATCATAAATGTATCAATTTCAAAGAAATATAATCAAATATGGCTTAAAAAATCAAAATATAAATTGTATGAACATATATACATCAATTGAATAATGGAACATTATTTTATAGACTACCTTTTTTAGACAATAATTTAAATAAAACACAATTTTGACAACATAGTTTGTAAAACATCAATCCACACTCATTTATTATTCTTTGATATTAATCAATTGTAGGAGGCATACTACTGACTGGAAGCTCATCCTATATGTAATGTCTTTGTACAATCGCTCATTTGAATTGTTTCTTTCCATGACATACAAAACATCCACAAACAACAATTTTCTTAAAGTATTCATCCCATGTACTATAGTCCTGACCTACCTCTTCTTCAGTGCAATCATTTGTTGTGTTTGCAGTATCCATTGTCATATCCTCTTCCACCCACTATTGTCTATGTGATATAACAGTTTTAGGTCCACGTCCATGTATATATCTTCTTCTTTTGCAAGTTGAACTCTCAGGCTCTACATTTGCTCCAATCTCCATCTAAAATAATCAACAACATGCATTAATTTATGTCAAGATTAGATAATACATTATAAATTTCAATAATACTGTGAAAAAATATTGACATATCACAAAATGCCATCAGATCATTTTTTCCTAAGTTAATTCAAAATTTGAGTACTTGGTGTCCCGCTTCATCCATTGTGTCCTCATTTGATATGACACGATTTGTTGCCATGGCCTTGTCTCACCCCTATAATACACAACATAGTAAATAATGTTTAGTACACCAATTATATCATTTCAATGAGTATGCTATCCAACACAAAACCTCACTTTAGTCATATATTTGACATATTGATATCTCCTCTATGTTGTAGCATTTGTGAATTCATAAACACCTTCCTCCTTTGGTTGAGGTTGCTTTCTCTTCTTACCTCTATTGTATCTACAAATTTCGTTGTCTCATATATTTCCACCCACTTTCCTCTCAGTGAATTAGTATTTCTATGCCATCCACATCCTCTCCCCATGGCCTCCTCTGTGAATAAAAATGTTTCCACAGAAGCTTTCACCGCACTACCGCTGAGAAGGAAGAAGCAACTTGTGGGACCATGGTAAAACCGCTCTACCGCACTGAGCTAATGAAGGAGCTGTGGGACAATGGTGGTCACCGCACTACTGCAGGACAATGGTAGAAGACTTGTGGGAGTCACTGCAACACCGCTAGGAATAGATGGAAGACTCGTGTGCCGCCATAGAAGCTTTCACCGCAGTATCATCGAGAAGGATGAAGCACCTTGTGGGACTGTGGTAAAAACCGCTCTACCACATCGAGTTGATGAAGGAGCCATTGGAAAACAGTGGTCACAAAAACAAGGCGAGAATTGGAATTATTTCCAACACTATGGATCCTGTGATACACAACAATAATAAGCGTTGAATTAAGTGCACTTAGCACTGCCTTAGGTGCCCCAAACAGATTACATTAATGGCCAAAAGTCAGCACAAAAGTTGGCATTAACTAATGTCGACTAAAGTGCCGACTATTGAATCAAAATTGAAAATTAAAAAAATTTCCCCCGTGAAGGAATAAATCAGACGACAAAAAAGGGAAAAATGATGCACGAAGGAAGAAATCAAATGACAAAAAAGGGAAAAACGCCACGTGAAGGAAGAGAGCAGGGTGATACCAAAAACTAATGAGAAATTTGATTTAGTTTGTGACACCATAGGTAAGGTTACAATTTTTTTTTCTTGGTTGAATTTGTGATTGTTTACTACTCTATGTATTGCATTTGAATTCATGATTGTTTACTGGTTCATGGCCTAACCTGTCCAGCCAACCTCTAAATTGTCCCATCATTATAAATTGTAAAACCTTTGAGAAACCAACAAAAAAATTTACCCTACCCATTTGAGGTTTGGCTCAAAATATTATAGCACGAAGCCAGGATGCCTCTGTATTCTTTCCCTAACCTGGGTATCAAGGAAATAGTAAACTGCTTGGAAAATCTGGGAATTGGGTTGGTCACTATTGAGCAACTATTGAAAATAAACACAGAAACCACTTGGTTTTGCCCAATCATGCCATAGTCACCGATGCCATGACAAATTTGTGCAAGATTGCATTATGAAAGAGTTTTCATGATAAGGTTATCAACACTAAGCAAACCCAACGAACATATTTTCCCTAGGTTATCAACCCTAAGCAAACCCAACAAACATATTTTCCCACAAAACAAAACTTTCATACCACAAACTAGATGAAAACTTTCATATCTAATAGTGTGTACTTCATTTGCCTCCAGAGACTGGACAAAAATAATTTTCCCTAGGTCACCTCAAAATGTCAAGCAATAGAAGGAAGCAAGCATTGTCAACAAACTCTGGCCACAATGAGGTAATTCATTGTCAATTTATAGATTTGTAAATGTTTCCATTGTTTCTTTGAACTTTACTTTTTAGTTTTTTATTTCAAAATTTCAAAGAAGAAATATTTAATTTAAATATATATATAGGGACATGAGAATGACAAAGATAAAGAGGAATTGTAGTTTTTAATTTTTTATTTCTAAATTTAAAAGAAGAAATATAATTTAAAATATATATATATATATAGGGACATGAGACTGACAAAGATAAAGAGGAATTGGCTTCCATATTGGGGGTAGAGGTAGTGAACAAATTGGTTAATGTGGACTAGACAACGCTTGCCAGATAGATAGAAAAACAATCTGGTAATGCCCCTCAAACATTGCAAACAAATCGATTGTGTCAAAGGGAATCAGTTGATTCCCCAACCAGTCCTGGATTGAACAAAAGATCCAAGAGGAAATCAGTGATAGTAAACTCTAAGAATGTGGAATAGGGAGTAGAGACTTCCAATGTCCTAGCCACTCCTGGGACACAAACTTCTTCCACCAGGCCATGTTATCAATCTTGCATTGGTAGCTACAATACGAAGATAGAATATGAGGTGGTTTCAGGGGAAGTCCAAATGACGGATGTTGGGAAAAATTTTGTGAATAGGTTGAAGGAATGATACCTTCAATGGTTTAAAGACCATCTACATTTGTCATTCTCACAAATACCCATGCAACTGAAAAAAGTAGTTATCCATGACATGGAGACTGATTTTAGCATAGGTTGGTCTGTAAAGAAGATAAAGCTACAAATGTCTCAAAACTACAAGAGATTTCAGTGCAACCAAACAAAGAAGATAAAAAAAATCCCTCCTGAGCTAAGGCAAAAAAGAAGGCCAATTGATGTAAGTGTGAAAGTATGGAAATAGCTTGTAAAAGCATACGAGAAGTCCAATGAACAGAGGAAGTTTGGTGAGGAGAGTACACAGGTATTTGAATTTTCTCATAAGATTATATCAAATTTATTAAACAATATTTAAATTTTATTTGTGCATAGTCAAATTGAATTAGTATATGTTTCAGGACAAGGCCTCCAAGGCTAGCTTGAAAAACTTTGTGCCACGCATTGTAGTGGATAGAAAAGTTTACAGGACTTGATATGTACATTTGTAAGTATATTTAATATGTTAAATGATATATTTTTTTTATTTCCTTGGGAAAAGTAAATGATTGCATATTAATTAGTTTAACTAGTCCATGTGCCATGTTTTGATAGGAGGAGAAATATGGCCACCATCCAAAGCAATTTGAAAAGAATATGTTACAAAACAAAAAGGTGGAACAATTTTGTAATCTAGATGGAGAATGAGGTATCAATAGTTGAGTTTCAATAACTTGGATATTGTTGTGTTAATATGCCAATTTGGATCTCTTGTGTTGAGTTGGTATTGATGTGTAGGATGAGTAAATAGAGCTCAAATCTTATGATTACAAGATGACCATTTATGTGCATGAATAAATAGTAGAAGGATGTAGATGAACTCAATTCATCTGACTTTATGCCTCTTGGTAGGAATTCCTCTTGAATCTCTAATATCAGGTGCCTGAGACTTCCTTGTAGCTTTTACCTTTCATTGTCGCCTTTCCTCTTCACTGTCAGTCTCGTCTCCTTTTTCCTTATCTGCATTTTTGGCTTCGGCTTCTAATTCATCCCATGTTTTACCTTCCTCCTCTTCATAATATTTTTCTTCTTCTTCATCCTCCTCTGACTCCACAAGAGATTCATCTTTTGAACCTTCCTCATCTGATTTTGATTCCTCTTCTACATCAGAGGGTTTGTATCCTTGATTTGACTCTTCTAAATTATCAAAATCAGAATCACTAGCTTCCATATTCAAGAATTCCCAACCACCATCTTCAATAAATTTATCTAGATCATCTGTAATAGTCTTCAAAATTGGCCGCTAGTTCAAATTCATTTTGCTTTCATAATACTTTATATCCATGGAGTTCAGCCATTCCTTGATGCCATCAAGTGAAGATTGAGGAATGGCATTAATGCGGATTACATCCCGCTTGAAGTCTTTCAAAACAATAGCAATATCAAATTCCTTTTTCCCAAGTCCCACTCTCTCAAGGTTAACAATCTCAATCTCACTAATAGTGATTACTAAGAAAGGTGATTCCACCAACTCTACCAAACAGTTTACCATAGGAACAATAAAAGCAGAGGCTTTGAAAGGAACTCCATGAAAAACAAGCTCTCTAAATGGTATATCAAACTCTAGTTCAAAATATTTTAGATGAGGCTGCTCTCATAGATCTCTTACTCACTTGACAAATCCTTGAAACTCTGTATTGATTTAACTTTTCCTATCCCTCTCTTGTTGTTCTTCCTATTTTTCATCAGGATCATACATTGACCTTCTTGCCCCTCCTAAAGTTTGAACCACATCCATTACCTCCACATAAAACTGAACATCCTTGGTCTTCTTGGTTCCCACACCATGATATGGTTATGCAAATGAAAATGAAGCAAAGCAATCATCTCCTTCTCCATTGGTTGGAAGAATGCATGCTTAATGTTTTGATACATGATATCATCTCTCTCTTCTGCTCTCATGATTGAATACCGGAATCCATTATGGTGGGCCTCCAGGGTTCCAGTCATCTTTCATCCTCTTCCACCAAATGTTGGCCTAATCCACACGTCTACCAGCCTAATTGGCTTTGTTTTTGAAAGCTGAAGTTTCTCCTGAGTGACTAGTGTAGCTCTCTTTGCCTTTTTAGACTCTTTCATTGCTACAGATTGTCTCTAGGATTTACTCATTTGTACCACATGGTTGATGTGCTTTGAATCCTTGCATCTAAAGGAAATTTCCTTAACATAAATACTACTAGGAAATTTCAATGTTGCCATTGTAGTTGGCATTAAAGCTAGTACCTGCAACATTGAAAATTATCCTTATATAAGAATTCCCTCCATCTTGTTGGATTGTAACACTCTTGATGGTGGCTACATGAAATCTGATTTTGATTCCTCTTCTACATCAGAGGGTTCATATCCTCAATTTGACTCTTTTGAATTATCAAAATCATAATCACTAGCTTCCATATTCAAAAATTCCCAACCACCATCTTTAATAAATTTATTTGGATCATCTATAATAGTCTTCAAAATTGGTCGCCTGTTCAAGTTCATTCTGCTTTCATAATACTTTATATCCATGGAGTTCAGCCATTCCTTGATGCCATCAAGTGAAGATTGAGGAATGGCATCAGTACGGAATACATCCTGCTTGAAGTCTTTGAAAACAATAGCCATATCAAATGCCTTTTTCCCAAGTCCTACTCTCTAAAGTTAACAATCTCAATCTCACTAATAGTGATTACTAAGAAAGGTAATTCCATGAACTCTACCAAAAAATTTACCATAGGAACAATAAAAGAAAAGGATTTGAAAGGAACTCCATGAAAACCAAGCTCTCCAAATGGTATATCAAACTCTAGTTCAAAATATTTTAGATGAGGCTACTCCCATAGCTCTCTTACTCACTTGACAAATCCTTGAAACTCTGTATTGATTTTATTTTTCATGTCCCTCTCTTGCTATTCTTCCTCAATTTCATCAGGATCATACATTGACCTTCTTGCCCCTCCTAAATTTTGGACCACATCCATTACCTCCACATAAAACTGGACATCCTTGGTCTTCTTGGTTCCTACTCCATGATATGGTTATGCAAATAAAAATGAAGCAAACTAATCATCTCCTTCTCCGCTGGCTAGAAGAATGCATGCTTAATGTTTTGATACATGATATCATCTTTCTTTTCTGCTCTCATGGTTGAATACTAAAATCCATTATGGTGGGCCTCCAGAGTTCTAGTCATCTTTCTTCCTCTTCCACCAAATGTTGGCCTGATCCACAAGTCTGCCAACCTAATTGGCTTTATTTTTGAAAGTTGAAGTTTGTCCTGACTCACTACTATTAACTATAAAAATTTTGAAATTTTATTATGGTATGTGCACTTTAATATGATGTAATATGATTATGGCTTCGTCTCATATGTTGAATATTAGATATATAACAGAAAAATAAATTATTGCATGAAATAAATAATAACTTTTCATTTTAAATGTTTTTTTTTGTAGAACACGGGTCTTCTAGAAGATCAAGATGATCCTCAACATGATATAGGGGTATGTGCGGGATCATCATGGAAAAAATAGGCCCTTAAGTGGCAAAAACTCGAAAAATCAGAGTTAGGCAACTTGACTAAAAATTTGAATAAGTTATCCATATTATTTCAAAAATATGTAAGAATAGAATTTGTAGAAAATTTAATTTAGTTTCTAAAATACTAGTTTTGTTAAAAAAAATCTATTTGGTGAAAATTTGAAATTTTAATGTAGTAGTACTTAAATTTTAGGGAAAAAATAAGAAGTAGGTGTTTGTCTGACCACCTTAACCATGATAAAATGATAATATTTTTTTATAAGATTTTAGATATAAGTAGAGGACTCATGTCCCGATGTGATGCATATTTTTTTGTAATTTTTTGCCAAGTAAATAATTAATTATGAATTTTTAATTACAACTTTTAAAAAATATAAAAACTCATATGTCCGACCACCTTAACTTGGTCAAAACTTTATGAAATTCAATTTTATTTTTTTAATCCTATATTATGTGAAGCATATAATGTGATGCATGTTTTGGCTTCAAAAAATGTGATACCATTTGAAAGCTATAGATTTTTTCAATCAGCCTATCAATCAGGACTTTAGTCGTAATTTGAATATACAATGAATAATAATTACTTATAAAATTCAAAGTAGGGCATAATTTATATTGGTGGAAAGCTGAGAATCTCCTTTAAAAACCCTTTTCGTTTCATTAATTTTGGGTAAAAAAAGTCATCAACCACATACCCATCATATTGCCACTTTTTGGCCCATCATGATCCTGCACATACCTATAGATCCACAAAATATTGGTTATGCTAGTACAAATCACATGGCAGAGGATGATGATGATGCAGATATAGAAGGTACCAAGGTCGATGATAATGATGATGGCAATTACGACGACGATGATGATCAGGATGGTGATGATGATGATGAGACGGTGATAGTAACCAATAAAATTCATGATCATATAGACTACATCATGGACATTGTTGATATATCGTTATGATAACTCTTTTCATGATTACTATCATATGTATCATTTTCACGGCCTTCTGTACTATATTGTTGAGTTGTATCATATTGACATGTATCATTTTCACTTATCATTTGGACATGTATCATCTTGACTTGTATCAATTTGAGTTACATAATTTATCAATTTTATTTATATCATTTGTACATGTATCATTTTTACTTATATCAACTGTTGGATTGCATGTATCATTTTGACATGTTTTTGATGTATTGCATATTTTACTTTCACTTTTTTTAGTTATATATGATGATGATATTATCAATATTGACTTGTTAATTTATATATATTAAAAGTGGTCGATGATTTTTGGATGGATATTTATTAAGTATGATGATTTTAATTTACTGCTCAGGATGGATGTTGTCAAATTCAATTAAATTATAGATATTTGACTCACTTGTTTCAATTATAGATGATGATCATGTTACAATAATTATATTGTTATTTAAACATATGAGTTAAATAATTAAATTACTTGCTCTATAATCATATGAGTTATTTAAGAGGCATGATACATTTAACTAATTAAATTGAAATAAAACATATTAAATTAATAAATGGAAGCAAAACAAGAAGCATTTTTAGAAGCCAAAAAGGAAGCAACAATAGAAACCAAACTAGAAGTAATCTTGGAAGAAAATTTGGAAGCAAAACTGGAAACAAAATCAGAAGAAAAATCGGAAGCAAGACTGGAAGCAAAACTAGAAGCAAAACTGGAAGCAAAACTAGAAGCAAAACCGGAAGCAAACCTGGAAGTAAAATCGGATGTAAACTTGGAAGCAAAATTGGAAGCAAAACCAAAAGCAAACTTGGAAGAAAAACTAAAGGAAAAACTAGAAGCAAAACCAAAAGCAAATGTGGAAGTGAAACCAGAAAAAAAAATTGGAAGCAAAAGTGGAAGGAAAACTAAAAGCAAAACTGGAAGCAAACTTGGAGGAAAAACAGGAAGCAAAATTGAACGTTAAATTGGAAGCAAAACTAGAAGCAAAAATGGGAGTAGACATGGAAGAAAAATCAGAAGCCAACTTGGGATCCAATTTTGGTGCCATTTACATCACTACTTCAGGGCGCTAATGGAGGTGCCATGATTTCTTGGTGCTATTCCGGCACAAAATCTGGCACCAAACTGGCCATGCCTATTTATGTCAAGTTTAACACCTACCAAATTGTTTAATTCATGGCTCAAAATACACTAAAATCTGGCACAAAAGTCAACGCTAATTTCCTATTGTGCTATTGTTATATATATCTCTACATATATCTCCCTATCTCTCTCCCCATACATCTATATCCTTTCCCTCTCTCCTGACCTTCTTCTCTCTCTATCTTATTTTCTCCATCTCTCCCTCCATCTCCTCTACTCTATATTTATATTTATTTCTCACTCGATCTCCCTCTCAGTCATCTCTTTATCTCTTTCTATCCATATCCTTCTCTATGTATATCTCCCTATCTCTTTATCTCTCTATATCACTCTCTATCTATATCTCTCCCTCTCCCTCTCCCTCTCCCTCTCCCTCTCCCTCTCTCCCCTCTCTTCTTCTCTCTCTCTCTCTACATATATCTCCTTCCCCATCTTCTCTTTCTCTCCTCTACATATCTCTCTCCCTTTCTCTCCCTCCCTCTCTCTATCTCTCCCTCTCTTGCTCCCTCCCTATTCCCCTATCTATCTTTATATCTTAACCTCTCTCTCTCTCTCTCTCTCGCCCCTATTTATATCTCCCTCTCCTCTATTTTTCTTTCTCTACTTCTCTCTTTATCTCTCTCCCTTCCCTTCTCACTATATCTCCTTATATCTCTATCTTTATATTACTCTATCTCTCCAAATATCTCTCTCTCTATCTCTCCCTCTTCCTCTTCTTTATCTCTTTATCTCTTCCTCTCTATCTATCCCTTTCTATCTCTCCCCCTCTATCTCCCTATCTCTCTTTATCTTTATTTCTCCCTCTATCATTCTCTCTATCTCTATCTATTTTCCTCCCTCTTCCTCTCTCATTATATATCCATCTCTACCTCTATCTCTATGTCTCACTCTTCCTCTCTCACTCTATATTCATATCTACATCTATATTCCCCACTCCCCCTCCATCTCTAGAAATGTCTCTCTCTCCCTCCATCCATCTCTCTCCCTATCTCTTCCCCTTCCACTTCATAGACCTTCATTGTCTTCTTGATTCAAATGTTTTCTTTCACTCATTTTTAGAGACCTTTGTTGCACAAACAATACCATTTTCTCAATGGCCAACTAATTGATCTCATTTAATACACAAATTTGTGCAAAATATAGGCTTAAATTTTCCATAATTGACATTCCACACCTCTTCGACTTACCCATTACACACCAAGATGCAATTGCTAGTGTATTTAATTTAGGATTAGAATTAGAATATGGGATTAGAGTATAACTAGCTTATACATTTTAAAAAATCTATATAAAATATAATAAAATATTAATAAAAATAATATAGTAGAATTTTTTTTTTGAAAACAAAGGGGTAAAAACTTTATTAGAAATCAGAAAAGAGCATTACAATAATAACCAAGGGACCCAGCCCTAGAAAACAAGGCGAAAACCCCACAGCATAAAACAACATCAACTATCCCCATGTGTCCTCCTATCCTCCTCCAAGAACGGGTCTAAATCTAGATGCAACTCAGGGTTAACTTGATCCCAATCCTCAACCTTCCAACCACTATCATGCTTAGAGGCCCATTTGGCCAAGCAGTCAACAGCACGATTCCACTCCCTCGGGATGTGAACAAAGGATGCCTCCTCCATCCGAGAACTAACCTGAAGAATCCGCTGAACCACCAAAGCCAACTACCAATTTATATTAGATATCTTTCGCTCATTCAAGAGAGTAATCAAAATTTGTGAATCAACTTCACAAATAACCTTTCTCCATCCCAAAGCAAGGGCCCTCTCAATAGCATAAAGAATTTCCAGACCCTCCATGAAGTTAACAGTCTTCACCCCCTCATGTATAGAGAATAGAAAAATCACCGACCTAGCTGAGTCCCTGCCAACCCCACCAATTCCAGCAGGCCTAGGATTTCCCCTAGAAGAACCATCAGTATTGATCTTTAAAAATCCATTGGGAGGAGGTAACCAGCTTCCAACCTATTGAACCCTCTTTTTCCCATGCCTATAGTTCCTAGACTGACAAAAGATGAATGAATTTCTTGAAGACACAGTTTGGCCACCAAATCAGCATCACCTCTCTCCAAGGGGAAAACCACATCACATTTAGCTAAAATAGACTCCTGCACCATTCCTAGCATACGCATCCAAACTTGCCAACCCACCAACTTCTGATCATGAAAAATTCGGTAGTTCCGCTCTAGCCAAATCTGCCAAAGCAGAAAGGTAGGGCCCACGAACCAAACTTCCTGCAAAAAGGAAGTCATAGAAGGAGGTCTTCCCATACTATCCCAGAATTCAACCAAAGAGCACGCATGAATACAAGGAAGCTTCCACACCTCCCACCACCAATGCCAAAGTTGCACAACAAAGGGGCACCGAAAGAACAAATGCGAAGAATCCTCTTCCACTCCCCCACACAAAACATAAATTGAAGGTCCTTGAAATCCCCGTTTACGAATGTTATCCTAGGTCAAGCACCTATTCCAAGCCAAAGTTCAAACAAATCAGTTGCATTTAGGCCACGAGAGTTTATTCCACACCCTTTTCCACCAATGAACCTCTACCCCAATTAGCTTCTAAGCCAATAATGCCTGATAACTAGAAGCAACAGAGTAAACCCCCTTAGGATTATGGGTCCAAGTAAGAATATCCTCTTCTAGAAGAGAACTACAACTCCTACTATGAAGAATCTTGTGAATCTCAACACTTTCTTCTGCAAGTCCCAAAACTGGCCACTCTGCGGGATCCTTCCAATGAGCTACCTCCAACTAACCAAAAGAAGCAACAGCTTGAAGTCACTCACCCTAGCCTAGCCAGCCTCAAGAAATCTTTGGCACAAAGGAAGTAGGTTGGGGAACTAAGAATTAAGTGGAGGGAATCCATCCCAAGAATTCGACCAGAAGAGAGCTTCAGTTCCCTATCTACAGATCCAAAATAAACCTTCCTTGATAAGCTTTGCACCCTTTTGAAGAGTATTCCAAATCACTGAACCTTTCCCCTCAAGAGGGTAACGAGGGAGATCCTACTGTGGAATCCTTGGGAAATACTTATGAGATAATATCCTGGCCCACGGCTAATCCTGTTCCACACACCATCTCCAAAATAGCTTAGCAGCCACAGCCACTCCGGATAATGCAGACTGTCGAAGACCAAGACCACCAAATTGCTTTGGGCTGCACACAACATCCCACCTAACCAGGCTCCACTTGTAAGATGCCAAACTTCCCGCCCATAAGAACTGCCTTGCAAGAGAATCCAACTCCCTCAAAAAACCCATCGGATCCACCTGAAGCATAAATCTATGGGTCCAATGATTAACTTTTAATTGGAGCTTATCAATAATATTCTACCAAGAACCCTTGGGAAGATGGCGAACAAAAATTGGGAAACCCAGATACGTCAAAGGGAGAACCCCTATCTGAAACCTCAAGATAATAGCAATTCTTCTTTGTATGGGGGTCGATGTATTGAAGAAGAATATGGAAGACTTCTCCTCATTAATCAATTGTCTTGAAGCAACAAGATATATGTCCAACACCTACCTCAAGTTAGTAGCTTCCCTAACAGTAGCCATCCCCATCAGGGCAGTATCATCAAAAAACTACAAATGAGATTGTGAAGGCAAGTCTGCACTCCATCGCCAACCCTGAATGATGCCAAGCTCCACCCTTCTTTTCAACAAACATCCAAGGCCTTCCACAAGAAGCAAAAAAAGATACAGAGAAAGAGGATCCCCTTGGCGCAAACCCCTTAAGGCACCAAAAAGTTCAAAATGATCTCCATTTATCAAAACTAAGAAGGAAACAGACGTGACACAACTCATGACCCATTGGATCCACTCCTCACCAAAACCAAAAGAAACAAGGATCTTCTACAAAAAATACCATCTAACCCTGTCATAAGCCTTAGCCATATCCAACTTAATGAACATAGCCTTCTCGTGGGAGTTGTCCATGGAGTGGATGGTCTTCGTAGCAATGATAACCCCATCAAGAATCTGTCGACCCGCCACAAATCCACTCTGTTCCTCTAAAATCAGCACTTTAAGCCACTTCTTCAATCTCTCAGCCAATAACTTTGAAATGATTTTATAAGCCACATTGCAAAGAGAGATAGGCTGGAACTGAGATAACCTATTAGCGCCTTCACACTTGGGTATGAGAGCAAGGAAGGTGGAATTCAGAGCACGAATCATCTGTTTATTCCTTTGGGACTCAAGGACAACCGCCAGAAGATCCAAATTTATGATATCCCAAAATTCCTGAAAAAATTCAATCGGGAAACCATCGGGACCAGGAGCTTTACCCTTCTTCATCTGAAACACAATCCCCTCTAGCTCATCAAGAGAGATATCTTTCATCAGATACTCATTCGCCTCCATGGAGACCAATTGAGGAATACAAGAAAGAACCTGTGCTTCCTCAATAGAGCCCCCTTGTGAATCCTCCCTAAATAAAGTAGCAAAATACTGAGATGCCTCAGCAGAGATTTTTTGAAATGAGGCAAGACGTTCACCCCTATCATTCACCAGAATAGGAATGGAATTACCATGCCTCCTGTCCTTACAGAATTAAAGAAGAAGGCAGTGTTTTTATCACCTTCTTGTAACCATTCAACTCGAGCCTTTTGCTTCCAATAGATTTCTTCTCGCAATTCAAATTCCTCAACCACTTTCAAAGTCTTAGCCTCCTCCCTTAGAAGATCCTCAAAGGCCCCATTCTCACGAATCAACCGCGTAATATTATTCAACTCCTCCTGGGTAACAACCTTAGCATGAAAGATATTACTAAAACATCGTCGATTCCACCTTTTAAGCTAATATTTGACAAACTGAAGAAGCTTGGAGAATGTGTACATTGCCATACCAAAAGTTGGTCTACCAATCCGCCACTACTCAGCCACATGTTCATGAAGAGTAGGATCCCGTAACCACATAAGCTGGAACTTGAATGAGGGAGAACGAGGTCCCCGAGCAGAAATAATACTAAGCTTAATAGGCCAATGATCAGAACCTCTCCAATCAATAATTTCAGATCGAGTGGACCATAAGTCTCCAACCCAATAACAAGAAACCAAGAATCGATCTAGCCTCTTAGCAACACAACTCTCACCAATTCTCCTATTATTCCAAGTGAAGCGACCATTACTTGGCAGAACATCAATAAGATTTAATTCAGAAATGCTATCTCTGAATAACAGAGCAAAAGGCTCCAACCTAGGAATTCCACCTCTTTTCTCAAACAACTCCACAATAGCATTAAAGTCACCAGCCATAACCCATGGATGGTAAGGAGTTAAGCTATGAATAAAACAAAGATGGGACCATAGAAGTTGTTTACCCAGAAACTCAACAGGTGCATACACATTAGAGAGGAGAATACACTCACTAGTCTCATACCAAGAGGCGACTAGGGATATAGAGGATCTAGAGGACATCCACCAGAGAGGGAAAATCTTCCAAGGGTTCCAAAAGCAAGCCACCCCTCCAGAAGCACCAAGATCCCCCAAACACTGGAATTCACCATATTTCCACAACTTAGGAACCATGGCCAACATATTATCTATAGATAATTTAGTCTCCTGAAGAAAAAGAACATCCGGAGAATGATTCCTAACCAAATCACGAACAAATTTTTGTCAAGGGCCACTGTTCAAGCCCCTTACATTCCATGAGAGAACAATCATTTCTGGGGGCATGAAAAATGTGAATCCAAAGTCTTGACTAACCCTGACTCCACCAAAGTTTCCCCAGTTAATTTAATCTTCTCCATATCCTTTTTCCTTCCCAGCTTGTAAGTCCTGTCGCCAACCCCTTTCTTTAGTTCATTTTGCTGAATACCTAAACGAGAGGAGGCCAAAGAGCTCTTCCCCACATCCTTGCCTCCTTTCAGGGGCAATGGGGAACCACCTCCACCACTCTTCGAAGCTCCAATAGAAAATTCTTGTTCAATCTGGACAATCAATTGTTGATCTGTATCCATCTGCCCAACCCCAATCTCCTACACAACCTGCATGGCCTCCAATGGTGGCCCATCCTATCCTGTACCCAAAGTTCCCTAATCCAAGTTCAACAACCCTAGATTCACTTCCTCCTGGCTAAGATCATCCAGCACCTCAAACCTATTAAAATTTTCATCATCCTGCCTCTCCCTCAAGGTCCGCTTTTGGCCCTGATTCCTATTGCAAGCCTTGATAGGGACATAACCATCATCTCCATTACCATCACCCGGAATAGGCTCCTTAGCATTATCAGTCCTAGGTGGATTACAAGAAGGCTGAGAAGGTTGGGGCACCACAGGCTTAGCCCTAGGGCACCTACGCTGCAAGTGACCATATTCATGACAAAGACGACACTGAAAAGGTAGGGTTTCGTAATCTAGCTGTTGAACCCAAGTATATGATCTAGCACTCACTTCAACAGAATCTGGCAGTGGCTTGCTTAAATCAATTTCTACACAGATATGAGCAAAAGTCATTACCTTTTTATACTGTGTTTGTTATGAAGACCCAATAGGTTCACCGAGCATTGAAGCCACCAAATGCAACACATCATCCTGCCAACATTCAACTAGAAACCACGGCAACCGAACCCAAATTGGGATCTGACTCGGTATTGCCTCGGTCGGGTTGAAGCCAGCATGCCATGGCTTGATAAACAAACCCACCTAGTTATAAAAATAGGGGCCACCCTCGAAGACCTTATTTCGATCTGCCATGCAATCAAAAGAGACCATAAAAAAGTTGTTCGCAAGGAGCCTAATCTCCATCTCCCCCTCCGATATCCAAGTCTGCTGAGCCCAGGATTCCAAAAATTGCAGCGAGACTCTCAAACCCATGAACTTGCAATAAAAAGAGTGCCTTGAATAGTATTCAATATCATCTGCAAGCATTTCCATCGGGATAATCAACTTCGGTCACTTTTTGCATCTTTCCAAACACCCATTAATCTCCATTATTCAGGAACCACTAACCGATCCTAGATCATTCATCTCCATCTCTAAAAAAAACAACGTATTATCAAAAATATTCACTCCATGCGCCAAAGGCTTTGAACCAAATGCTGATCGAAAATCCAATTTGGGGCTAGCCCCAGATGTTTCCCCACCTAGCATAGCAAAAAACAAGATCCCCAACAAGCATGCAAACCCCCAAGACACTTTAGCAAGAAATGGAAAAAAAGAAAAGACCCCAAGGGAAGGATCAAAACCCTTCCACCCACAAGCCACCCAAATGGCAACAAGAAGGCCTCTAGAAAAGAAAAAACCCCACCACCACAACCCCGATAGCTTCAAAAACCCCCCCCACAACGTAGAAGTGAGCAACACACAGAGAACGAGCTAGGGCACGGTCACCCTAGCTCGACTTGTAGAGCACGCGAACGCCATCAATACCTTGGATTCCTAATATAGTAGAATATTAATATAATAATAATAATAAACTAATTGTTTTATCATTAAACATATTATTATATACTAATTTTATTAAATGCAACAAGATATATTATAAAAAATTAATAATTGAAAATATTTTTTTATTGAATGGATAATTATTTTAATTTTTTATTATAAAGATGTAATAATATTATAAAGTTATATAACATTCTTTAATAATGTACAGTATGATTGTAACATTTAAGACATGAATTGAATTTTCATTGATATAATTATTTTTTTATGAAATCATATGTGAAAATTAAAATTAATTAAGTTTTTTATTATTTTTTTTGTATGATTATATTATTTAATTATTTGAAATAATATATAAAAAAAATAAAAAAAAAGATTATTTAAATAATCTATTTTTTTTCCTTGACAAACTCTCTAATTTGATCATTTCTGATCCAGAACTTTTGTACAAATGATGGAGAATAGTTTGAAATGACACGGTGGAAGTAGGATAGCGGGTATCATTAATTTTGAAATGGGGACAAGGAATTTGATGGTGATGGTGAAGCAGAGGAGCATGTTGCCTCCCCGTATGCATATTCCTTGATGTTGCCATCGTTTCATGTCCTCGTGGGACACCAATCAATTTGAATCTCAATCTTAGGTAAATTCTACTTTGTTTCCTATGGCTTTTATTAAAAGGCTTTCGCCATGCCCTCATTTCACAGATTTTGTAGAAGCAACAGGTAGCAAAGAAAGAATCGATTGGAGACACCAAGATACGCATATTGGTGAAATCATTTTCCCAAAAATACATGAACCATCCATGCTTCCAGAGTTTCTACAAGGTTGGACTACCTTGAAGAAGAGTGCTTTATATGGTGCTTCAATTTTCTCACATCGATAAGAAGTCCATAGAACAATTCAAAATGTGGGTACACAAGCAACTATTCAAAAAAGACATAGATGTCAATGAAATGGCCAAAATGTTCTTCTGGTTTAAGCGCATGTATTTTTTTGGAGCTCAATATGAATTCATCTTTAATTACAAAACCCGCCTCGATATGAGTAGAGGTAAAACTATATACGTTTCTGCAAAAACTTGTAACATGTTGAGCAACAATGATACCACATTTAGTGAGGACTTGAACTCGGGATCACCAATGGTTAAGCCAATAGAACTTACCAATTAAATGAATGTCAAGTGTATTATATGTTAACAAACAACCACTTTGTGTTAATAATAAAACAATTTTTTTGGGGATGATTTTGAAGCAAATGCATCTTGATGGATGAGCATTCAACCCTAGACTATCTTTAAAAAAGAAAAATGTATTCTCGTGTTCTACAATTAGTAAGGATTGGTCAAACATTTTCCTCAAATTTATAGGTTTGTTTTTCTAGGTGAATTGGTTTATTGATAGTCTGCTTCTAGTAGACAGAAGTGTATAAAATGCTTGATGGGCGAGAATCATGTCGTTGTACTGACCAAATCAAGCCAAATACAAGCTTGAACATTAAACTAGCTAGTGTTGCCCTTTTAGCAACTAGAACGTGTATATATACCTATCACATAGTCCTTGAACCTGTAGCTTTTCTTGGGCATGGTATAGAGAGTCTACTTTCTTCAATTACACTTGTCTTTCAAGAAGCACAAAGACGTTGATAATTACCTAGTTATATGTTATTATTAATCTAATTTGTTCTACTATGTTATCTATATCTTGGGGACTCTATGATAGAAAGATGATGATGCTATTAGTTGTAATATTCTTGGTTGAACCTAAAGGTTTAGTGGACAACACCATTCTAGGTTTCTTCCTGGCTTAGAACACTGTTGCGACTTGGGATACACGTAATGATGTCATTTGTGTTAAAAAACATTTTTCTTGAGGCTTCTTTTTTTCCTTTGTTTCAAAAGTTCTAGATTTTGGGAAACTTCTAGTGGAAAGAATAAAGCCTATTTGTAGCAAACTAGATATCTAGAGGGTGATTCTTCGGGTGGGTAAACTCATAGCTATTTATTATAAAAAGAATTGTAACTGCTTTCTAGATTTGGGCAAACAACAATGTTTTCTTACTTCTGAGGAGCCTAACATCTCACATAATTTCTATTATGTGTTGTAGTTCCTTAAATTATTTGACAGAGTTTAGGTCATGCTCTTTAAGGGGAGACCTTCCACTTGGATTTGATGCCAACGTTAGGAAATCAAATTTTCATATTCGGAGAAGCATGCCCATAGAGTTCAAAAGAAGCCATGCCTTAGTCATGCATGTTAGGGGTAGGGACATGTGTTTGTTATGAAAGGCAATATTGGGGATGGCCGAAGATTCCACAAAATGACTCTTGTCATCTCCAAGCATCTTCAAAGGCATCTTTTGAGGCCTCCATACACCCATAAAAAAAATTAATTAAAATAAATCCCCCTAACTCTTTTTAACTTGTAAAATTCTAAAATTATTTATAATCTTAAAGATTTAAGATTTTTACACTCAAACATAATATCATTTAAAGTTTTTGATATTTATAATCTTTCTATGCAGCGTTTAGATTTATTGCATAAACATTTCTTGAAAATGTCTTATGCAACCTTTATGTGATTAACTCTATGAATAGCTTTTTTATCCCACAAAACCTAAAGAGAAAAAATTGGGACGATCTTGCCTTTTGTATTTAAAAAACTCATCACAAGGAAGCATTTGTGTACATCGTAGGATCACAGAATAGTTAGGACCATGAGGTGAAGTATGGTATACAATGTCATCCTAGGAAAGCATAGGGCTATTGGCCTGTTAGCTAATATGACTGCTCAACCATTAAAGCAGGGAAAGAACTACAAGTATAAAGCATTTCTACATGATCTCCAATCCTGAGAATAACACTGCTACACATATGCCCATCCCTATTTCGTAACCTATGTGCACTTGCTAAAAGGTAAGAAAATGAGCGAAAGACACATGGAATGAGTCATGATGGGCTTTGTATGAAACCAAGCATTGGGATTTTCATGAGACCTCTGTGTTGAAGTCACAAGATTCTTTGGGTATCTAACTTTGAGTCTCAAGAAACCTTAAATGGGTTGATTTTGAGTAAGAGCAAAATATTCGGTCAATTTCAAACACACAAAGCAGTAAACTTGGTAAAAAATAATTTCCTATGCTCATTGTACTATGTTAAATCCCCACGTAAGAATTGAAGACTTAATTTTGGTTTTTTAACATTGATTAATTAAATGAAGTTCATATCAATTGTGGGAAAGGGTTTATAACTGTTGATCTAAGTGTGACTGGATTTTCTCAGACCTTTCACTATTGGGCAGTGGTAATGGAGGAAAGAGTCTTGTGTTCTATGAGTAATCTAATATTTTTGAGGTCCAAAAGGGCTTGGCTGAGTAGCATTGGACCCAATGACTATTCCTACATGTTGATTTTGTGTCCATTCTTTTCATGCCCAAATAAGACACAATTCATGGATTTTGTATTATCTTTGTTTTGTAATTTTTAATAAAAATCAGATGCTTCCTTTTTGGGTAAAATAGTTTAGTTGAATTAAGTTTCAATATTTAGTACATATCTTAGTATGATTTTTCTTATGCTTGGACACCCTGCAATTAAATTCCCATGAAATGAAAAGGTCTTTTCTAGTTTTGAAATTTTTTCTATAAAATGATTTTTTAGTTTTCCATAATTTCTCTGGATCTTGATGTTAGTTCTGATCTGATTGTGATCAACTTGATTTACTAGTCTTGCAAAGTCCAAACAGAGTTCAAGTTTGGATAATATGGGCTATATCGATTTCTATCTTCCATGCATGTGCCTTTATATGTCCTATTCGTGTCAAAACTCATGCATTACTTCAAAGTTTAAATCATGTAGACAACAACACTAACCATGCTTAAAATTGCACATAAATATACATTCAAAGCACTAATAAAATGTACTATAACTTTCATTCTCCACGCCAAGGGTAACAAGAAGTGCAATACAATGGGTGGTAACCATTATGCAATGTCACAGGGGTGTTTGTGTCGATACAATGATTCAACCACTAGCTACAAGGCACTTCCTTATGTGACTAGTAGAGCATTGTACCTTTCTTTGATGTAAATTTTTTGTGTTTCCCAATCTTCCATTTCTAGACACTGGTGTGTGGTGATGGACATATTTATAAATATTATATTCAAATTGGACACAAATTTAAATTGAAAATTATACTGGAATGGGGTAACAATTTTTTTCTTTCTAATAAAAATAAATTTAAAAGTTACAAAGAGAGTGCATTAGAGATACTTATAGGTTACAATCCTTAGAATGGGTCAATTATTCGATATATACAAGAAAAAATTGGTCTGGAGCAGCAATATGCATTTTCCTAGAACTAGGGATGAACCCTTTCCAACGTTTCTTGGGACTTGGTGCCAAAGCTTGCTAGAAAAGGAAAAAAATTGATGCAATTCAACAAGTTGTCATTGTAATACTCTATCTAATTTCATCTTTAGTAGCCCACCAAAAGTTGTTGAGATCAGGTATGCATTGGCATGATCACTTAAGATTTATGTTGTGAGATTCTTGGAGTTTTTGTCCTCCAATTAGTCATATGACTTCCCCTTTATGCTATAAATAAACTCTTGGGAGGTCTTCATAGATCCTCAAAAGATCCATCTATACTTGGATTTCCTTCTTGTTTATCATATCCCATCATACTTGGATATGACATTGTTGCCCATGCATACTTGAATTACCTTGGAAGCCCCATCAATCTTCATCGTAACAAATGTCCATGGAAGAAGGATTTCTCCTTGGGTGAGCCTTTGACAAAGATGAATTTGTTAGTATAAGTGAAATATACCAAATATTGAGCTCATCATCTTCTAGTTGAAGCTTGAAATTGACTACTTTATACAATGATTAATGATATGGGTAGGTCTTTGTATTTATGGCCAAACTAGCCCATGTGTAGGGAATGATGTACATGACAAAGTTTTGAACTCCAAATTTTAGAAAATTCCCTTTTAATCATAAATTTTAGCAAATTAATATTGGAGCTATTTTCTCTATATGGTATTAAATTGAAGAGAAATATACATTTCATGGCCAACAAGGGAATTATCAATTATTGGTTGTACTTGATATAATCTAACAAACTGTAGAAAGTGAATGATAGTATAAACTAAAATGGACATTATATAAGGAAGCAGGGAATATAGTTATAGCTGATGAAACTGTTGATATATGCTCTTTGTAAATGTCCAATAAATAGATTTACAATAAAAATGTCAAGTTGATACAACTTCCCTTGAAATGAGCATGCATAGTGGCCTTGATTTGATTCTTGATTTTCTTAACTTATGTGCAGTTAGTGAACTATAAATCCAAGGACAACTTGTTCAATACAACCGAGATGCATTTACTAAACTGTACATGTGCATGGGTACCTCATTCAGTCTAGCAATTAGTGTATTGTTAATGTAAATTAAGTTTTCCTACTGTATTGTACTATGTGTATGAGTTGGAACTAAGAGTGTGGAGAAATTTATGAGGAATTAATAATAAAATATTATGATAATTTTATATTCCTTAAAAAAGAATATATCCAAACTTGATGAGAAAAGGGACCAAAAATAAAATAGATGTGTTTGATGATTGTCTACCCCAAAAGCACTACAACTTTTTTATGAAAATATTGATGAACATTAAATGCATATCATATAGATGTGACAAATACCTATAAATATTCTAAGTCCTTCCTCCAATAACTTGACCATGTGAATAGGAGAGGCCATTATACAGATACCATAACTGACAAAAGCATGTTGTTTGAATGCCTAAGTGATGCCAACTTGCTAGTCAACACCCTAAGCAAAGTTGAGCCTTCATGTCACACTCTGGAGTAGAGATATGATTATTTAGATACCATAGCTGACTATTTTTCTCCATCACCTCTTATATCTCACTCTTTCCCCTTCTATATATTCCTCTCTCTACCTCTCTCTATATCACTTCCTATATCTTTATCCTTCTATCTCAACATCTCCCCCTCTCTCATTGTCTGCCTCTCTTTTTATCTCCCTCTCCCTCTTTCTCTGTCCTTCCATCACTCCCTCTCTATATGTTTATCTATCTTTCTCACATCTCTATATTTCCCAAGTTATATCTATCTCTATCCCTATCTCTCCCTCTCTCCCGATCACTCCCTCTTTCTATTTATCTCTACTTCTCTCTACCATCTCCCCTGCTCTATATCTTTTTATAAATATATGTCTCCATCTCTATATCTCTCCCACTCATATACACACACTCCCTCTTTCTCCTTCCCTACCTCTATCTCTATCTCTTTATCTTTTCACCTATCTATACCTCTCTCTATTACTTATCTCTATCACCTTCTTTCTCTCACTCTTGTACCCTCTATCTCTATCTCCATACGTCTCCCTACTCCTCTCTATCTATATCTCATTTCCTACCTCTACCTTTCTCTCTCTCTCTCACTCCTTTCTCTCTTTCTATATATATATATATATATATATCTCTACATTTATCTCCATAGTTCTCTTCCCATACGTCTATATCCTTTCCTTCTATCTCGACCTTCTTCTCTCTCTGTATCTTATTCACTCCATCTCTCCCTCCATCTCTTCTACTCTATCTCTTTATATATTTTTTTCTCGCTCGATCTCCCTCTCACTCATCTCTCTATCTATTTCTATCCATATCCTTCTCTACGTATATCTCCCTATCTCTTTGTCTCTTTTCCTATCCCTTTGTATCTCTTTATATCACCCACTATTTATATCTCTCCCTCTCCCTCTCGCCCTCCTCTTCTTCTGTCACCCTCTCTACATATATCTCCCTCTTCCCCCTCCTCTTTCTCTCCTCTACATATCTCTCTCCCTTTCTCTCCCTCCCTCTCTCTATCTCTCCCAATCTCTCCTTCTCTTGCTCCCTCCATATTCCCCTATCTATGTTTATATCTCAACCTCTCTCTCCCTTTATCTTCCCATATATGTCTCTCTCTCCCCCTATTTATATCTCCCTATCCTTCTCTGTTTTTCTTTCTCTACTTCTCTCTATTTTTTTCTCTTTATCTTTCTCCCTCCTCTTCTCGCTATATCTCCTTATATCTCTATCTTTATATTACTCTATCTCGCCAAATATCTCTCCCTCTTCCTCTTCTAATTTATCTATTTATCTCTTCCTCTCTATCTATCCCTTTCTATCTCTCCTCCTTTATCTCCCTATCTCTATCTTTATTTCTCCCTCTATCTCTCTCTATATCTCTATCTATTTGTCTCCCTCTTCCTCTCTCATTCTATATTCCTCTCTACCTCTATCTATATGTCTCACTCTTCCTCTCTCACTCTATATTCATATCCATCTCTATATTCCTCACTCCCTCTCCATCACTAGAAATGTCTCTCTCCCTATCTCTCCCCCTTCCTATTCATAGACCTTCATTGTCTTCATGATTCAAATCTTTCCTTTCACTCATTTTTAGGGACCTTTGTTGCACAAACAATACCATTTTCTCAAAGGCCAACCAATTGAACTCATTTAATGCACAAATTTATGCAAAATATAGGCTTCAAATTTTCCATAATTGACATTCCACACCTCTAAGACATATCCATTACACACCAAGATGCAATTGCTAGTGTATTTAATTTAGGATTAGAATTAGAATATGGGATTAGAGTATAACTAGCTTATACATTTTGAAAAATCTATATAAAATGTAATAAAATATTAATAATAATATAATAAAAATAATATAGTATAATATTAATATAATAATAATAAACTAATTATTTTATCATTAAACATATTATTATATACTAATTTTATTAAATGTAATAAGATATATTATAAAAATTTAATAATTGAAAATCTGTTTTTATTTAATGGATAATTATTTTAATTGTTTATTATAAAGATGTAATAATATTATAAAGTTATATAATCTTCTTTAATAATATAAAGTATAATTGTAACATTTAAGACATGAATTGAATTTTCATTGATACAATTATTTTTTTATGAAATCGTATATTAAAATTAAAATTGTTTAAATTTTATTTTATTTTTTTTGTATGATTATATTATTTAATTATCTGAAATAATATTAAAAAAATGTAAAAAAAAAGATTATTTAATTAATCAATTTTTTTTCCTTGAAAAACTCTCTAATTTGATAACTTTTGATCTAGAGCTCTTATCCACTTTACAAACATTTTCTTCTCCTTAGTCTAATAAACTCGTTGGGCTAATTATGAGAAAGAGTTCTTGACTAAAAATCTAGGTTGAACAAATGAAGGAGCATAGTACGAAATGAAACGAGGGAATTAGGATAGCGGGTATCATTAATTCTAAAATGGGGACAAGGAATTTGATGGTGATGGTGAAGCAAAGCAGCATGCTGCCTCCCCCCTGCACATATTCCCCCATGTTGCCATCATTTCATGTCCTCGCAGGACACCAATCAATCTGAGTCTCGATCTTAGGTAAATTCTTTTTTTTTCCTATAGTGTTTGTTAAAAGGCTTCATCCATGCCCTTGTTGCACATATTTTACAGAAGCAATAGATAGTAAAGAAAGAATCGATTGGAGATGCCAAGATAAGCATATTGGTGAAATCATTTTCCCAAAAATACTTGAACCATCTATGCTTCCAGAGTTTCTGCAAGGTCCAACTGCCTTGAAGAAGAGTGCTCTATATGGTGCTTCAATCTCCTCACATCGATATGAAGTCCACAAAATAGTTTGAAATGTGGGTACATAAGCAACTTCTCGAAATAGACATAGATGTCAATGAAATGGCCAAAATGTTCTTCTGGTTTAAGCGCATGCATTTTTTTGGAACTCAATATGAATTCATCTTTAATTACAAAACCCGCCTCGATATGAGTAGAGGTAAAACTATTTACATTTCTTCATTACTTTTTTGTTAAAAAAACCTGGAACAAGTTGAGCAGCAGTGCTGCCACATTTAGTGGGGACTTGAACTCGAGATCATCAATGGTTAAGCCAATAGAACTTACCAATTAAATGAATGCCAAGTGTATTATATGTCAAGGAACAATCACTTTGTGTTAATAATAAAATAATTTTTTTGGGGGATTATTTTCAAGTGAATGCGTCTTGATGGATGAGCATTCAACCTTGGAGTCTCTTTAAAAAAGAAAAATGTATTCTCCTGCTCTACAATTAGCAAGGACTGCTCAAACATTTTCCAAAAATTTATAGGTTTGTTTTTCTAGGTGAATTGGTTTGTTGATAGTCTGCTTCCAGTAGATAGAAGTGTATAAAACTTTTGATGGGCAGGAAGCATTTTGCCATATTGACCAAATCAAGCCAAATACAAGAATGAACATTAAACCAACTAGTGCTAAAATTCCCCTTTTTGTAGCTAGAACATGTATATATACCTATCATGTAGTCCTTGAACCTGTAGCTTTTCTTGGGAATGGTACAGAGAGTCTACTTTCTTCAATTACACCTATCTTTCAAGAAGCACAAAGACGTTGATAATTACCTAGTTATATGCTATTATTAATCTGATTTGTTCTACTATGTTATCTATGTCTTGGGGACTCTATGATAGAAAGTTGATGATGCTATTAGCTGTACTATTCTTGGTTGAACCTAAAGGTTTGGCAGACAACACCATTCTAGGTTTCTTCCAAGGATAACTCGCTTAGAGCATTGTTCTGACCTGGGATACATGTAATGATGTCATTTGCGTAATTTTTTTTTTTCTAAGGCTTCCTTTTTTCCTTTCTTTCAAAAGTTCTAGATTTTGGGGAACTTCTAAAGGAAAGAATAAAGGCTATTTGTAGCAAACTAGATATCTAGAGCTCGGGATTCCTTCAGTGGGTCAACTCATAGCTTTTTATTATAAAAATAATTGTAACTGCTTTCTAGAGTTAGGAAAACAACAAAGTTTTCTTACTTCTGGGTAGCCTAACATCTCACATAATTTCTATTATGCGTTGTGGTTCCTTAAATTATTTTATAGAGTTTAGGTCATGCTCTTTAAAGGGAAACCTTCGACTTGGATTTGACACCAGTGTTAGGAAACTAAATTTTCATATTCAGAGAAGCATACCCAAAGAGTTCAGAAGAAGCCTTGCCTTCGTCATGCATGTTAGGGGCAGGGACATGTGTCTGTTATGAAAGGCAGTGATGGGGATCGCCAAAGATTCCACAAAATGACTCTTGACATCTCTAAGCATCTTGAAAGGCATCATTTGAGGCCTCCATACACCCGTAAAAAAAAAGTTTTTTAATTAAAATAAATACTTCTGACTCTTTTTAACTTGTAAAATTCTAAAATTATTTATAATCTTAAAGATTTAAGATTTTTACACTCAAACATAATATCATGTAAAGTTTTTGATATTTATAATCTTTCTATTTAGGGTTTAGAATTATTGCATACCTATTTTTTGAAAATGTCCTATGCAACATTGTGTTAATAACTCCATGAATAGCTTTTTTATCCCATAAAACATAAAGAGAAAAAAATGGGAGCATCTTGCCTTTTGTATTTGAAAAATTCATCACTAGGAAGCATCTGTGTACAACATAGGATCACAGAATAGTCAGGACCATGAGGTGAAGTATGGTATAGAATGTCATCCTAGGAAAGCATAGGGCTATTAGTCTATTAATTAACATGACTACTCAACCAATAAAGCAGGGAAAGAACTACAAGTATAAAGCATTTCTACATGATCTCCACTCCTAAGAATAACAGTGCTACACATATGACCATCCCTATGTCATAACCTGTGTACACTTGCTAATAGGTAAGAAAATGAGCAAAAGTCACATGGAATGAGTCATGATGGGCTTTGTATGAAACCAAGCATTGGGATTATCATGAGACCTCTGTGTCATAGCGACAAGATTCTTTGGGTATTTGAGAATATTGACTTTGTGTCTCAAGTGACCTTAAATGGGTTGATTCTGAATAAGAGCAAAATATTTGGTCAATTTGAAACACACAAAGCAATAAACTTGGTAAAAAATAATTTCCTATACTCGTTTTACTTTATTAAATCCCCACACTTTAGAATTGAAGAGTTAAGTCTGGTTTTTTAACATTGATTAATGAAATGGCGTTCATATCAATTGTAGGAAAGGGTTTACAACTGTTGATATGAGTTTGACTAGATTTTCTTAGACCTTTCACTATTGGGCAGTGGTATAAGAGGAAAGATTCTTGTGTCTTATGACTAATAAGATGTTTTTGAGGTCCAAAATGGATTGGATGAGTAGCATTGGACCTAATGACTATTCCTGCATGTTGATTTTGTGTCCATGCTTTTCATGCCCAAATAACACAATTCATGGATTTTGGATTATCTTTGTTTTAGTAATTTTTAATACAAATCAGCATGCTTCTTTTTTGTGTAAAATAGTTTAGTTGAATTTCATTTCAATATTTAGTACATATATTAGTATGATTTTTCTTATACTTGGACATTCTGCAGTTAAATTCACGTGAAATGAAAAGGTCATTTCTAGTTTTGGAAATTTTCTATATAAAATTATTTTTTAGTTTTCCACAATTTCTCTGGATCTTGATGTCAGTTCTGATCTGATTGTGATCAACTTGATTTACTAGTCTTGCAAAGTCCAAACAGAGTTCAAGTTTGGATAATATGGGCTATATAAATTTCTATCGTCCATGCATGTGCCTTTATATGTCTTGTCCATGTCAAAACGCATGTGTTACTTCAAAGTTCAAATCATGTAGACAATAACACTAACCATGCTTAAAGTTGCACATAAACATACATTTAAAGCACTAATAAAATATACTATAACTTTCATTCTCCACCACAGGGGTAACGAGAAGTGCAATACAATGGGAGGTAACCATTATGCAATGTCATAGGGGTGTTTGTGCAGATACAATGGTTAAACCACCAACTAAAAGGCACTTTCTTGTGTGACTAGCAGAGCATTGTACCTTTCTTTGATGCAAGTTTTCCTTGTTTCTCCATCTTCCATTTCCAGACACTGGTGTGTGGTGATGAACATATTTATAAATATCATATTCAAATTGGACACAGATTTAAATTGAAAATTATTTTGGAAGGGGGAAACAAAATTTTCTCTTACTAATAAAAATAAGTTCAAAAGTTAGTAAGAGAGTGCATTAGACATACTTATAGGTTGCAGTCCTTAGAATGGGTTGATTATTCCATACATACAACAAAAAATTGGTCTAGAGTAGCAGTATGCATTTTTCCAAAACCAGGGATGAACCCTACCAACATCTATTGGGACTTGGTGCCAAAGCTTACTGGAAAAGGAAAAAACTCTGATGCAATTCAACAAGTTGTCATAGTAATACTCTATTTGATTTTGGCTTCTAGTAGCCCACCAAAAGTTGTTGTGATCAGGTATGCATTGGCAATATCACTTAAGATTTATTTGTGAGATTCTTGTAGTTTTCGTCCTCCAATTAGCCATATGATTTCCCCTTTATGCTATAAATGAACTCTTGGGAGGTTTTTATAGATGCTCAAAAGACCCATTTATACTTGGATTTCCTTCTTGTTTGTCATATCCCATCATACATGGATATGACATTGTTTCCCATGCATACTTGAATTACCTTGGAAGCCCCATCAATCTTCATCATAACAAATGTCCATGGAAGAAGGATTTTTCCTTGGGCAAGCCTTTGAAATAGATGACTTTGTTAGTATAAGTGAAATATACCAAATATTGAGCTCATCATCTTTTAGTTGAAGTGTGAAATTGACTAGTTTATACTATGATTAATGATATGGGTCTTTGTATTTGTGGCCAAACTAGCCCATCAACAGGCAATGATGTACATGACAAAGTTTTGAACTCCAAATTTTAGAAAATTCCCTTTTAATCATAAATTTTAGCAAATTAATATTGGAGCTATTTTCTTGATATGGTATTAAGTTGAAGAGAAATACACATTTCATGGCCACCATGGAAAATATCAATTATTGGTTGTACTTGATATAATCTCACAAACTATAGAAAGTGAATGACAATAGAAACTAAAATGGACATACATAAGGAAGCAAGGAATATAAGTGATAGCTGTTGAGACTGTTGATATACGTTCTTTGTCAATGTCCAATAAATATGTTTACAATGAAAAGGTCAAGTTGATACAACTTCCCTTGAACTGAGCATGCATAGTCACCTTGATTTGATCCTTGATTTACTTAACTTATGTGGAGTTGGTGAATTTTAAATGCAAGGACAACTTGTTTAGTACAACTGAGATGCATTTACTAAACTGTACATGTGCATGGGTACCTCATTCAATCTAGCAATTGGTGTACTATTCATGTAAATTAAGTTTTCCTACTGTATTTTGTTGTGTATGAGTTGGAACTAAGAGTGTGGAGAAATTTATGAGGAATTAATTATAAGATATTATGATCATTTTGTATCCCTTAAAAAATAATATTTCCAAACTTGATGAGAAAAGGGACCAAAAATAAAATAGATGTGTTTGATGATCATCTACCCCAAAAGCACTACAATTGTTTTTATGAAAATGTTGATGAACATTAAATGCATATCATATAGATGTGACAAATACCTATAAATATTCTAAGGAGTCCGTCCTCCAATAACTTGACCATGTGAATAGGAGAGGCCATTATATAGATACCATAGCTAACACAAGCAAGCTATTTGAATGCCTAAATGATGCCAACTTGCTGGTCAAATCCCTAAGCAAAGTTGAATCTTCATGTTGCACTTTGGAGCAAGGCTATGATTATTTAGATACCATAGCTAACTACTTTTCTCCATCACCTCTTGTATCTCACTCTTGCCCTCTTTATATATTCCTCTCTCAACCTCTCTCTATATCACTTCCTATATCTTTATATTTCTCTCTCCATCTCCCCTCTCTCATCATCTCCCTCTTTCTATCTCCCTCTCCCTCTTTCTCTCTCCTTCCATCACTCCCTCTCTATATGTTTATCTATCTTTCTCACATCTCTACATTTCCCAAGTTATATCTATCTCTCCCTCTCTACCTCTCTCCCTATCACTCCCTCTTTCTATTTATCTCTACTTATATCTCCTTTATATTTCTCTCTGCCCTCTCCCTCCCTCTCTATCTATTTATAAATATATGTCTCCCTCTCTATATCTCTCCATATCTCTACCACTCATATACACACTCCCTCTTTCTCCTTCCCTACCTCTATCTCTATCTGTTTATCTTTACACTTATCTATACCTCTCTCTATTACTTATCTCTATCACCTTCTTTCTCTCTCACTCTTGTCCCCTCTATCTCTATCTCCATACCTCTCCCTCCCCCTCTCTATCTATATCTCATTGCCTACCTCTACCTCTACCTCTCTCTCTCTCTCACTCCTCTCTCTCTTTCTATATATATCTCTCTACATCTATCTTCCTATCTCTCTCCCCATACATCTACATCCTTTCCCTCTATCCTGACCTTCTGTTCTCTCTATTTTATTCACTCCATATCTCCCTCCATCTCTTCTATTCTCTATCTTTATCTTTATTTCTCGCTTGATCTTCCTCTCACTCATCTCTTTATCTCTTTCTATCCATATCCTTCTCTACGTATATCTCCCTATCTCTTTATCTCTTTTCCTATCCCTCTTTATCTCTCTATATCACCCTCTATCTATATCTCTCCCTCTCCCTCTCCCTCTCTCCCTCCTCTTCTTCTCTCTCCCTCTCTACATATATCTCCCTCTTTCCCATCTTCTCTCTCTCCTCTACATATCTCTCTCTGTTTCTCTCCCTCCCTCTCTCTATCTCTCCCAATATCTCCCTCTCTTGCTCCCTCCCTATTCCCCTATCTAAGTTTATATCTTAACCCCTCTCTCCCTTTATCTTCCCATCTCTCTCTCTCTCTCTTGTTTATTTATATCTCCCTCTTTCTCTATTTGTCTTTCTCTACTTCTCTCTATTTTTCTCTCTTTATTTCTCTCCCTCCCCTTCTCACTATATCTCCTTATATCTCTATTTTTATATTACTTTCTCACCAAATATCTCTATCTCTATCTCCCCCTCTTCCTCGTCCTCTTTCTCTTTATCTCTTTATCTCTTCCTCTGTATCTATCCCCCTCTATCTTCCTATCTCTCTCTATCTTTATTTCTCTCTATATCTCTATCTATTTGTTTCTCTTCCACTCTCATTCAATATTCATCTCTACCTCTATCTATATGTCTCACTCTTCCTCTTTCACTCTATATTCATATCCTTCTCTATATTCCCCACTCATCGTCCATCTCTAGAAATGTCTCTCTCTCTCTCCATCCATCTCTCTCCCTATCTTCCCCTCTTCCTATTCAGATCTTCATTGTCCTCTTGATTCACATGTTTTCTTTCACTCATTTTTAAAGACCTTTGTTGCACAAACAATACCATTTTCTCAATGGCCAACCAATTGATCTCATTTAATGCACAAATTTATGCAAAATATGGGCTTAAATTTTCCATAATTGACATTCCACACCTCTTCAACGTACCCATTGCACACCAAGATGCAATTGCTAGTGTATTTAATTTAGGATTAGAATTAGAATATGTGATTATAGTATAACTAGCTTATACATTTTAAAAAATCTATATAAAATGTAATAAAATATGAATAATAATATAATAAAAATAATATAGTAGAATATTAATATAATAATAATAAACTAATTATTTTATCATTAAACATATCATTATATACTGATTTTATTAAATGTAACAAGATATATTATGAAAATTTAATAATTGAAAATCTTTTTTATTTAATGGATAACTATTTTAATTGTTTATTATAAAGATGTAAAAATATTATAAAATTATATAATATTCTTTAACAATTAGTCTCAATGTGGCTTTTTTGCAGCTACCAGGTTGATCAGATTCAAAAAAGAATCCGGGGATTCCTCTGGTCAGATGGAAAAGGGGGTAGAAAGAGGCATGCTGTTAAGTGGAGCTGGTGCTGTGTGAGCAAATCTGAAGGTGGGCTGGGTCTTAAGGACCTGAAGATCCAGGGCATTGCACTAGCTGCTAAGTGGATCTTCAAGGCTTTAGATGGTAACGAGTCGTGGAAAGTCTTAGTCAGGAGCAATATTCAAAGGGCAACCCCGAAGATCGAAAAAAGTTGGAGGAACCTCCCCCTCAGTGACCTCCTCAGTTGTCCCCTCCCTATTACCCCAGATGGTTCAGTGGTTTTTAGGAGCATTTGGAAAGCGTGGGAAGTGGTTAAAGGGCACATTTGTAATGCTCAGGCCATACAGGGCAAGATGATTTATACTCATAGGTCTATTTGGTGGAATCTTGACCATAATGGGAAACCCTTGGCCCTCCTGCAGGGGTGCTTAGCAAAGGCCTAGAATTGCAAGGGTATTAAGCACTTTTCTGACATCTTGAACAAGGGCCACCTAATAGGATGGGATTGGCTGAGCACTAAGTTTCACTTACCAGCCACCCAATGGAGGACATATTCAGTCTTGAGAAAAGCATGCAAAGGTTTGGAATGGCCGGTTAATACTAAAGACAATGTTAAACAATTCCAAGAGTTCACTTGGGCTAACGGCTCCAACATTGGGAGCCTCGATGCCAAAACTATCTATAATACCCTTGCCAAACAGCAGGAAATGTATGACTACCTAAATAGCAAGTGGTATAAGAACCTGCATAACACTGAATGGTCCAAAATTGTTTCTAATAACTGGGTTAAAATAATTGAACCGAGGAAGGCTTGTTTCAGGTGGCTTTTAATCTTCCGTAGGTTACCATATAAAAACATTTCTAATGAAACAGAAATGTGCAGAATGTGTAGAGTTCCTGAATCAATCTCTCATATTTTCTTTGAATGTATATATGCAAAAGAAGTTTGGAATTTGTTTTGTAACCAGCTTAATGTTTGGAGCAATAATGGCACTCTTAGAATGGATAGAACTATTCTTTTTGACAGCAGTAAATTTGGCAAGGAACAAGCTATGTTTTGGTCTTGTCTCTCAACAGAAATTCTATGGCACATTTGGAATGCAAGGAATAATGAAAGATTTAATGGGGACATGAGGGTACTTACTGAGTCCGCACGAGGACTCATCATCCACAAAATTGTTGTGCAGGTCACATTGGCGGTGAAGGCAAACAAGCTCAGGTTTCTTAATTTCTTGGACGTTGGCAGCGTTCAACCCACCATGAGGGAGACCAGAGTTGGGCATATTAGGCAACTTGGGCAGCGCAACACTTATATCTTTTTCCAAGCTTTGGAGATCTTTCAAAAAGAGTTCAATAAAAAGGTTGCAAGAGAGGCACAATTAGAAGAATTTGAATCAGCAGAGGTTCTTTTGGGTATGAAGGAGCCAACAGGCGGTGAGGAGGCAGCAAACTAAGGACATGAAGTTGTTTTCTTTTTGTATGGGCTTGGAACTTTTTGGCAGGGTAGCTGGGAACTATTGGATTGACTGGGCACTTTATTGGCGGTCTGAGACAGCAAGGGCTTTTTGGCAGTGGAAGTTGGATCCTCTGTGCTCAAACAGGCTTCAGCAGTTTGCTCAGACATCGGTAGCAGGTGGGAAGTTTCAGCTTCAGGAACCTTTGGCTGTGGCAAACGGTGATAACAGGTCTCAATGATAATAAAGGTTTCCAAGTGCAAATTTCTAAAATTGCTCGAGGATGGCACAATCCCTATCAACCTACAGGTGGTCAGCTTTGGGCATGGATGGCAGCACACAACTGAGATTTTCCTTAGGGATTTAGAAGTCTTTCAAAAAGAATTTAATGGGAAGGTGAACAAAAGCAGTCAGGAGGAGGATGTTCCTTCATTAATCAGCATCGAAGATTTCACCAGGGAAGAGATCGAAGCTGCAGGTTCCTTATTGAGGTTGAAAGATCCAAGACGCAGGTGACATATATTGTAATGTAATAGTCAAACATTCTTGTGTTGCAATGGTTAGTCAAGCTAGGTAATCGGGGAGCTTGGATTTTATGTAATTTTTGTAATGGGGGTAGTAGGATGAGATAGATCTGCAAGTTGGCATCTTTGTAATTTGTTGTTCTCTCGATATCTAATACAAAAAAAATATTCTTTAACAATGAATACTATAATTGTAACATTTAAAAATGAATTGAATTTTCATTGATATAATTATTTTTTAATAAAATCTTATATGAAAATTAAAATTGCTTAAAATTTTTATTAATTTTTTTTATGATTATATTATTTAATTATCTGAAATAATATTAAAAAAAAAGATAAAAAATAGATTATTTAATTAATCTGATTTTTTTTCCCTTGATCCAGAACTCTTGTACAAATGATGGAGAATAGTTTGAAATGACACGGGGGAAGTAGGTTAGCGAGTTTCATTAATTCTGAAATGGGGACAAGGAATTTGATGGTGATGGTGAAGCAGAGGAGCATGCTGCCTCGCCCTGTGCATATTCCCCCATGTTGCCATCGTTTCATGTCCTCGCGGGACACCAATCAATCTGAGTCTCGATCTCAGGTAAATTCTGTTTTTTTTCCTGTGGTGTTTGTTAAAAGGCTTCGGCCATGCCCTCATTGCACAGATTTTGCAGAAGCAGCTGATAGCAAAGAAAGAATCCATTGGAGACGCCAAGATACGCATATTGGTGAAATCATTTTCCCAAAAATACCTGAACCATCCGTGCTTCCAGAGTTTCTGCAAGGTCGAACTGCCTCGAAGAAGAGTGCTCTATACGGTGCTTCGATCTCCTCACATCGATAAGAAGTCCAGAGAACAGTTTGAAATGCGGGTACACAAGCAACTGTTCGAAAAAGACATAGATGTCAATGAAATGGCCAAAATGTTCTTCTGGTTTAAGCGCATGCATTTTTTTGGAGCTCAATATGAATTCATCTTTAATTACAAAACCCGCCTCGATATGAGTAGAGGTAAAACTATATACATTTCTGCATTACTTTTTTGTTCAAAAATCCTGTAACAAGCTGAGCAGCAGTACTGCCACATTTAGTGGGGACTTGAACCCGGGATCATCAATGGTGAAGCCAATAGAACTTACCAATTAAATGAATGCCAAGTGTATTATATGTTAAGGAACAACCATTTTGTGTTAATAATAAAACAATTTTTTCGGGGATGATTTCCAAGCGAATGCGTCTTGATGAAGGAGCATTCAACCCTGGAGTCTCTATAAAAAAGAAAAATGTATTCTCCTGCTCTACAATTAGCAAGGACTGCTCAAACATTTTCCTCAAATTTATAGGTTTGTTTTTCTAGGTGAATTGGTTTGTTGATAGTCTGCTTCCAGTAGACAAAAGTGTATAAAATGCTTGATAGGCGGGAAGCACGGCGCCGTACTGACCAAATCAAGCCAAATACAAGCTTGAACATTAAACCAACTAGTGCTGAAATTCCCCTTTTAGCAGCTAGAACGTGTATATATACCTATCACGTAGTCCTTGAACTTGTAGCTTTTCTTGGGCATGGTACAGAGAGTCTACTTTCTTCAATTACACCCGTCTTTCAAGAAGCACAAAGACGCTGATAATTACCTAGTTATATGCTATTATTAATCTGATTTGTTCTACTATGTTACCTATATCTTGGGGACTCTATGATAGAAAGCTGATGATGCTATTAGCCGTACTATTCTTGGTTGAACCTAAAGGTTTGGCGGACAACACCATTCTAGGTTTCTTCCAAGGATAACTGGCTTAGAGCACTGCTGTTACCTGGGATACACGTAATGATGTCATTTGCATAAAAATATATTTTTTTGAGGCTTCCTTTTTTTCCTTTGTTTCGAAAGTTCTAGATTTTGGGAAACTTCTAGAGGAAAGAATAAAGGCTAATTGTAGCAGACTAGATATCTAGAGGGCGATTCTTTGGGTGGATCAACTCATAGCTGTTTATTATAAAAATAATTGTAACTGCTTTCTAGAGTTAGGCAAACAACAATGTTTTCTTACTTCCGGGGAGCCTAACATCTCACAGAATTTCTATTATGTGTTGTAGTTCCTTAAATTAGTTTACAGAATTTAGGTCATGCTCTTTAAGGGGAAACCTTCAACTTGGATTTGATGCCAATGTTAGGAAACTGACTTTTCATATTCGGAGGAGCATACCCATAGAGTTTAGAAGATGCCGTGCCTTAGTCATGCATGTTAGGGGCAGGGACATATGTCTGTTACGAAAGGCAGTGATGGGGATGGCTGGAGATTCCACAAAATGACTCTTGACATCTCCAAGCATCTTCAAAGGCATCTTTTGAGGCCTCCATACACCCATAAATTTTTTTTTTTAATTAAAATAAATACTCCTGACTCTTTTTAACTTGTAAAATTCTAAAATTATTTATAATATTAAAGATTTAAGATTTTTACACTCAAACATAATATCATGTAAAGTTTTTGATATTTATAATCTTTCTATTCAGGGTTTAGATTTATTGCATACCCATTTTTTGAAAATGTCCTATGCAACCTTTGTGTGAATAACTCCATGAATAGCTTTTTTATCCCACAAAACCTAAAGAGAAAAAATTGGGAGCATCTTGCCTTTTGTATTTGAAAAATTCATCACTAGGAAGCATCCGTGTACAACATAGGATCACAGAATAGTCAGGATCATGAGATGAAGTATGGTATACAATGTCATCCTAGGAAAGCATAGAGCTATTAGTCTGTTAACTAACATGACTGCTCAACCATTAAAGCAGGGAAAGAACTACAAGTATAAAGCATTTCTACATGATCTCCACTCCTAAGAATAACAGTGCTACACATATGACCATCCCTATGCCATACCCTGTGTACACTTGCTAATAGGTAAGAAAATGAGCAAAAGTCACATGGAATGAGTCATGATGGGCTTTGTATGAAACCAAGCGTTGGGCTTATCATGAGACCTCTGTGTCATAGTGACAAGATTCTTTGGGTATTTGAAAATATTGACTTTCTGTCTCAAGTGACCTTAAATGGGTTGATTCTGAATAAGAGCAAAATATTTGGTCAATTTGAAACACACAAAGCAGTAAACTTGGTAAAAAATAATTTCCTGTGCTCGTTTTACTCTGTTAAATCTCCACACTTTATAATTGAAGACTGAAGTCTGGTTTTTTAACATTGATTAATGAAATGGAGTTCATATCAATTATAGGAAAGGGTTTACAGCTGTTGATCTGACTTTGACTGGATTTTCTCAGACCTTTCACTGTTGGGCAGTGGTACAGGAGGAAAGATTCTTGTGTTCTATGATAATCAGATGTTTTTGAGGTCCAAAAGCGCTTGGCTGAGTAGCATTGGACCCAATGACTATTCCTGCATGTTGATTTTGTGTTCATGCTTTTCATGCCCAAATAACACAATTCATGGATTTTGGATTACCTTTGTTTTGTAATTTTTAATACAAATCAGCATGCTTCTTTTTTGTGTAAAATAGTTTAGTTGAATTGCGTTTCAATATTTAGTACATATATAAGTATGATTTTTCTTATACTTGGACACCCTGCATTTAAATTCACGTGAAATGAAAAGGTCATTTCTAGTTTTGGAAATTTTCTATATAAAATGATTTTTCAGTTTTCCACAATTTCTCTGGATCTTGATGTCAGTTCTGATCTGATTGTGATCAACTTGATTTACTGGTCTTGCAAAGTCCATAGTCCAAACAGAGTTCAAGTTTGGATAATATGGGCTATATCGATTTCTATCTTCCATGCATGTGCCTTTATATGTCCTGTCCGTGTCAAAACTCATGCGTTACTTCAAAGTTCAAATCATGTAGACAACAACACTAACCATGCTTAAAGCTGCACATAAACGTACATTCAAAGCACTAATAAAATGTATTATAACTTTCATTCTCCACCCCAGGGATAACAAGAAGTGCAATACAATGGGCGATAACCATTATGCAATGTCACAGGGGTATTTGTGTAGATACAATGGTTGAACCACCAGCTACAAGGCACTTGCTTGTGTGACTAGCAGAGCATTGTACCTTTCTTTGATGCAAGTTTTACTTGTTTCTCCATCTTCCATTTCCAGACACTGGTGTGTGGTGATGAACATATTAATATCATATTCAAATTGGACATAGATTTAAATTGAAAATTGTACTGGAAGGGGGTAACAAACTTTTTTCCTACTAATAAAAATAAGTTCAAAAGTTAGGAAGAGAGTGCATTAGACATACTTATAGGTTGCAGTCCTTAGAATGGGTCGATTATTCCATACATACAACAAAATATTGGTCTGGAGCAGCAGTATGCATTTTCCCAGAACTAGGGATGAACCCCTACCAACATCTGTTGGGACTTGGTGCCAAAGCTTGCTGGAAAAGTAAAAAACTCTGATGCAATTCAATAAATTGTCATAGTAATACTCTATTTGATTTTGGCTTCTAGTAGCCCACCAAAATTTGTTGAGATCAGGTATGCATTGGCAAGATCACTTAAGATTTATTTTGTGAGATTCTTGGAGTTTTCATCCTCTAATTAGCTGTATGATTGCCCCTTTATGCTATAAATGAACTCTTGGGAGGTTTTTATAGATGCTCAAAAGACCCATCTATACTTGGATTGCCTTCTTGTTTGTCATATCCCATCATACTTGGATATGACATTGTTGCCCATGCATACTTGAATTACCTTGGAAGCCCCATCAATCTTCATCATAACAAATGTCCATGGAAGAAGGATTTCTCCTTGGGCGAGCCTTTGACACAGATGACTTTGTTAGTATAAGTGAAATATACCAAATATTGAGCTCATCATCTTTTAGTTGAAGCTTGAAATTGACTGGTTTATACTATGATTAATGATATGGGTAGGTCTTTGTATTTGTGGCCAAACTAGCCCATGTGCAGGCAGTGATGTACATGACAAAGTTTTGAACTCCAAATTTTAGAAAATTCCCTTTTAATCATAAATTTTGGCAAATTAATATTGGAGCTATTTTCTTGATATGGTATTAAGTTGAAGAGAAATACACATTTCATGGCCAACATGGAAAATATCAATTATTGGTTGTACTTGATATAATCTCACAAACTGCAGAAAGTGAATGACAGTAGAAACTAAATTGGACATACATAAGGAAGCAGGGAATATAAGTGATAGCTGCTGAAACTGTTGATATATGCTCTTTGTCAATGTCCAATAAATAGATTTACAATGAAAAGGTCAAGTTTATACAACTTCCCTTGAACTGAGCATGCATAGTCACCTTGATTTGCTTAACTTATGTGCAGTTAGTGAACTGTAAATGCAAGGACAACTTGTTCAGTACAACCGAGATGCATTTACTAAACTGTACATGTGCATGGGTACCTCATTCAGTCTAGCAATTAGTGTACTGTTCATGTAAATTAAGTTTTCCTACTGTAGTGCGCTATGTGTATGAGTTGGAACTAAGAGTGTGGAGAAATTTATGAGGAATTAATTATAAGATATTATGATCATTTTGTATCCCTTAAAAAATAATATCTCCAAACTTGATGAGAAAAGGGACCAAAAATAAAATAGATGTGTTTGATGATTGTCTGCCCCAAAAGCACTACAATTTTTTTTATGAAAATGCTGCTGAACATTAAATGCATATCATGTAGAAGCGACAAATACCTATAAATATTCTAAGGAGTCCTTCCTCCAATAACTTGACCATGTGAATAGGAGAGGCCATTATATAGATACCATAGCTGACACAACCAAGCTGTTTGAATGCCTAAGTGATGCCAACTTGCTGGTCAACACCCTAAGCAAAGTTGAATCTTCATGTCGCACTTTGGAGCAGAGATATGATTATTTAGATACCATAGCTGACATGAGCAAGCTGTTTGAATGTGCAAGTGATTCCAACTTGCTGGTCAACACCCTAAGCAAACTAAAATCTTCATGTCGCACTCTGGACCAGAGATATGACCAACTGCAGTTGGGGACAAAGGAAAAAGAGTGTGCTATTTGGGAGTTTGCCTTAATTAGTCCTCTAGGATGGCATTTTCAGCCTCAGCAGTAGGAGAGGGGAATGGATGGAGGAGAGAGATCACGAGGAAACTATGACTTTAGTGACTTTATGGGCTTTAAGTTGAGGGTTTTATTATTTGCAGTTGCAAGGGCTTTTTTATTTGCAATCATTAAGGATGTTTTATTTGGAGTCGGGAAGGCATCTTACAGCCATGAGAAAGGCATTTACATATGCAGTTGCAGTTTTGGGGCACAAACAAATATCAATCACTTGTATGTCAGAAACACTTGTGATTTGTAAAGATGCAATTGGTGGGTTTTCAGATCAGATTCATGATTTCTCAGTGAGTTTTTTGCCAAATTATTGCCATTTTTTTTGGTGAGTGACTTGAGAGTTGATTTGTCTCATGAAAACTCATGGTTGAGCAAGTTCTTAGGTGATTTTTTATCTATGATTTTACAATTCCCTGTTTATTTCAGTTTCAGATCTAGATTATTCCAAAGTATTTCCAAGTTTCATTGTGGGGCTTGCATGGTTTTAAAAGAACCCAACACCCATTGATTTACTAGGGGTTCTGTGCCTCAAGATTTGGCCACAAGGAGATTAAAGCTGACTCACAGGTATGTTGGGAATAATAAGGTGACATACTTTCCTTCCATAGATGTGTCCTTGGCTACCGATCTTTACTTCACGGTTTCATGGTTTTCTGACTGTTGATTTCCTTGAGATTTTAAAATTGTTATGCTTGTGTTTCATAGCGAAATTGAAGTTATGAGCAGGACATAGACTTGTGGATGAAATCCAGTCATATATTTGGCTCTGTAAAGTCTTAGAGAAGTGTGTTTGTGCGCTTAATTGAAAATCATGATTCTTCAGAGTTTCATATTGGGTATCATGGGTACTATGTTATCTTGTGAATTGGTTCTTTGCTGCATACCCTTGTTTTATCTTGAAGCACAGTTGTGGATAACCAAAATGAGAATAATTGTCAATCATTGAGTGATCAAGAGGTGGTCCATTTGATTCCTGCTCCCTAGTTTTGCATCTTATGCCAAAATTGTGTATCCTGGTGTTTATTGTGTATTCTCTCATATTAACCACTATAGTTCCAGAGTAAGAAACTATACCAGTTTTGTGTATATCCTTGTGAAGGAAAAATAGAAAACATTTATCTAAGGATCATTTCTTCATTAATGGTACTGTACTTCTTGGAATGACAGTTGCATTCCTAGGTTCACATTTGGGGTTCTCTTGGTAATCCCTGATTAATCTTTTGGAGGTAAATGTAGACTTCTTGATGGAGAAATGCTTGATTATCAGGGTTATCACAAGGAATATTCTGGATCAACAATGGATAACTAAGAATTTTGTCTTATTTTGATGTTTTCTTGTCTCTGAATGTTGAATGGAATGAATTTGTAGCTAGACTAACTGGATTTCCATTCAGCTTTTGGTTCACTTGTTAAAGACTGCACTAAATCTTGATATATTTTACTGGTTTTTTATTTTGTTTCCAATGGATTCGGCACTGATCTTAGAGGCATCTGATCAAAGCTAAATTCTCAAGATCTTGTAGTTATTAGGGTAAATTATGGTTCACAGCTGGTTTGCATAAGTCTTTGGGAGGTTATAGTTGCATTATAGCTTTGGAGAAATTCGTTGATTGCATATTTGTAGTTGGACTTTGTGAATAAGGTTGTTCTATCTGCTGTTTTGAGATCCTGATCTGCAAACTTTAGTGAGCTAACATAATGGATAATGACAAAAAATTGGATTATTTTCATGTGTAGGGTGTAGGTGTCCTATTGGATATCAGGGAAACCCCCTTGGTTTAGCAGAGCCAAAAGTGTAGAAGAGTAATCCACTTTTGTCAATTGACCCAAATTTGCTTGCAATTTAATCATTAACTTTTCTCTAAAATCTAGCTTGACATTTCTTGTGAGTTGGGTTTGAGTAAAATTTCTAGAATTGTAGGGTGTCATTTGGAGCGCCAACACCAAAGAAAAATACAGTCCTGAAAGGGCAAGTACCATGCTGCTGTCAAACTCATCTTTGTCTTTGTCATTGTCATTGAACTCTAATTGAAAGCATCCTTCTGATCAAAGGTTGCTTCCTCAATAACAATGTGCTTCCCCTTTTTGATATTTGCTAGATAATCTTTTGTATATTCATCCCAACCTTTGGCTTTAGCCAACAAAGTGCTAAAATACTTCCATTGAGAAATAGATGGCCATGCAAATCATAGTAAGTGCTAGCACTCAAGCTTTATCCAAGGTTGTTTGTGTATACATTGCATCTGAGAAAATTCCAATGGCATGCAAAGTAATGTGAAACTCTTTATGCTTTAGGAAGAGGAACTTAGAATCATACTGGACAAAAACTTCCTCTAATTATAATTTTCTCTTCATCTTAGCTTAGCCATATAATTATTCATCCAAATAACAATATCTAAAGCCCTAGTCTCACAAATTAACTAGTAACAGATTACACCCATTATTCATTGCCATTCTTTGGTGGCCAATAATTACTTTTTGATTCTCTGTTATCGTTAGCTCACATTAAGCCAATGCTACTTGTAGATTAAGAAACCTTGATGGTGTGGGCTAGTAGTTGGGGAGGGAGATCAACAATGTTGATGTTTATGGCAGCCTCAGTCGTATTCTTCCAGCAATGACAGACTGCAGGAGAATCTGATGTGTGGACATGACTGCAGGAGAATCTGTAAATGTCAACATGCAAGGTGCATGCAACATGTAACTGACTTGCATGGGAATCTTCTTTGTAACTCCTAAAACAGACATCTGAAATGCAGAGGTAACTGACATGCATTTAACATGCAAAGGAATCTTCGTACTGACATGCATGGGAATCTCTAATTTAAGCAAATGTAACTCCCCTCCTAGTGCGTCTTCTTATGCATGTAATGAGTCCTTGTTTACATATAGCAGACACTTACAGCAAATTAAAATTCTGTAGCAGCAGATCGACTTTAAGGGAAAATATATTATTCTGTATTTTGCATCTAAGAGAGGTGCTGTCATTCATTGTTCAAGATGGCTCAATATTCTTGATGTGAATACTGTAGAAGAGCAGTTTGAGATTCTGTATAAGGCTGAGTCTTATCATCAGCAAATTACATCATTGTATTACTGTGCTTGCATCAGTTTGTGGTGCCTCTTATTGGCCTTCATATTGGCCTTTGAAAGGAGACATTTGTGTTGACATTTCAATATATAAGAGATATATTTGAGGCTGGGTTTTTCTCCCTCAAGAGGAGGGTTTTCCCAGGGTATCTGCTGTGTCATTTTGTTGCATTTTCTGCTTTCTGTTAAATCTGATCCTAACATTAACAAACAAAACACATATCTCTATTAAAAGGGTTCAAAATTACTAATAGGAATCATTCTAGTTTGTTGGTGTACAATACTAGCGATCAATATTAGGTTTCTAAGCTAATCTATTTTCACAATTAAACAACAAAATTTACAACTACTCTAATTGTGATGCTCAAAAATAGTGAAACCAAGCAAATACAATTTACCCTAACATATATAAAAATAATGTTTCTACTTGCTGTCAAGGAGTCCTCATAGCTATTTACTGATGGAGCAAGTGTTAACAATACCTACCTTGGTCCAAGCAAGAAAATTGCAAGCTAATTAGTAGAGGATGAAGGGTGCATGATTTGAGTGGATGAAATGAGCACTCCCTCAATCCTTCTAGATACTTACCTACAAGATTTTGCCCAAGGTTGTGGAGGTTGAATTGGAAAAGGAATGGAATCATCTTTACCAAGAAGCCTTAGGAACCAAACTATAAAGGAAAGCCAAAGAATGATGATGATGTGTTTTGAGAGTCCAATAAGGTAGCATAAGAGTGTGAACAATATTATGGAAAATGGAGGGGAATGATGTCATAAGATAAGAGATATGAGGGGTGAACTAGCTATTTATGGCTGTTTGAAAGGACAAATGCTGATTTCAAACAATCATCTCAAACATTGTGTGGCTAGGTTGCAGGTTTAAAAAAAGTTGTAGCCTAGGCAACAAATGTATCCCAGGTCCCTCATAAGGTCAAAAATTGGGAAAAATGGGGCTTTAGGCTAGTCCAAGGTTCAATGGGGTGTTGTACTTGTACTTTTAGTTTACCTGACCCATTAGGGGTCAATGAGAGCAATATTATAAACCTCAACATTACACTAGTTGGATATGCTCAACATCAAGTTGAAATGGTGTAATCCTCTTGGCTTTGCATGATCAGAAGGTGTTATGCCCCAGCATGGTGGACCGTAAAATAACTAGATTTTTGTCTCATCATAGGGTTACGACACAATAGTGTGTCCCACTTTTTGATAGTTTAGGGCTACTAAAAATAAGTTTTTTCAAAAACCATCACATTTTATCAATTATAACAAACAAATGGTGAAGAATTCATAGACAATGTGAGTTAGCAATTTGTGAAATTTTCGATGTTTATTGTATCTATATTTTTTTAATTAAAGATAATTTTATCATAGTTGGTTAATTTCTAATCTAAGTTATTGGTTTTCTCAAAAATCCTTTGTATTTGGGTCTAGGTTGTACTTGGTCTGGTTTTGCAGTTCGATCCACCATGGGTCTAGGAAAGACATACATTTTGGGCCCTAGATTTGGTTGAATTCGAGGTCCAAATTCTATGCCTAGAGTGAACCCCTGTGAATTGCAGCCTTTTAATTTATTTATTTTTCTTGGCAAAGAATGTCACACTTCAAACAAAGAAGGTTTTAAAGGCAAAGCTGACAATGGGATAGATTGTAGGGCCCTTATAGAGCCTATTCAAACTTTTCTCTTCAATTAAGATAAATCATAATAGAAAATACCAAACTAAAATCACAAGAAGAGCGAGAAAAAAATGGTTGCTATCTATTTTCTTGGATGACCACCTAGACATGCTTTGTGTGGTTATTTGCCACCTCTCAATCATATAGGGAGCTTAGTGCATGAGCAACTAAATGTAAGTGATGCATAATACTTACAAATACAAATTTGCATTTGATCTCACCATTAATAATGATTGTTGAGGGATTTGTCTTCCAACCCTACTTATAGCCATGCACACCAACAATACTTATGTTTATGTGGTATAATATTCCTTGTAATACATCCATCAAATATTTATCTATTGTTGTAAACCAATTTTTTTATTTTTTTAGTTTTGGGGATTTGTATAGTTGTAGGGTTTTTAGGGCTTGTCTATTTTAGTTTTTAATAAAATATTCTTCAATCTTAGTATTTTAAATTTAATACAATATTTTTTAGTAGATGAATTATTGTCTTGGGGACCATGCCCTTTAAATAAAAACTTCGAAAAAATAAAATTAGGCTCACACATTAGGCCTAAAAATAGGGGTGCAGAAGATTAACCACTAAACTCAAATTGCTCATAGTGGGGAGAACCTATCTCCCAACCAACCCTAAGGGCCCTGCTTTCCCATCTTAATGCGGGATTTTAGAGTTATCTTACGCATCATTTATTGCTACGCCCAAAGCATTCTTTTTTCGCTTGACCATTATCCACTGATTTGTGTTCTCCCTACAAAGATCCTCAATTTTGGGCCTAGCACATTATGTAGAAGCCTGCATCAAGGAATCTCCTTTTGTTCTATGCCACTTGCAATGTTTGGAGGGGAAGAATCAACCTTACCAGGAATCACATCTCTTTGTGAAGAGACATAAGACACTGCAATTCCAGATTTCAAAGAACTATTTTCCTTAGTATTATCTTTGAGAGTAGGAAAAAAAATGATGATGACTAAGATTTGCACCCTTCTACTAGGTTGCTTGCATTGGGGGAGATGCCTTGTTTGTTGAGGAAGAAAATTTTACACACTCATTCGCCTTATGTTTTGTGGTATAACATGGTCTACATTTGAATGCTATTCCTTCATACTCCACCACTCGGTTCCAATCTTAATTTCAATTTCCATTGGTAAAGCTTTGGAAAGATCCATTTCCACCAGCATTTGGGTAAATTTTAGGTGGTATGGATATTGAAAGAAGAATGTGGTTAAGAAGTAGTTGGACTTGCCAAGAATTTGCCAATGGAGTTGCCAATTGAAGATAGACATAAAGAACCCCAGAAATGTAGTGACAAGTTGGGTAATCTCACCGGAATTGGAGTAGCTGTAGATATCTCTGTAAGGGAGTTGAATTCAGCAAACCATGGTTTCTTTTTTAGGAAAGACGTTTCCTAGACCCAAGGACCCTTTTGAAGCAGCAAGTCCTTGTCCTTGGAGTATTCACATAATACATAGAAGAAACCTTTGGTGCAAGGGCCAATGCCAATTTCACTATTGGAATAGGTTGCCCGTTTTTGTCCATCCACTTATTAAGCTCTACCAAGCTAGTCTAGAAATTGTGGAATCAACAAATACGAGTATGATCCTTGTGTTGATGAAACGTAGGAGGATCCTCATTTAGCTTGTGAAACTCATCCTTCACCTAACAAAAAATAGTACAGAAATTTTCATTTCTATTATCAGATAAAGCATATTTATCTTTTGTGTTGGTCTATTTCAAGCTTGAGGAAGCCTTAACAAACTAATTTTTTCTTCTCCTAGGGGAATTGATGGGGGGAATCAACAAACTCAACTCAACAAATAGGTTAAGATGGTCTATGCTACTAGAAGGTATGGCCATAGTCACATGGGAAGAAAAGGATAGTTGAAGCATCGTCTAGGATGTCCACATAAGAAACCCTAATTGAGTTGTAGTATGTTAGAGAGTTTGTGTTGGTTCTACATCAAAACCCTAGATTTGGTGGGAAGATTGTCATCTAGAGTGCTATTGCGACAAAAAGGACCTTTCTAACTTTCAGCACTAAACAAATCAAGAGTAAAGTCACCCCATAGAAACATGGAGGCACTATCACCTAGCAGCGACAAATTTTTGGGAAAGAGGGTGGAGGTGGAGCCCTAGGCACAAGGTGCCATGAAAGGTGGAGGGCATGATGTGGGAGAAGTTGAAAATTTCAGGTGCGACATCTCCAAATATTTTTGTTTGCATGCAAGATGAGCTTTGCTTTTAATTTAATATAGTATTTTTAAATTGAATATAATAATATATATTTATGAACTTAATTCCTATTTCTAGGTTAAACTATGCAAAATATTATTATTTTTATGTGTGTTTTTGTATGGATGTGCCCAAGACTTACCCTACCCAATTTTTTGTTGTGTCAGCATACCCAAACCTTGTATCCAAACCTGAATTGGTAAGTATTATTATATATGTTTAGTTTTTCATCAAGTCAATCACCATAAAACATAGTATTAATTAAAATATTACTATTTTAATAATTTTGTAAACATAAATCCTTGAGACTGATATTTAGTGCTTTCATTTTTTTTTTTTGTAATTTTTTTGTAATTTTTTAAAACTAATTTTTTAATTAACAATAATTATAATTTAGAGATTGACAGTTTAACTGACCATAACACAAGTTTTTGCATATAGATTAGACTTGATCTTTTTTAATTTTTCATTGAAATAAAGTCATTGATATAGAGTGCAAGGTTATTTTATTTACTATTTTTCTTGACACCTCAAATATGTCGTCATTTTTGGTAAAAAACCTATATTTATTAAAAAGAGAAAGAAATAAATCAAATAACATATAAGAAATTAATATTTTTGGAAAGTTAAAACTGAGGGCTATTTACTTATATATTTTTTATATTTTATGATGTTATTTGACCCAAAATTGTGAGGTCCAAAGTGGTAAATTTCAGCTAGTAAAAGTGATGCATATGCCTTGGAGGGAAAAGAGTACCACATAGAATGTTTAAGGGATACACATATACATGTATAAATGTCATCTACAATTCAGTTACTATGTTTTTCTTTGTGTTGCAAGATTGGGGCACACTATTTCGCATAAATTGGTAAATCAATATGTGGTCCAAGAGTGGGACATGCTATTGTGCTTCAACCTCATTGTAGGTTTTTCATTATCATTAACAAGTATTGATACACTCTTCAAATGTTAGGCCCAAGCACATTTTAATCAATAAATGAGAACATCACTCATTATACATCCTTCATAAGCAAATGAAGAAATATACCATAAGATGTACATTACAATGACTATAGTTAACATTATAAAACGATCATTGAGGAGAGTTAATATTCAGCTCTACAATGAAGTTACTATGTTTTTCCTTGGGTCGCAAGATTTGGGCACATTGTTTTGCATAAACTGGTAAATCAGCATGTGGCCCAAGAATGGGATATGCTACTATGCTTTAACCCCATATATAGGTTTTTCAACATCATTCACAGGTATTGTTGCACCCTTCAAATGTTAGGCCCAGCTAGATTTTATCAATAGTTGAGAACATCACTCATCATACATCCTTCATAAGCAAATAAAAAGAAATATAATAGAAGATGTACATCACAACTACTACAACAAAATTTATAACACAAAATCATTTAGCAGAGTTAATATTCATCTCTAATATAATAGTTGTATGCTTGACCTCTTTTGTAATCACATTTACTCAGGTATTATGTCTCATTATGTTTTCCATATAAATATTGCAACCAATGAAATTTGGGTGCCTTCCAACCATGGTTGGGAATCCATGCATGTGCACTTTGGAACCACAGTCCTAGAATTATGGGTTTTAACCCGAGAGATCAAAATGTAATAATGGGTTAGAATCTTGTGCACATATAGGCAATGTCCTATTCCTAGCTCATGAACCAACTAATGGCGACCGTAGTCACATGTCATAGACCACAATCTAAGCACTACATCTAAGTCACAACCCCTATGTATTCACATATAATAAATTTGGCTAGCTGACCTCTCAATAATAAGGTGTAATTCTTGCAACCCCATTCCTTATATCATTTCACATTCATATTTCAACATCACATAGCATGTAATTCAATAAGCAATTTACATATGCATTAATAAACAATAACTAAGATCTTGCTATGCATATTTAGTCCTCACAAGTCTACAGTCTATACAGATTTCATTCTGATATTGATGTCAAAGACTGTTGTTTACTACTTCATGAGAATCTCTATTCTTGTTCAATTTAGGCATACTAAAGATAGGATAGCTTGATCTTTTTCGGTTTGACATTTTTCATTGAGCAGCCACCTCCATGTTTGTGTCCACAGAAATCAAGATTGCATGTAGTTCTCCTACCTATATCTCATACTTGGCACTAATCTACCCATTAATGTTTTGGAAGTTTGCACAAAGAATTATGGACAGTTAAAGTCAAAATTGGAGCGGGTCATGGGCTTTTCCAAAATTCATGGTCTGATGAACTACCAGACCACAGATTTTCGCTCTCTGTATCGTGGTTTTTTCTTTCAGTCATGGTCAGACTGCAGGTTCTCAGTATTTGTGGTTAGGATTCCGGAATTCACCAAAAGTTGTTGTCTTACCTTCCTCAGGACCATGGGTTTTCTAAAATTGTGTTGTCTCTTCTGTTGATGGACCACAAGTTTTTCAAAAAATGGCAAACTATGTATTTGTTTTTGGAGTTTTTCCAGGAATTGTCTTTTCAATCTTTACTCTTGCCTCTCAAAAATAACGTTATAGACTTATGCAACCTGTCTGCTCAGTCATGCAAACCCTTATAAAATTTATTCCGAAGTTATTTTGTTTGTCAAGAAATTTTCAAATCCTCTCTAATGGCACTTTAAAATCACATCACAAATAGTAAGATCTTACTAACCTCACAACAGTTAATCGGTGGGTTCTTGATGCTTTGTTAAAGGATCTACCTTGGTTCTTGAATTCCAGATCCTCCCCCCTTGCTTTATTCTCTTCTTCCTATCCATCTATCCAATAATGAAAGTCCTTTCCAAGATCTCTCTTCCTCTTTTCTTATGAGCTTTTCCTCAATCTCTAAAAATCAATTGCATATGCTCTAAAATACATTTATAAATATGAAATTTTGAATGTAAAAAGTATAATTGGAATAAGATATCATAGACAATTAACAATATACTGAGAATCTGGAGAAATGTTCTTCTATTGCATAGTAGTGCTCAGTAAATGCTTTGCTAGAATAGGAAGGGCCCGTCACAAAATCAATGCCCTTACTCCGACATTGAAAATGCTCTTAGTAGGGCGAACAATTGTCGGTTAAGACAACTGTTGATATTACTGTTCATAATGATCATTTGAAGTACACCAGCTTAGTTGACAATTAATCAACATCATAATAAGTTAGCTAGACAAAGAAGAAGACTTTCAAAACAGGGAAAAATGTTTGTGTGGAGTTGTGGATGGAAGGCAAGTGTTTTTATCAAAAAATATGTATCTGTTTAAGGATTTTTTTGGCTGTAGGTGGCATTTGACAAGTGGATTTTATCTAACTAAATGGAGGTTTGAGAGGACAGTATATCACTCTTAATAACTTTGTGCTGTTAGGAAAAATGGCAGAATAGGTTCTCTTTTATGAACAAAAGATTTTCACAGTCCATGAAAGTGAGCAATAAGCTTCTAAAAAAACTGTATAGAAGATTTTACATCGACATTTTTTATTGTACTATGCGATCCATCATTAGGATGACAAAGTGATACGTGAGGATTGTGGATGAGAACTCATCATATAGTAATTGTGATGCCACAAAAAGGTGGGGGCAATGTCTTGGTAAAAGAAATAAAGGACAAAATTAAATGATCTAGTTGTGTTGGTGTGGTATATCGCCATGCATTGGAGAAACACGTCACTCTATTTATACTAGGATCAAGGAACAAGGTGCAGATATAAAACATGAGTGTTTTAACAAGTCAGCATAGGCAAAACATTCGTTTAATCCTAAGCACCATATTTACATTGAAGGGACAAAGGTCCTACCAGTAGAAGGAACTGTTTCTAAGAGGCACTTAAGGGAAGGCCGTTGAAATTAATAAGTACTCTTGTAATCTAGATAGAGATGAAGGATTAGGATTTAAGTTACTTGCAGCATTGAATCATCAGCTTAATAAAAATGATCCATAATTAAAAGGCAAAAACATTTAATTTTTTAATCAATTACTTATTTAATATTAAACCGTCTAGGACTTTTAGTTGTCATTTTCTCCTTCCCGTAGGCATTTTTAAATCACTATATAATGAGCTATCATCCATGATCCTCATGTGTCACATTCTCATCTTAATGATGGATCATAGAGTGATCCAAATCGTAGATTCTCTTTGACAGGAAGAAAGGGCTTGGAGTCTGATTGAGATGCTTTTCGTGCTATCATGGATTTATCATGTTATTTAATTTCAGCATCTTCTAGTTTGTTTATAATGTTATTTTTTGTAATTGATTCTTCAAATAGGCTCTCTCTCTCTCTCTACACACACACACACACACACACACACACACACACGTATATACATGCACATGTATATACACACATGTATACGTATATGTATACATATATAGATTATAGCTGCCCCCCTTCTGCCCTCAGATTTTGGGAATTCTGTTGCCTTACTTTGAAATGTGTTCTCTGTCCCTGCCTCCCCCATCCTAGAAACTTGGAGAACCATTGAAAATACTGTTCTCTTTTTTTCACTGCCATGTTTATTATGACATCGATATTTCAACTAAGCACATTATCTTTTTGGAAAAACAGTTTTGCTTTGCTTAAGTTATTACCTATGGTTAAGGGTTCTATACCCCAGAAAATCTGTTAGCTGAGATGCCAACTCTCAATTGGTGTTAAACTAACTAAACTTGGAAAATAAAAATATGATATGAATATCAAAAATCAAATTTAAGAATCTACTATTCTGCCTAAAGGGAAATCTCCCTTCTTCCACTCCAAGCATATCATATTGCGAGAATGGAGAAAGTTAACAAAAATAAAAGCCAATGATTTATGATTTATCCATCATATCCTTTCATCATTCTCCTTTTTTCGAATTAAACATGAAGGGGCACTACTGAGTGCATATAAAAACATTTTTTTATTATCAACAGTTTCCTCTTCTATTCTGAGTTTAAAATAATTTACTGAAACACAACCTCTTCTGTTTTGGTGGAGTCTTCTGATATTAACAATTTAACTTAAATGTCATGGAGGGAAAATGACTAGTATAGACCATCTTGTCCATCTTTTCCACTTCCCAATGTGCTGCTAGATCTGCCACTGTATTCTTTCCTGATATGCTGGTATGAAGCTTCAAAATTCTCAGTTTTTTCTTAATTTCTTAATGATATTTGTCTATTTGCATGTCATGCAGTTCCTCTTTTAATAAACATTGATTCCCCTTCCTCATGAAGCATTTGCCATCCATTGCCCATAGCCAACTCCTATTCCTTCTAATAGATCTGTTGCTTCTGCCTTATTATTTGCTAAGTTGCCAGTTAGGGTACAGGTTTGGGTTTTGGGTATGCCAGTATGGCAATATTTTCTCCCCGATATGGTTGGTTATGGCTGTAAATGTATATACTATATATTAAAAATAAGTACATAATTTGTATTTTTATAAATAATAAATATATATAATAGAAGGGTCGTGTGAAAAAGAACTGCATTTTCTGTCCATTGAAGGCGGTGTCAAACATGCAAAAATGTGTCCCATTTTTGGAGGTTTGTATGAATGCAGGAAGGATTAATCTCATTGCGTTTACATTGTCCAGTTGCAAATAACTCCATGATTTGATTTACTGTTGTGGCACTTGTGGGCACATTTTCCAGCATTTTGAAGGGCAGAAACACTGATTTACAGTCACGGGAGTCTGAACTGTTTTTAAGGCTCACAATAGTAGTGAAAATCACAGGAAAAGGCCAGGGCTGTGCCCTGGCTGTCCTGTCTGTGCTCCTAACCCCACTCTGGAATCTGCTCCCATTGGGTCTTGCAATGGCACCCAAATGCAAGGAATCCAATAACATAGATTATTTGTATTCATCTCTAGTGGACTGAAAATATTAAAAGGATGTCCATTATTATCTCTAAAGATACCTCTGTCTCCTGCTAGGCATGGATTTTCTTTAGGAATTTTTCAGTGTATTCCCGCCAAACTCATTATCAAGTAGTTGGAAAAGCAATATTTATTTACATTATTATTTCCAGCCTCGGTATTTTCTTTTCATTGCTAAATTCTAATATGATATCAGTTTTATGTTTTGTAGCTAATGCTATTCTTTTTTAATCTCTCCTGATATTTTGTGTACTTTGGTTTCCACTTATCTTGTTTTTTAATAACATTTCATTGCAGTGCATGCTTCGAGCAGTGTCCTTGAAGGGGATATGAGTTCTAAAAAGGATTGATGTCAGGAAACAAACCTTTTGGTAAGGACCATTGCCCTTTTTGAAATGCAGTTTACTTTGGGCTCAAACAAAATTTCTTTGTTTCAGCATGCGATGAGTATTTCATAAACCATTTCAGTAAAATATTTTGAAATACTTTGTAGCTAAAATACCTTGGAGCAGACATTTCTGAAATATTAGGATGGTTTTATGCGTCCTATTTAAGACATTGCAATTGCAACTATGACAGGTTCTTTGGTCTGCTAACTTTTAAAAGAACCTGGGATTAGACAGCTTAGGTACTGTTGAACTTGTAATGATTCTTGAGGAAGTGTTTACTTTTTAAAACCCTGAAAAGGGAGCTGAAAAAATTGAGGCCATCCGATTTGTTATCAATCACATTTCTTCACATCCATATGTCTGCAGTGATTAAGTATGTCTTGGGTAAAAAAATTGCAATTTATTATTCATACAAAAGATGGCCATATCATTCTGAAATATGTGTTTGCATTATCAGTTGAATCATGGAATTTCTGATGTTGTGCAGTAGGAATAAATCTATCTTTTTCTCAATATCACAAATTTACATATTGGTTGTGATCTGTGAAGCTTCCAGAAACCACATACAAAAATTGTATCGAGTTTGTATTTGATCACCATCTTGTATAGATAGATTATACCTGATTATGTATCATTACTGTTCTATAGACAGCTTGGTACATAAGGTTCAAAACATAAAATATCAGCTAGAACAGAGGTAAAATGAGCTTAAAGTTAAGATGATCAGGCTTGAGGAATCTTCTGCACAAGAAAAATATGATTTGGACAGAACATTTATTGATTGCCTTAAATCTCACGAGCGTGATATGTTGCTTCCATTATGTGTCTGCACTACCTTATTTATTATTTGTGTTAACCTAAACATATGCTCCTGTTGCATTGAGTTTCATTTAGTGAAAATCTACACAAAGATGTCTGCGATCTTTTACGAAAAACTAGTTGCTGTTTCAATGGAAATGATCTTGTATACAGAATCTTTGGAAAAAATATTTAGTACACAGATCTGGTAAAATCCCATGACCTTATTAGCAATGGGCTGTGGTCACATTATGCTTTTATAGCCCTAATTGTGAGTCCAACTTGTGGGATGTTTATTATGTTTAATATGTACACATTTATAGACAATCATTTGGGATGCAATCTGTAATTAATATCACATTTGTCTAATCAATTCCTTCATGTTATGTTATCAATGATTATGTGAGAATACTAAACTTAGCTTTTGATAAAAAATGAGGAATTGGGGATCTTGAGTTGTATACATGTTTGTCAGTACATACTAATTTGTGCCGCCATGCCAAGCATTGCATCTCAAGTAAGCATGTGAAGGTAGTCTCTATACAAAAGCCAAAAGATTTACTTCTCTACAAGATATACTAATAGCATCTCCTCTTTACATTATTAAATAAATTTATGTATAAGTCAAAGCTATTTATGTCATGTACTCTTGCCATTTTATCGACTAGTGCAAGAAACCTTTCATCACATACTGCATGCATATCTAAAGCAATTTGCGAAAATTTCATGTGGTACTTCAATACATCTGTAGCTCAATATCAATGCAATTTGCATCCGGTTCACTTCAATTTTCACCATCGCTTAAAAACCCTCTATGGTGGTATTTAAATTCATTTGTAGTTCAAACTTCAATTGCAATGCAATCGCATCTAAGTTTACTTAAATATTTGAATATCACACATCTAGCTAGCCATTGACTTTTAATTCTCTAGATAGTTAATATCGGTTTTTATATCACCACAATATCTTATTGTGATAATAACATAGCATGTGTGTGCTTCCCATCCTTGAGCATACTTTAGATTCTAAACATTTTGAATGCGAGGAACAATTGCTCATGATTTGTTATTCAAAATGTGAAGTGTATCTTGATTAACTTGGCTCTAGTCATAGCTTCATGTGCTTTCACCTATCAACCCTCTGCTTTTAACTCAATTTGTGGTTTGTGACCTTCATTACTCTCCACAATCTTTGCTTCAATAATTTCCAATTTTTGCTACTCATGTTCAAATTGTTGATGTTCTTGCAGCGTCAGGCTGTATCTTCTAGACCAGCATATGGCGATAATTCAAATGGAGCCTCAACGGCTATTTGAATTATATACACTCCTTTTGAGCCGACATGAAGCAATGAAGAGACACATCTTTTATTAGTTACTTGTGATGAGGCTGACCTCTTATCTCTTGGCATGATTATCTATGAGGACGACTTACCTTTTATTGGATGTGTCTCTTTGAATGATAATATATTCTTGTTGCTAGCCGACTTGTATTAAAGGGGTGGCGTCCCTTCATAATGTATACATATGGATCCGTCTTCTCATTGTCACAATCAAACAAGTTTGATATTCATTCTATATTCAAGTGCGAGTTATATCTTGAGCAGTTTGTGATTTTCTCTAAGGACGATTTCCTTCAAGGGCAGGTCGAAGGTCTTTCAAGAGCAGATTTTGATATACATGTAGAGCAGATTGTAATATGTATCTTGCATCTAGAGTTGGTGTTCTTACTTGGCCTTGAGTTCGGCCTTATTGTACAAGAAGTGTTGATTCTTGAATAATATATAAGTGATATATTGTTGCTGGGTTTTTCTCCCTCAAGAGGAGGGTTTTCCCAGGGTATCTGCTATGTTATTGTGTCTGATTTTTTGAATTAAATTTTGTGCATTAAATCTGATCATAAAACTAACATGGTATCAGAGTGGGTTTGAGAGGATCGTGATCAGATTTGGTTCTATACAACGATACTCTATTCTCTTCTTTGTTTATTTTCTCATTAATCAAGATGGTGAATGGTTTGAAGATTGAGGATAGACTCGAGGGAGCATCAAACTTCACATCATGGAGATTTAGGATCATGCTTACCTTGCATGAAAATGATTTGGGTGAGTTTGTGGAGTCTAGTGTTCTTGAACCTGAGGAGGAAGACGAGAAGTTGCAGTGGGTGAAGAATGATATTAAGGCAATGAAGATATTGGTTGATTCCGTTAAGGATCACATTGTTCCTATTGTCTCTAAGTTGAAGACAACAAGAGATATGTTCAAAACATAGGAAGAAATGTACGAAATCAACAATACCAACCGAGCACTTGCATTGAAGCAACAACTTCACCATGTGAAGATGGCGAAAGGAGAATCAGTAATTGCATACTTCATGAGGATTTCAGATTTGAGAGATCAACTCTTGACAATAGGGCATATGATTGATGACAAAGACTTAACTATGCTCGCTCTCAATGGTCTACCCTTGTCTCGGGAATCCTACATTCAAGGAATCGGTGCAAGATCAAAATTGTCTAAGTTTGATCGCCTAAGATTAGATTGCATTCAAGAAGAATCAAGGTTGTTGGCAAGAGGCGTTGGTCAAAGTTCAAAGAATGAAGACATTCATGTTCTCGCCTCCCTTGCTTCAAAGAAGAAAGGAAAAAATGGAAGGAAAGGATTCTTCAAGAGGAATCGAGATAAGGGAAATGATGATGCACCTCCCTTCAAAAAGAAGAGAGACATGTCCAAGATTCAATGCTTTAGGTGTGATAAGTTTGGGCACTTTGCCAAGCATTGTCCAACTAGACCTAAGCAACAAGCCATAGTTGTAGATGATGATGCCTCTCCGCAGAAGGATTCATGTGAATACTTGTTCTATTCATCTCTATTAAGCAATGTACCTTCGGATACCAGTACTTGGCTGATCAACAATGGTGCTTCTCAACACATCACTGGATTTAAGGAGCACTTATCAAGTTTGGTGGAGAAAGAGTTTTCCGAACAAGTTATTATTGGAGATGATGTTGGCTATTCCATAAAAGGAACTGGGACCTCTACTCTTCATTTGGATTCCGGCATAACACTTCAGTTGAGAGATGTTCTGTATGTCCCAGGAATCAAGCACAATCTTATTTCTATTTCAGCCCTAGAAGATGAAGGATATCAAGTTGCCTTCTCCAAAGGCAAAGTTCTTGTGTGGATGGAGAATTCCAGTTTCAAGGAAGCTCAAGTAATTGGTGTTAGACATGAAAGCCTCTATAGGCTATGTACGTGTCCTCTTCAAGCATTAGTTCATGATTCTTCAAGTCTATGTGATCTATGGCATCGAAGATTGGCGCACCTCCACTTCTGAGCCTTACCTGTCATGGAGAAGATGGTTATGGGACTTCCCAAGTTCAATCAGGAGCATGAAGGAACCTGCAAGGGATGCGCTATGGGTAAGAATTCAAAAGCCCCTTTCCATAGTAGAGAAAATAAATCTAAGTGCATTTTAGACCTTATTCATTTTGATTTGTGTGGACCTATGTCTATCCTGTCTTCGAGTGGATTCTTGTATTATGTTTTGTTTATTGATGACCACTCTAGGAAGACTTGGATTTATTTTTTGAAATCTAAAGAATCTGAGGAAGTTTTAGGAAGGTTTAAAGAGTTCAAAGCTTTGGTAGAGAATCTTTTTGGTAAAAGAATTAAGGTCCTCAGATCTGACAATGGAGGAGAATACACCTCTAGTTGCTTTTGAGATTTTTGTATTGATGCAGGGATTAAGAGGGAGTTTTGCATTCCCTATAATCCTCAATAGAATGGTGTTGCAGAAAGGAAGAACAGGACAATCGTGGAAGCAACGAAGGCCATGATCCATGATCAAGACTTGCAAACTTTCTTATGGGCAAAAGCTTCTAGGACGGTTGTGTATGTTCAGAACATAAGTCCTCACAAGGTTTTGGAGAACATGACTCCGGAAGAAGCCTTCACAGGGAAGAAGCCTGAAGTGAGTCATTTGAGGATCTTTGGATGTCTTGTCTATGTTCATGTTCCAAAGGAAAAGAGAACTAAGTTGGAGCCTTCTGGCAAGAAGGGAATATTTGTGGGCTACAATGGGACATCAAAAGCCTATAGGATATACATTCCAGGACAAAAGTTGATCGAGATCAGTAGGGATGTCACATTCAAGGAAGATGTTGCATTCAGGAGATCCAGGGGCATTCATATGGAGATCAACAATGAAGAGTCTCCTCAGGATATGGAAGTTGACCATACTCCTGAGATTTAGAGGGAGACTTCCGAACCAAAGGAAGATGTTGATCAAGTTGAGCCCATGGAACCTACTGACGGGCCTACCGATATTGTGCTTAGAAGAAAGAGACCTCTTTGGGCTAGACAAACTATGCAAGAGGCTGAGAGATATGCAGCGCCTAGAGGAACATTTAGAGAAAGTAAAAGGCCACATAAGTTCTCTAGTTATGTTGCCTTGATGAGTCAAATTATTGAGTCTGAGCCTTCTAGTATGGAGGAAGCTTCTAGTCAACAAGTTTGGAAAGATGCTATGACAAAGGAGTACCAATCAATTCTCAAGAATGGTGTTTGGGACATTGTTCCTAGACCCGAAGGCAAATCTGTGGTATCTTCGAAATGGCTCTTCAAGATTGAGCATGCAGCTGATGGAAGCATAGAGAAGTACAAGGCAAGATTTGTGGCTTGTGGTTTTTCACAGAAAGAGGGAATTGATTATGAAGAAACTTTTGCTCATGTTGCTCGCTACACTTCTGTCAGAACCATCATTTCCATTGCTGCATCTAGAGGATGGAAGATTCATCAAATGGATGTGAAGACAACTTTTCTAAATGGTGTGATAGAGGAAGAAGTTTACATCGAGCAACCTGATGGGTTCGAGGTACATGGAAAGGAGTCTCATATTTGCAAGTTGAAGAAGGCCTTATATGGTCTTAAGTAGGCTCCTCATGCATGGTACGAAAGGATTGATCATTACCTATCAAGTTTGGGCTTCTTGAAGAATTATGCTGACTCCAATCTATACTTTAAGGTAATTGATGGTGATGCATTGATTTTGGTTTTATATGTTGATGATTTGATCCGAGAAGATCACCTAATTCGCAAGTGTAAGAGGGAGTTGGCTTCTGAATTTGAGATGAAGGACCTTGGGCTCAGGCATTACTTCCTTGGCTTAGAAGTCTGGTAGAAACCAGATGAGATGATTCTGAGTCAAGGGAAGTACACCATTGATGTACTTAAGAGGTTTGGTATGATGGATTGCAAATCCATGTCTACACCAATGGAGAAAAACCTACTTAAATTGAAGGAGGCTGCAACTAGTTCAGACTTAGCGGATCCTACATTGTATAGACAACTTATTGGGTCCTTGATGTATCTAGTTAACACTAGACCTGATATTTTTATGCGGTGAGTGCACTTAGCTAGTTCATGTGTGAACCGAGACAAATACATCTTGTTGCAACTAAACATATCCTGAGATACTTGCGTGGCACAGTTGGATATGGGTTGAGATATACTTCAGATGCTGACTTGGAGTTACATGGTTATACTGATTCTGATTGGGTAGGATGTGTTTCAGATCGAAAGAGTACCTCTGGTTGTTGCTTCAGTTTGGGTTCTGCTATGATACCCTGGTGCAACAGGAAGCAGTCATCTGTGGCATTGAGTACAACAGAGGCAAAGTATATTGCAGCTTGTATTGCAGCTCGGGAAGTAGTGTGGCTTCGTAAGCTCCTTGCAGGATTGTTTGGACAATCAATGGAGCCTACTATCATTCATTGTGATAATCAAAGTTTTGTGAAGCTTTCTGTCAATCTTGTGTTTCATGATAGAACCAAGCATGTTGAGATCAAGTACCACTATATTAGAGATATGGTACTGCAGAAGGCTATACAGTTGAGGTATATCAGCACTGATGAGTAGACGACGAACATTCTCACCAGGCCTCTCTCCAGGATAAAGTTTGTGTACTTTTGAGATAAGCTTGGTATGGTGGAGAATGCAGCCTTGACTGAGAAAGAGTCTCAGTATCAGTGAGCCTTGTTTAATGAGTTCTTCTTTGTGAGAGAAGTTTGAGGTGAAATCCCTTGTTAATGCATTTTCCTCTGAGATGGAGGAATTTGAGGTGCAAGCCCTTGTTAATGGATTTCTCTTTGAGATTTGAGGTGAAATCCCTTGTTTCCACCCTTTGAGTTGAGTCATGGTGGATGTCATGTGTGTGGCTCCATGACACATCTTGTACTTGTGAATGTCATGTTGAGGTGACAACATCATGTAAGTGATGAATACTTGTACACACCATAGTATGGTTGTAGCCATTATGGTTGATATCATGTTGAGGTGATATTCTTCTTTTCACATTTGGTTGTAGCCAATGTGGTGGACATCACGTTGAGGTGATATGTCTTGTGCAGCCAGAAGTAACATCCCTAGTTGAGAGGGAGTGTTGATGTTCTTTCAACATCATGTTGTATCTTCTAGACCAGTGTATGGCGATAATTCAAATGGAGCCTCAATGGCTAGTTGAATTATATACACTCCTCCTTTTGAGCCAACATGAAGCAATGAAGACACGTCTTTTATTAGTTACTTGTGATGAGGCCGACGTCTTATCTCTTGGCGCGATTATCTATGAGGACGACTTACCTTTTATTGGATGCGTTTCTTTGAATGATAATATATTCTTGTTGCTAGCCGACTTGTATTAAAAGGGTGGCGTCCCTTCATAATGTATATATGGATCTGTCTTCTCATTGTCACAATCAAGCAAGTTCGATATTCATTCTATATTCAAGTGCGAGTTATATCTTAAGCAGTTTGCAATTTTCTCTAAGGACAATTTCCTTCAAGAGCAGGTCGAAGGTCTTTCAAGAGCATATTTTGATATACATGTAGAGCAGATTGTAATCTGTATCTTGCATCTAGAGTTGGTGTTCTTACTTGGCCTTGAGTTCGGCCTTTTGTATAAGAAGTGTTGATTCTTGAATAGTATATGTGATATATTGTTGCTGGGTTTTTCTTCCTCAAGAGGGTGGTTTTCTCAGGGTATCTGTTCTGTTATTTTGTCTGATTTTTTGAATTAAATTATGTGCATTAAATCTGATCATAAAACTAACGCAAATACTATTACTCATCTACTATTTGTTTCAAACTCTTTCGAGAGTTTGAAGGAGTTAGAATGATGACTTTTCTTTGTCAATGTTTCATCTAAGAAATTAGTTTATTCCCTAGATATTATATAAGTGTAAGACTTTTTCTTTCAATGTGCATAAGATATTTATCTAATCTGTTTTCATTTCATAAAATAGATCAATAACTTTAAGATGTGTGCTAAATACATTTAAACATTAGAGTTGGGTATTGGAAACATAAAATATATCAATAACTAATCTGTTTTCATTCATAAAATAGATCAATAACTTTAAGATGTGTGCTAAATACATTTAAACATTAGAGTTGGGTATTGGAAACATGATTAGAAAATTGACAAAGGAAGGTTGGATTGTGTTCCTAATTTATCAATTGAGGTTACATGTTACTAGAAGTGACTAGAAGAAGGTTTCTAGAGCTTCCTGTATTGTCATAGTGAATTCTAAAAAATGTTAAATGTTACTGTTTGGTCTTTGAATGTTGGTGACCTTGCTAGACATTGGTGTCTTTGTCTCTAATTAGTGTGCAACTTCCTCAAGGTGTTCTCCTTAATTTTCCGAGACTCGTGACATCTGCTAATCTTTACGTTAATCTCCAATATTGTGGTATTATTGGCTAAAGTTTGAAAGGGGAAAAGAGGGGATTTGTGCTATTGGGAGATTGGCTCGGTCAATTTCCTATATGGCATATTTCAACCTCCACATATGGCAAGTAAATAAGTGAGTGTGATCCCTAAGTGATGGTGGTGGTTGTGTGTGCAAGGCTTTGTGACTATGAGCGAAAACCCTCTATGGTGGTGTGTGTTAGTGCAATGTAGGAGAGAAAAAAGATTAAACACTCTATATGTAAAGGATGATGTTACACGATAGATCTAAGGGATTGGCCTACAATTAGGAGCAATGGAAGCATATAATTTTTATGATGTCAATGAAGGGGTAACCTAGCTAAGGGAATGGGGAGAAAGAGGTGATGGGAGCCAGAGAGATGATGTACATATGACTATGAAAATGGAAGGACAAGAAGATTTTAGATATGAAGGGTGTATGAGATTAAGAGAGATCTTTGAAACACACTTGCAAAAAAATTGATAATTGATAATGAGAGTAGACAATTTATTATTTTTGTAGAACAAGAGTGTGGGACCCTTCAAAATGAGAGTGATAACGAGTTTATAGAAATATACTAATTAGTTATTCATTAGAAAACACACTAAGCATCAAGTTTAATGTTTCAAGGATTAACGAGACTAAAGATTTGAATTTGGACTTGGACACTAGTGTTTGGGGGTGTTGGGGTCCTTTAGCCACTAGGTCTCTAAACTTTTGGGGTGGTCTAAGAACATAAATGTATATTTGATAACATGCACATTGCATATTAGTGACATGTTTAGGCTAGGAAATAGGCTAAATGGGAACTAAAACATGATTGTGGGAGTGGACATCAAAATGAATGAAAAATGTAGGATGAAAAGTTTGAAATATGCAAATTTTGTCCCTACTTTAGCAAGCTTGTGGAATTATGTGAGAAAGTGTGCTATAGTTAATACACACATAACTATATTGAAATATATAAAGGGTACAACAAAAAGTATATAAAAGAGCTATATTTTTCTTGTCTTTTCTTCATTTTCTTCATTCTAGCATATGCTTTGACTTTGTAATGCACTCATGGAAGACAAGCAGTTAATGTTCTCCAAGAGGAATTGTTCTAATAAGAAATAGAAAGAAGAATGTAGAAAGAAAATCACAAACTTTTAATCTACCTATATTTTATTTACTAAAATAATGTTGAAAAGAATGAGAAGCATGTGGATCCATGAAGGATAATATAGAGTAGGAGTAGGGACATGGGGTTACTGGGCATCCAAGAACAAAACATGAAAATTGCAATGTATGAGTCTCCTTGGCATGGGCTTGGTTGTGAAGGAGCCACTTGAACAAAACAAAGGGGCTCAACTAGGCTCAAAATAGACTAGGTAACTAAGTAATGGTTGTGAACGAGCCACAACAAAGAAAATAAAGGGGCTAAGCTAGGCTCAAATAAACTAAATAATGGATAATGTTGTGATGGAGCCACCAAACAAAGAAGCTAGTTTAGATCCAAATAATCTAGAAGTCACTTTGATCAAAATGATAAAGTAGTAGAATGTATGTCTCGCCTTCAATTGACTGGCTATGGGAAGAGCTAATCAATTTAAGGAAAAGGGGAAAAGAGAAAGGGACAATTGTCAAGGTGTGAGTAGGAATAATGTATGAAAGTAGAGAGAAGGGGGACCATGAAAGGAAGTTTTGCCCTCAGGAAGTGGAAAATAATGTTGCTCCCAAGGAAAGTGCAAATAGATAGTAACTAGGATAAAAGCAGGGAACTTGTATAAGTGGAATAATAATAATAAATAGGAAAAGATAAAGTATGGAATAATATAAGGGGAAGCATAGGTTGAGGTGGTGCCCCCTCAAGAGAAAATAGAGTTGCCCCCATGGACAAGGAATAGAAATGAGAAGGGAAATAGCATTTATTAAGAACATAAAAAAACAATAAGCAAGTATATGTAGATGAAGAGGAAGAAGATGAATCATTATATAGAACAAATAAAGCGAGCATTAACTCAAGTAGTTCAAAGGAACATAGAAGACAGAGAAGTACATTAGTGAAAGAGATAAGGTACTATTTGGTAAGCATATGGTGAAGGTATGCATACTTAAGGAGCAAGAGGAAAAACACATGTAAGAAAGTAGTAGAACAAAAAGTGATAGAGAATATTGATATTGCACTAGTGGAAGAAATAAGACAACTTAAAATTATTCTATGATATGCTTTTGATGAATGTGAGAAAGTAAGATGTGAAGAAAATATTTTTGAGTAAGTATGAATTAGAACATGTACAATAGAGGAAGCAAAGGAAAGTGTCATGGGAGAAATACTAGAAAGTAGAGAGCAACATAAACAAAAAGTAATCATGAGGAAGTGTGTAGGAACCAAGGCAATTTGAAAAAATGGGCTAGTTCATAATAGAATGGAGAGAATTGGCTAATTGATTAAAATGATGGTTAGATTGGGGCTTAAAGGAGATATCATGAGAAGAAAAAAAATTGTCAACATGGTTGACATTGGGCTTAGACTCAAATTTAGAGAAGTTGAGTTGGACTTCTTGAATAAAGGTTTTGGGAATTTAGAAGGGAAGGGAGAAGAAGCAAGGGGGAGGGAAGAAGAGGAAGGATTATACAAGAAAATATTTGCATTGTTGAGCTTGCTCTTATGATTTTAATGACTACCACAAAGATTAAAAGAAGTAGCATATTAGTAAAATAGGGCATTGCCTTTAACAAAAGTAAGAAGATTATTGATGAAGATTTGTTGGACGTCATTGGTAATAATGCATCTTTGTCAATATACACTAGAAATGAATAACAAAGTTGTTAATGTGTTCACTAAGGCCTTGCATGCATTGGACAAAATTTGTGACATTAACTTTCAAGCCAATATTGATGTAAAGTGTTGGATAAATGCATGTTCAAGCTCAATGATTAAACAAATAAAATTATGAGGAAGGGAATAGAACCCTCTAAGGGCATAATCCTTGAGTTTTTGGGGGGAAGAGTTTAGCAAGAAACCAATCATCATAGACAAGATCTAAAGTTATAGCATTAAATGGATGAACATGCATTCAAGGATCCCATTCTCAATCATACATCTCAAAGTGATGAGCTACAAATGCATGAGAAAATAGACGTGAGAGAATATTGAAAGTATTATGGTGTAAACCAATATTTACCTCTATGAGAAGAAGAGGGGAGAGAATCTAGATTTTGTTGCATTGCTTATAGATGATGTAAAACATGTGTCATAGTGGGATCATTAATAAAGTATAGCAAGGAGGAAGGGGAGCAAGGTAGAAACCATAAGGAGTTAACAAAGAAGGAAAGGATGTGGAAACAATTATAGATGGAAGAGCATATTTGATGGTAGGGAAAAGTAGAAGTGGGGTTGGATGGAAAATAAGTGGAGGGAAGCATGAAAAATGAATAATATAAGCATAAGAGGACAGAGAAATGGTCAATATAAGTTGATACGTGGCCATAATAAGAGGGTTGTTGGAAAGTGGGTGTAATAGAAACAAAGGTAGGGAGAGTGGAAGCATGGATAAAGGGAAGCATATGTGAATATAGTGGTAGGAATGGGAAGGGTGAGCTAGGGATAGGAGGGTGGAAGGAGAGGAGTGTTGGAGCAACAAAGGGTTGTAGGAGTAACAAGTGTTTTAGAAGGAGAGGGAAGTACAATAGAAGAGGCGGAGAAAAAAGTGTAAAGTGGTTGGAAAGGACAATGAGGGGAAGATGGGAGAGTAGCATTAACAATATGACCAATTAAAGGACATCTACACTATTAGAATTGAAAATAAACATAATACAAAGGACATCAACCAAGATGGGTCAATATCAATTGTGTATGCAATATCTAGAACAAAACAAAAAGAAGATCAAAGCAATACTAAAACCCTTTATTTTAAATCAAATCATATCTTTGATTGAGCTAAAGAGAGAAAATAAAACGAATACATGACAATCTTACCAATGTAAAATCCTCTATGTTGAAGTTGATTTGCTCAAGATGCAATAGATGTGGTTGCTCAAGGATGTGCACAAAATATTTGCAGCACATACTTGTCAAGCTTTGAATATCATGGATTGATTTGATGAAGGATTGAGCTGAATTTATAAATGTTTGGATAGGGATGTGAATGGTGAGGATTCGATCTTGAATGAACAACAAAGATTGATTGAGATAAGTGCAAAATCTTTATTGACTAAGAATAGTCAAGAACAGTTCCGATGACTCCTTAGTGAGCTCTAAAAGGGTGATGGTAATTAATCACTTTCATTTATTTATTTTAGCTAATTACTTTTGTATAGAATGAAAATAAGATGGAGTCATGGGGGAGCTATAATGGAATTTTTTTTTTATTATTTGTGGAGAAATAAGTGAAAATTGTTTTTTTTTTTGAGGAATGAACTATTTAATGGTGTCATCTTTCCTGCTCGCTCCTAGATCCTTTTTGGTTGATTCAAATGACATTTTATTCTAGATCCTTTTTGGTTGATTCAAATGACATTTTATTGCCTTTCATATTTTTGTGGGTGGGTGTAGGGCTTTGATTGGTGTTAGCCCTACTCACCTTCATGCCTCACTTGGGGTTTCTGATGTAGATGTGGTTAGATGTGATGTGGCTCCCACCCTGCTCCTCTTTGCTGCAACAAGATCTCCTAGCTTTCCTACTACTGATCCTTCTTTTGAGGCATTTTCCCTTGATAGTATTAGTTTGCATGCGACATTTGATGGTGGGCCAATTTGTTTTGCAATTGTGGTTGGGTTAGGGTCCCATCAAATCATGGTGGGTTCGTTGACCCTTTGCGCCACAAGAAGCCTCTTCCTAGTTTAGAGTTGTCTCCTGCCCGTTAGGTCTCACAATCATTGCTCCACTTCCTAGAACTGAATCTCACTTAGAATGCCAGGGTAGTCTTCATGCAAGTGAAATAATCTCATCAACATAATAGTGGAGGAATTTGAGCTAACTATACGAGTGTGGATTTTATCTCTGACACTTCAATTTCAACTTAGACTAGGGAGGGTATTCCCAAGGGTATACCTTAATAGATATTGAAATCACTTAAAATGGACAATAACAAAATATGGACAACCAAACCCAACCTGTTGTCTTGGTCCCAAAGATTGTCACTAAATCAAGAACAATTGGTTACCTCGAAATCCCTATATAGTTGATATAATTGTGCACACATAACCCACATGAAATATGTCTAATGAGTGCTCACTTGAGAATGATTCCTTGGTTATATTGAGAGTCATGGATGCACAAAAGGTCCCAAACTTAGACTACTAATTTGTGCTTGATTTAATGGTTTGAGATTGATTAGGGTTCCAAACTGGTGCCTTATCCATATGATAGAGAGTCATAGATATCAAATTGAACAAAAAATTGAAAGCACAAAGACAACAGTTATGCATTCATATGAACCAAAATAATAACAATATACAAAACACAATTAATCATCCATAAACACATTGCATAAATCTATGTGAAACAATGCAAAAGGCCATTACAAAGTTTGTAATATTTAGAATGTTGTTACATTCACCAATTTCATGTTACAATCATACCAGTAAGTGTGGTAAGAGAAACCCTAGCTGAGAAGAGTCCCTTGTAGATCTATAGGCATCCACAGAGATATTCACATACAATATTTCATCTAAAACATTCATATTAGTCCCTGAAGAATACAATATCTACTCAAAATGGTCCGAATTAGAAAATTTTGTGTCGTAAAAAGCTTTGGCAGCCACATAGGCATCTGCAAAACCATAGAACAATCAAACTCTATTAGAATGATAAAAAAACATGCATGTAATAGCAGCCAAGGCGTAACCCTAATCGCTGCACATTGTAGCATTTCAGAATGCATGACTGAGGTTGAATCATACCCAAAATGAACACTAGAGATCGATGGAGAACATTTGTAATTACTTCTGGTAGCCAAGTGACACGGAACCTTTATTGCTAGTAGGTGGAGAGATTGGAAGAGACACACACAACTTTTTCCATCGTCAGTTCTTACCTTTTGCAAAAATTCGAGCCCTATTCAGATGTCAAAATTACCTTTTATGGAGAATCGACACCCATTCAAATGCATCTAGATGCCTCCAAAACTCCCGCAACAAATCCATGCCCCATTTCTACCTTTTCTTGATTTTGCAAAAAATCAAGCCAGAACAAGATATGCAAGAATGTGGCCTACATTGGGCCAAGAAAAACATCACCATGGTTTGGGATATATCTTGATACCCCAAAAACTTTCGTAAAACTTCATCTTACGGGACTTTGGCCACTGTTCGGATATCCTATCACCCCCAATAATTCCACAAACATTTACATCCTTCCTCCTGTGTGACCAAAAGTATTTTGCATGTCGTTGGGGCTTGGAGATGACTTAGGAACCTTTTGTCACTGGTTCCATGTGAGGAAACACACTGCCAACAACACATTTATGACATGATGACCTATATAAACTTCTCAAATTTGTTATCACTAAAGGGATCATGTTATAGGCACACAAAAGGAAGGGACTCAAATAAAATTTGACATGATAGAATTGAATTTCAATAGTAGCTCTCGTTGGGGACATGTGCCTCTTGTAGGCACAATGTGAACCTGAAATCTCTAGGCACACCAAAAATAAGGAACAAAAAAATGGGATTGATTCATGTAGGACAACAACATATGTTCACTACAAAACATCATTACCAATTAATGTGACAACAAAAGGGTAACAATAGAATGGTTGTGACTTTTTTTTAACACAATGCATGCCAACCCTACATAGGATGGATAAAGTCACTTGCCTCTGTCAAACACCATCCTATTGAAGGAATTGATTTCCCTCAACCCAAAACTATCATTATCATCTAGATGCAACAACATTGGCCTCTTTCTCACATGCATAACTTGTGATTGCTATCAAAAGAGTGAAGGCAAGCTCCATAATTAACCTTGCTATTGTATGACAACCACAAAAAATACACCACCACAATGCCTTGCACCTCATCATTCATTTCTTTAGTAGTTGGGGGCAAGATTTGAAAACTTAGGTCAACACCAAAAGAAACATTGGTATGTTCATACCTGTTGACCTCCATGGGTGAATTAAGGCAAAAGGAAAATACCTCCAATTCATAATGCAAAGAAAAGTATGCCTCTTCATCTTGTTGACCTATAGAGGGAATCTTGTTGACCTATAGAGGGAGACTCATCCTCTAACAACTCCAATTGAAAAAAAGGAAGCTCAAAAATACAAAAAATATGAGTAGCTAGTTGATGATCAACCTAGAAACTTTGTTGTTTCTTGACATCATTGTGAACTATATGTTAGGCCCAAGTGAAACACTCAAGCTTAGGCACCCCATCATCCCCAATATTCAAAGTTACACCTTCACCATGAAGAAAAGCCTCGTACTCAATTTTACTCACCTTTGGGATAACATGCAACTAGCGTACCTCACTATCATCTATGATGATGCAAACTTCATTATCACAACCATTTGGATCATGATACACTTCATGGGAAGAACTAAATTCTTTAAATTATCTCTCTATTTTAAACTCATTTTAGTAGTCTGTTGTAGTGCATGCGTTGCTACAATTAGACATGTGATACATTTATCCCACATTCAACTCTGCAACATCACTTCTATATGACCCATTTTAAGTACACTGCGCATGAGGAAGACAACACATTGTACATAAAACAAAGAGGCTCTCATATGCATCCATATGATCACCCACTTTACAATATTCAAGTGTAAACTCTTCACAATAAATATTATATCAACTATACAAACACTAACCTCTGCATTTTTATTTTCATGTGCAGTTGCAACTATGTTATCCTCATGCAAACAATTAGCAACAACTTCAAAAAAGAAAGAAAAGGGGGAGCAAATAAGGTAAAAGATTAAACAAGAAGATATCTTTTTGTTCACCATTTTTATCACTAACATGTACATGCATTGCATAATCAACTACTCAAGCTGATTCACCTAATGATTCATTTGCATACACATCATCCTCACTGTCCATACTATCGCAACAAACAACAGGGTCATACTATTCATTCTCAAGCTAGATGACATCATTGATTTCCTCATTGCAATCACCCATGTATGATTGATCCAACTAAAGGTAGGTGCACACATTGTCATTTTCATATGTAGTGTTTTCATAGAATGCACAACTTTATTCTACCCGCCTACAAACACAACCATGACTTGATATTGTGCTTCTACTTGATGCCACCTCTACACAATTGTTGCCATCAACATGTTCATCACTAGTAACTTTTGTTCTTGAGGATAAATATTTTGCAATCATATATTTTCTCAAATAATCAATGGAATCAATGTAAATATATGTTTGTTGCATGTTAACCAAATTAAATTCTTCTTGTATTGAACTTTGATTATCTTCATAAGCTTCAAGGAACATATCAATACATGTAGGTGTGTTAGTTCTAAAATCATTTGGGATCCGGGAAAGGGCAACAACAAACCTGTGATTGAACTCCATGCTAGACTCTCCCTCTTGCCATTTGATGCCTACCAATTCTTCAACAAGAGTAGTAGGGTCTAAAGTGAATTCCTCTTCAAATTCAGCCACAAAATGACTCCAAGAGGCAAAGGAATGCTTTGGGAAATCATCATACCAATTCTTTGTGTTTCCCATCAATGACCTAACAAATAATCTCATCCACATGTCCATCTTCAAACTGATATTTCTCCATGAAATCTAAAAATTCCATGACGTGTGTCCTCTTGATCACTATCATAGCCATCGAACCTCGACATCAATCTATAGATTGAAGATCTCATTGATTTCATTTCATAATTGATCTAAGAAAGGTCAAGTTGCATGTAAATGAAGTGGAAAAACATGGGGCTGAGAAACCCATTTTTTATAACAATAGGGTGTCTTTGTGATTGTATGACATTGATGTTTACTTCACATTGCAATTCGAGTTTCTTAAACTCTTATATTTTTGTTTTCAAAGATGAATGCCTACAAGTTTGAATGTGGATTTTTGTTTTTTGTTGGGTTGAATGAATAGAATAGGGGCTTATCTTCATAATATTCTTAGGAAATTTTTTCTATCATAGCATATCCCTAGGGTATACACATTCATTCCAGCTACCCATAGTTGGTTACAATTAATTATGTAAGATAGAAAAGAGAAGAAAAACAAATAATTTGTTTCTTTACAAAGAAAGAAACCATGCTTCAAATTATGGAAGGAGAAAAAATTACCTTGTCCTCAATTGTGGTCACTTGATATGTTTTAATGAAGCATGAACAACAACAACAACAAAAACTTCATTCTTACATAGAAAATTCACCACCTCACCAAAGTGAGGAAATCCTTGAAGTACATGAACCTCCAAAGCATAAATTCTATTCTAGATTGTTTCCACCAATAAAGTCTTCAATATTTTTTCAACCCAACAACCCTTGTCATTCTTCAAGTGTCATTCTATTGGCATAGGTTGACAAGATGCCAAACTTACCCAAAAAATATACAACAATTTTTTTACCATTGACAACAACAACAAACCAACCTTAAGTTCTCCTTGATACCAACACCATTATGTTAGATATCAAAATCACTAATCCACTTCCTAGAACGAAATCTCACTCATAGGGCCACGGTTGTCAATATGCAAGTGAAATCAACTCACCAACATAACAATGGAGGATTGTGAGCTAACACTACAAGAGTGGATTTTATCTCCTAGGCTTTGAGCTCAAATTAGACTAGGAGGGTATTCCTAGGGGTATACCTTAATAGGTGTTGAAATCACTTAAAGTGAACAACAAAAAAATATGGATAGCCAAACCCAACTTGTTGTTTGGCCCTAAATAATGTCACTAAACCAAGAACAATTGACTTCCTCTAAAGCACTATATAGTTGATATAGCTATGCACACATAACCCACATGAAATATGTATAATGAACGTTCACTTGAGAATGGTCCCTTGGTTATATTGATGGTCACGAATGCACAAAAGGCCCTAAACCTATAATGTTGGTTTGTGTTTGATTTGATGGTTTGAGATTGATTAAGGTTTTAGACTGGTGCATTATCCATTAGGCACATAGTCACATATATCAAATTGAACAAAAAATTGGAAGCATAAAGGAAAAAAATATGCATTCATTTGTACCAAAATAACAACAATGTACAAAACACACTTAATCATCCATAAAAACACTACATAAATCTATTTGAAACAATGCAAAAGGCCATTACAAGGTTTTAATATTTAGAATGTTATTACATTCACCAATTTCATGTTACAATCATACCAATAAGTGTGGTAAGAGAAACCCTAGTCGAGAAGACTCCCTTGAAGATTTGTAGGCATTCATGGAGACATTCACATACAATATGACATCTAAAACATTCATATCAGTCCTTGTCAAATACAAAATATGCTCAAAATGGTTTGAATTGGCAAAGTTTGTGCCCTAAAAAGCTTTGGCAGTCACATGGGCATCTCCAAAACAACACAATAATTGACCTTTGTTAGAATGATAAAAAAGCATGCATATGATAACAACCATGGTGTAACCCTAATCACTATATATTGTAGCAATTCAAAATGCATGAACCTAGATGAATCACACCAAAATGAACACTATAGATCAACGAAGAACATCTATAATTACTTCTGATAGCTAGGTGACATGGCACCATTACTATTGGTAGTTGGAGAGATTGGAAGAGACACAACTTTTTCCACCATCGATTATTACATTTTTTGGAAATCCAATCCCTATTCAAATATCAACATTACCTTTTCCATAGATTTGACACCCATTTAGATGCCTCCAAAACTCTCGAAACAAATCCATGCACCATTTCTATATTTTTTGGAAAAAATCCGAGCTAGAATAGGATATGTGGGAATGCGGCTTGCACTAGGCCATGCAAAACATCACCATGGATTGGGATATATCCCAATACCCTAGAATATTCCACAAAACTTCATCTTGCAGGACTTTGGCCACCGTTCAAATATCCTATCACCCCCAAAAAATTTACAAACATTTACATCCTTGGGTAATCCCACAATAATGGGTTCCAAACTTGGGACATTAAAATTTTGAAAGTGGGGGAATATTTTTTTTGAACTACCTTTGTTTGAAGATCTTTATGTAGAGACCTTTGATCAAAGGTTAACCTTCAAGTGAAGATCCTCTTCGTTCAAAGGTCTTCACAAATTAAAAACAATAAAGCAATACCTTGGAGCGAAGATTACCTTTGCTCAAAGGTATTGTTTTATTATTTTAAAAAAAAATTATATGAACCAACATCTTTGATTGTTGGTTCATTTTGATCTCCAAATTTATCCAAACTATAACCACCTTCTACGAACTATGTCATGCCCTAAAATTTACCCAACCTAAACCATACACAACTACCAATTTTTTTTTACTTTCTATTGCTACTAAGGTAAGTTTAAGTTTCAAGGTTGTCCTACAATCGATGACATCAAGTTACGATGTCATTGTACCGCTTAAATCATCCATATGTTTCAAATTGAGATATTTCAATCTTTTACTAGGTAATCTAAGGAATAACAATCAATCACCTTTGTAGTCGATGAGTTTGATGAGCTACCAATAAATACAAATTTCCCTTTTCTATCTATGCTTGTTTCCCTAGTTTGACTATGAGAGAAATGTTATTATACAATAATGACTTAAATTAAAAAAAAGTTTTACAATGGAAGAATTGTGTTACACTAACCAATTTTACATTGAAATATCATGCTTCAATACAAATTAAAAGCAAATGAAAATAGTTTTCTCAACTCTACAATAAATACCAATAACACAAGAACTAAAATTGATGCTATCAAAACTTAAATGATAGGTTAAACTAAATTTTGAGTTCTAAGCTAATAGTTGACATTTAATTGTTTTGGCCTTTGGGCATGCTCAGGAAAATTAAATCTCAAATCTCAACCTAAGGCACCTTATTTGTTGAGAAGAATCTATTTGATTTTAATGGCCTTCTAAGTTTACAAGGTTTATGACCGTGATTTGATTTTATTACTAACTTATAATGAGAGAGTTATATGTTTTTTTGTAACACTTCTTTAATAATGGTAGTCCCAATGATCAAAGGAAACATTACTTATACCCTTACATAATATTATTACTTTTTTTAAATCTAATCATCTTATGACATAAACAAACATGTTAATTTGAACAAGTTAGCAATCCTTCATGGATAATATAGTCTAAAAATGTACAACTATTGAGTTAGTTGCCAAATCTATAAGTAATTATTTTTTTTTTTAACAAAGGGGTAAAAACTTTATTAGAAATCAGAAAAGAGCATTACAATAATAACCACGGGACCCAGTCCCAGAAAACAAGGCGAAAACCCCACAACATAAAACAAAATCAACTATCCCCATGTATCCTCCTATCCTCTTCCAAGAACCAGTCTAAATCCAGATGCAGCTCAGGGTTAACTTGATCCCAATCCTCAACCTTCCAACCACTATCTTGCTCAGAGGCCCATTTGGCCAAGCAGTCAGCAGCGCGATTCCACTCCCTTGGGATGTGAACAAAGGATGCCTCCTCCATCCGAGAACTAACTTGAAGAATCCGTTGAACCACCGAAGCCAACTGCCAATTTATATCAGATATCTTTCGCTCATTCAAGAGATTAATCAAAATCTGTGAATCAGCTTCACATATAACCTTTCTCCATCCCAAAGCAAGGGCCCGCTCCATAGCATGAAGAATTGCTAGACCCTCCATGAAGTTAACAGTCTTCACCCCCTCATGTATAGAGAATAGAAAAATCACCGAACCAGCTGAGTCCCTGCCAACCCCACCAATTCCAGCAGGCCCAGGATTTCCCCTAGAAGAACCATCAGTATTGATCTTTAAAAATCCATTGGGAGGAGGTAACCACCTTCCAACCCGTTGGACCCTCTTTTTCCCATGCCTACAGTTCCTAGAACTGACAAAAGATGAATGAATTTCTTGAAGACCTAGTCTGGCCACCAACTCAGCATCACCTCTCTCCAAGGGGAAAACCACATCACATTTAGCTAAAACAGACTCCTGCACCATTCCAAGCATACGCATCCAAACTTGCCGACCCACCAACTTCTGATCACGAAAAATTCTGCGGTTCCGCTCCAACCAAATCTGCCAAAGCAGAAAGGTAGGGCCCACGAACCAAACTTCCTGCAAAAAGGAAGCCATAGAAGGAGGTCTTCCCATACTATCCCAGAATTCAACCAAAGAGCACGCATGAATACAGGGAAGCTTCCACACCTCCCACCACCAATGCCAAAGTTGCACAACAAAGGGGCACCGAAAGAACAAATGTGAAGAATCCTCTTCCGCTCCCCCACACAAAACACAAATTGAAGGTCCTTGAAATCCCCGTTTACGAATGTTATCCCAAGTCAAGCACCTATTCCAAGCCAAAGTCCAAACAAAGCAGTTGCATTTAGGCCACGAGAGTTTATTCCACACCCTTTTCCACCAATGAACCTCTGCCCCAGTTAGCTTCTGAGCCAATAACACCTGATAACCAGAAGCAACAGAGTAAACCCCCTTAGGATTATGGGTCCAAGCAAGAATATCTTCTTCCAGAAGAGAACTACAACTCCTACTATGAAGAATCTTGTGAAGCTCATCACTTTCTTCCGCAAGTCCCAAATCTGGCCACTCTGCGGGATCCTTCCAATGAGCTACCTCCAACTGACCAAAAGAAGCAACAGACTTGAAGTCACTCACCCTAGCCCAGCCAGCCTCGAGAAATCTTTGGCACAAAGGAAGTAGATTGGGGAACTGAGAAGTAAGTGGAGGGAATCCATCCCAAGAATCCGACCAGAAGAGAGCCTCAGTTCCTCGTCTACAGATCCAAAATAAACCTTCCTTAATAAGCTTTGCACCCTTCTGAAGAGTATTCCAAATCACTGAACCTTTCCCCTCAAGAGGGTAACGAGGAAGATCCTGCCGTGGAATCCCCGGAAATACTTATGAGATAATATCCTGGCCCACGGCTGATCCTGTTCCACACACCATCTCCAAAATAGCTTAGCAGCCACAGCCACTCCAGATAACGCAGACTGTCGAAGACCAAGACCACCAAATTGCTTTGGGCTGCACACAACATCCCACCTAACCAGGCTCCACTTGGAAGAAGCCAAACTTCCCGCCCATAAGAACTGCCTTTCAAGAGAATCCAACTCCCTCAGAAAACCCATCGGAGCCACCTGAAGCATACATCTGTAGGTAGGGAGAGCCTGCACCACCGACTTGAGAAGCTGAACCCGCCCCGCAAAAGACAACCATCTGTGGGTCCAATGATTAACTTTTGCACGGAGCTTATCAATAATATTCTGCCAAGAACCCTTGGGAAGATGGCGAACAGAAATTGGGAAACCCAGATAAGTCAAAGGGAGAACCCCTATCTGAAACCTTAAGATATTAGCAATTCTTCTCTGTATGGGGCTCGGCGTGTTGAAGAAGAATATGGAAGACTTCTCCTCATTAATCAATTGTCCTGAAGCAACAAGATATATGTCCAACACCTGCCTCAAGTTAGTAGCTTCCCTAACAGTAGCCATCCCCATCAGGGCAGTATCATCAACAAACTGCAAATGAGATTGCGGAGGCAAGTCTCCACCCCATCGCCAACCTTGAATGATGCCAAGCTCCACCCTTCTTTTCAACAAACGACCAAGGCCTTCCACAAGAAGCAGAAAAAGATACGGAGAAAGAGGATCCCCTTGGCGCAAACCCCTAGAGGCACCAAAAAGTTCAGAATGATCTCCATTTATCAAAACTGAGAAGGAAACAGATGTGACACAGCTCATGACCCATTGGATCCACTCCTCACCAAAACCAAAAGCAACAAGGATCTTCTGCAAAAAAGACCATCTAACCCTGTCATAAGCCTTAGCCATATCCAGCTTAATGAACATAGCCTTCTCATGGGAGTTGTCCATGGAGTGGATGGTCTCCGTAGCAATGACAACCCCATCAAGAATCTGCCGACCTGCCACAAATCCACTCTGTTCCTCCGAAATCAACACTTTAAGCCACTTCTTCAGTCTCTCAGCCAATAACTTTGAGATGATTTTATAAGCCACATTGCAAAGAGAGATAGGCCGGAACTGAGATAACCTATCAGCCCCTTCACACTTGGGTATGAGAGCAAGGAAGGTGGAGTTCAGAGCACGAAGCATCTGTTTATTCCTTTGGGACTCAAGGACAACAGCCAGAAGATCCAACTTTATGATATCCCAGAATTCCTGAAAAAATTCAATCGGGAAACCATCGGGACCAGGAGCTTTACCCTTCTTCATCTGAAACACAATCCCCTCCAGCTCATCAAGAGAGATATCTTTCATCAAATACTCATTCGCCTCCCTGGAGACCAACTGAGGAATACAAGAAAGAACCTGTGCTTCCTCAACAGAGCCCCCTTGTGAATCCTCCCTAAATAAAGTAGCAAAATACTGAGATGCCTCAGCAGAGATTTCTTGAAACGAGGCAAGACGTTCACCCCTATCATTCACCAGAAAAGGAATGGAATTACCATGCCTCCTATCCTTCACAGAATTGAAGAAGAAGGCGGTGTTTTTATCACCTTCCTGTAACCATTCAACCCGGGCCTTTTGCTTCCAATAGATTTCTTCCCGCAATTCAAATTCCTCAACCACTTTCAAAGTCTTAGCCTCCTCCCTTAGAAGATCCTCAGAGGCCCCATTCTCACGAATCAACCGCGTAATATTATTCAACTCCTCCTGTGCGGCAACCTTAGCATGAAAGATATTACCAAAACATCGCCGATTCCACCTTTTAAGCTGATATTTGACAAACTGAAGAAGCTTGGAGAATGTGTACATTGCCGTACCAAAAGTTGGTCTACCAATCCGCCACCACTCAGCCACATAATCATGAAGAGTGGGATCCCGTAACCACATAAGCTGGAACTTGAATGAGGGAGACCGAGGCCCCCGTGCAGAGATAATACTAAGCTTAATAGGCCAATGATCAGAACCTCTCCAATCAAGAATTTCAGATCGAGTGGACCATAAGTTTCCAACCCAATAACAGGAAACCAAGAAACGATCTAGCCTCTCAGCAACACAACTCTCACCAATTCTCCTATTATTCCAAGTGAAGCGACCATTACTAGGTAGAACATCAATAAGATTTAATTCAGAAATGCTATCTCTGAATAACAGAGCAGAAGGCTCCAACCTAGGAATTCCACCTCTTTTCTCAGACAATTCCACAATAGCATTAAAATCGCCAGCCATAACCCACGGATGGTAAGGAGCTAAGCTACGAACAAAACGAAGATGGGACCATAGAAGTTGTTTACCCAGAAACTCAACAGGAGCATACACATTAGAGAGGAGAATACACTCACCAGTCTCATACCAAGAGGCGACAAGGGATATAGAGGATCTAGAGGACATCCACCATAGGGGGAAAATCTTCCGAGGGTTCCAAAAGCAAGCCACCCCTCCAGAAGCACCAAGAGCCCCCACACACTGGCATTCACCATATTTCCACAGCTTAGGAGCCATGGCCAACATATTATCTACAGATAATTTAGTCTCCTGAAGAAAAAGAACATCCGGAGAATGATTCCTAACCAAATCACGAACAACTTTTTGTCGAGGGCCACTGTTCAAGCCCCTTACATTCCATGAGAGAACAATCATTTCTGGGGGCATGAAAAATGTGAATCAAGAGTCTTGACTGACCCTGACTCCACCAAAGTTTCCCCAGTTAATTTAATCTTCTCCATATCCTTTTTCCTTCCCAGCTTGGAAGTCCTGTCACCAACCCCTTTCTTCAGTTCATTTTGCTGAATACCTAAACGAGAGGAGGCCAAAGAGCTCTTCCCCACATCCTTGCCACCTTTCAGGGGCAATGGGGAGCCACCTCCACCACTCTTCGAAGCTCCAATAGAAGATTCTTGTTCAGTCTGGACAATCAATTGTTGATCTGTATCCATCTGCCCAACCCCAATCTCCTGCACATCCTGCATGGCCTCCAATGGTGGCCCATCCTGTCCTGTACCCAAAGTTCCCTGATCCAAGTTCAGCAACCCCGGATTCACTTCCTCCTGGCTGAGATCATCCAGCACCTCAAACCTATTAAAAGTTTCATCATCCTGCCTCTCCCTCAAGGTCCGCTTCTGGCCCCGATTCCTATTGCGAGCCTTAACAGGGACATAACCATCATCTCCATTACCATCACCCGGAATAGGCTCCTTACCATTATCAGTCCTAGGAGGATTACGAGAAGGCTGAGAAGGTTGGGGCCCCACAGGCTTAGCCCTAGGGCACCTACGCTGCAAGTGACCATATTCATGACAAAGACGACACCGAAAAGGTAGGGTTTCGTAATCTAGCTGTTGAACCCAAGTATATGATCCAGCACTCACTTCAACAGAATCTGGTAGTGGCTTGCTTAAATCAATTTCTACACAGATACGAGCAAAAGTCATTACCTTTTTGTACTGCGTCTGTTGTGAAGACCCAATAGGTTTACCGAGCATTGAAGCCACCAAATGCAACACGTCATCCCGCCAACACTCAACTGGAAACCACGGCAACCGAACCCAAACTGGAATCCGACTCGGTATTGCCTCAGTCGGGTTGAAGCCAGCATGCCATGGCTTGATAAACAAACCCACCTGGTTATAAAAATAGGGGCCACCCTCGAAGACCTTATTCCGATCTGCCATGCAATCAAAAGAGACCATAAAAAAGTTGTTCGCAAGGAGCCTAATCTCCATCTCCCCCTCCGGCATCCAAGTCCGTTGAGCCCAGGATTCCAAAAAATGCAGCGAGACTCTCAAACCCATGAACTTGCAATAAAAAGAGTGCCTTGAATAGTATTCAATATCATCTGCAAGCATTTCCATCGGGATAATCAGCTTCGGTCGCTCTTTGCATCTTTCCAAACACCCATTAATCTTCGTAATTCGGGAACCATTAACCGATCCTAGATCATTCATCTCCATCTCTGAAGAAAACAGCGTATTATCAAAAACATTCACTCCATGCGCCGAAGGCTTCGAACCAAATGCTGAACGGAAATCCAATTTGGGGCTAACCCCAGATGTTTCCCCACCCGGCATAGCAAAAAACAAGATCCCCAGCAGGCATGCAAACCCCCAGGACACTTTAGCAAGAAATGGAAAAAAGAAAAGACCCCAAGGGCAGGATCAAAACCCTTCCACCCACAAGCCACCCAAACAATAGCAAGAAGGCCTCCAGAAAAGAAAAAAACCCCACCACCACAGCCCCGATAGCTTCAAAACCCCCCCCACAACGCAGAAGCGAGCAACACACAGAGAACGAGCTAGGGCACGGTCGCCCTAGCTCGGCTTGCAGAGCACGCAAACGCCATCCCTCTATTTTCAGTCTCAAATCTATAAGTAATTATATACACCACATAATATTATTACTTAACGAGACTATAATTTTCATTTAATATTCCTTTAAAACTAACAATGTTTTAATTCTTGAAATTTTACCAACAAGAATAGAGTTTTTTCGAAGTATTACTAGAGCAACTAATTGACAACAAATGCTCAAAATTAATCCATCCTAAATTTCCCTTTATCTTAGATACTTCTAAGCATTACATTGAGCACACAAAGGTTCATTAATTCACCTTTAGTTAATTAATCAATGACTAGAAATATTGGGTAAGAATTGATAATTACAAGTTATATTTTTTTTTATTTTTTTTGTATAATTAAACCTTTCCATACTTAACATTTTAACTAAAAGCAACAATTATCTATATATCTAACCCACACCATTTATTTCTTGATACGAATAAAGAAATTAATTTGATGAACAAAGGAAGGAACTTTGCTTACAAATTAGTGATTTTTATCTCTCAAAATAGACCAAATTCAACTTTGATATTTGAAGTTAACTCAAATAACTTATAAAATGCATTCTTATTTCCACAAAATTATTTTCTCAATTTTTTTTATTAAAACAACTAATGGAACTATATGCAAAATAGACAAATCATTCTTTATTCATTTGGGTTACCAACTTATTTTTGAGTTCCAATTTGATCTTTAAATTACTATATAATCATCTCAAAAAAAAAAAACAATTTTTTCTTCTATATTATTCCAACAATTGAATTTTAGATGATTACTAATTTATTTATTTATTTTTCTTGAAATTTCCTTCAAACTCATTCTATATATTTTTTTACCTAATTTGCTTTTGTTTATTGCGGGTTGATAGATTGAAACCAAAAAAAAAAAAAAAAATCTCTATGATTTAAATCAAAATATTCAATTAAACCCCGTTTTCGCCTAAACAATTTTTTCTTTTGCATCAAACTTTCAATTCAATTTTCAGATTTGTTATTGGAATGTTCTCATTTCCCTATTGTAGTTTTTAAAACTAAATCTGCCTTTCCTTTTAAGAGGATTTCCACAGTTTAATTTATAGATTAAATTAATATAGTTTCAGATTGTATAATAGATTAAGCCTATGCATATATTATACAGAGATTTCACACAACAGGTTTTAGCTAATATATTCATTTGTTTGCTTGTTTGTTTCCAGATGATTGTAGAGTCTTAAAGAATAAATTATATATTTTTTCAGCTACACAAATGTTATTGGGCAATTTTTATGTGATTGCTACAGGCTCGAAAAACAATATGGCCTTTATGATGCCAATTTATTCTCTTATAAAAATAATGAGATTTATATTGTCGAACAAATAAGTTTTAATTTAGAAAGTTAAATTAAGTTTTATTTTTTGAAGTAACAATTTCATAGTCGCAAAACAATGATTTTAAGGCAACAACATATCTATTTTTTTCCATAAACCATCACTTTGGCTAACTAACTTCCAAGGTGACAATATAGTTCTCATTTATTGAACATCATTTCCCATTTAAATCTTTTCACACTTACACGAATTTTGATTTATGTCTTATACATATAATAACTACATTGAACAACTAACTTATTTTCTTCACTAAATCAACTTTCATACAACAAGACCACAATGCATTTTATTCAAACATTTTTATGTTTTCTTTTCTCATGAGCATGTCTTTTACTATTAATCAATTTGTTTTGCACAAAAGCCCAATTTATACAACAATACATACATACATACATACATATATATATATATATATATATATATATATATATATATATATATATATATATATATATATATATATATATATATATTTATTTATTTATTTATTTATTTTCACAAAAACACTCAAGTAGACTTAATCCTTCCAAGGTAATTTTCTCATATAGAAGAACAAAACTAACACATTGACTCTTTTCCAATTTACAAATTGTAAACTCCACAAACATCATGATTTCCTAACACCTTATTTATCTCACAAAAGTAACCTTTTTTTCCCTTCTGTAAAGTTGGTGATTTCAAGATAGTCATCACCTTTTCATATGGACTTGAAATATAGAACACCAAGGACATGAATTATTTTTAAAAGGTCAATGCCTCTCCACCCAACCATAGGATTGAAATTCAATCCACCCCAAGCTAGGGTCACATAGCTATTTCCATACACACACAATCACTATTCACATAAGTTCATCAATGATTACCACATTATAAATTGCACATTACATAATTTACACTCACATACTTTATTTCTCCATCTTAAACACATGAATAGTTATTCACATAAAGAGAAACCAAAACAAGGTGGAAAACTCAAAATCAAGATACAACCCAACACACAACACATAATGATGCCATAAAGGATTTCAATTGTGTTTCATAAAGATTTCATAATAAGGATCAAAATGCAAAATATTCCTTAACACATCAACAAGGTTCTAACAAAAGGGTAGACCTTACCATAAGATCTGCTATCCAATTGTGGAAGAATCTCTCCAAGCCCTCCCCTCCTTTTTCCTCTCTTCACAATCATCATTCATTTCCAAGAGATGGCAAGAACTCCCAAAGAAAAAACGAACCTCCTCACCCAAATGGAAACACATCCAAGAGACAAGAATAAACAAAAAGGGAAAAACCCCTTCTCCACTCAAGGAGAATGAATAAATAGAAGGGGAAATACAACTACCTTTCTTTAACTACCTAACTACCCGACCAACTCTAATTTTTGCCACATTTCAAAAGTGGGTAATTAGAGTGAGTTCTAAACTTTATTAAAAAGGTTTTATGAAATAAAAAGACCCCTAACCCCTAAGTCTAGCACCTAGGGAACCTTTTAAACAATAAAAATTGCATAAGAACTCTATAAATCATAAAATAAGTAAACATATTAAAGGATAACTTGAGGGATTTATAAAATAAACTCTCACATATTCACACAACCACATGAAACATAAAACAAATGGCCTTATTCTCCCTACAAAATAGGATAAAAAAATCACAAAGGTAAAACAATGGAAGTAGTTATGTGAACCCCAATCAACATTGGCCAAATTCACCTGTTTACTCAATTGAAAAAGTGTTAGTACAACACATGATCAAGAATAGTTGAAGCAACCATCACATGTAAAATATCATTTTAAGATTAATAGACAACTATAAAATCCAATCCAATCATCTACTCAAGTAACAATAAACAATTTGAATTCCTACAACATCTACTTACATCACACTTAATAAAATCAAGTAATAATTAATCATACAACACATTATCACAATATCACCACCTTTGGCAGTTAGTAATATTTTGACAACCATCTTATAATTGATACTATCGCAAGTAGCAAGAACTTACTCACACATCCTTATATGTAATCACCTAATAATAATTATGTCTAATAGTAATAAAAAAATCATCTCAACACATAATACAATCCATATGTTAACATAATAATACTAAATATCAACCATAAATAACCAATAGCCCATCATAATTGAACATCTTGATCAACACATTGATAATAAACAAAGGAAATCATTTGGTTATCATAAAGAAATCACAACCATTAGTTGGATAGAATTAGTCAGTTAACCATATCATAAAAATATGAACATCATTGATGTATAGGAACGACCATCATTCATAAAATCATGTATAATGTCTAGGTTAGAAGGTCATAAAATTTTGGTCAAGAACCATCAAAAACACATAGACTCAATAGGATCATGGAAAGCCAGGGTTTTACAAACTATAACCACCTTTTGTGAATTGTAACCACCACCTTACACACCTTTTGCAAATTGTAACCACCTTCTTACACCTTTTGTATTTGTTTGCTTTTTCTCAGATAGAGAGAAGACTATTCAAAGATTATGGTTCTCATGAAGGGCAACAAAGAGGTGTTCAAGTGAAGGTCACTACAACCAATAGGTGCTCTACAATTTCCCCTCATACAATTTGATATCCTATGTAATTTCCCTTAAAACTGTGAAATTCATGGACAAATTATGATTAGGTCAACATTATTAATGATTTTGTGAACTCTTCAAATTTGCAAATTGAAACCCTACTGATGATTATCAAACCTCAAAATCTACAAACCCTAAAACTCAAACCCTAGGAAGGTATGTAGTATCCTTCTTTCCTTTTAGTCCATGCTCTCTTCCCACCCTAGCTCTCATGCTCTAACAATATTCCTCTCCATGTCATAGTTTTCATCTAAATCTATCCATGACCAAGATTCCTCCTACTCCTCCTTGTAAGAGGGTTAATGTTTTACATTCATTTAATGATACATTCAATCATGACACATGTCATGCATAAATAAAATATGGAATAATTTCACCAAATAATTTCCCTTTAGGTATTGAATATCTTCAATTTACCTTACTCTCAGTGGCAATGGTCCACTTCTTAAGATTCTTGATGATTTTATAAATATTTTTTCTCTTTCTTCAAGTTTGGAGATTCTACAATGTATCAAGAACATTGTAAATATTAACAGACCCTCCCATCTTCCACCTTATTCCTCTGACCCATTAGAGACATCTATTTTTTCCTTCCTCATATTATCCTTATACATATTCCCCCCCTACCATGTTCCTAAGTCATGACTCCTACTTCTACATCTATATCTCCACTTGTTTCATTTAATCCTAGTTCCATATGCCACAACCTCCATAGCCACATATCCATATCCCTATATTATCCTATATCCAAGCTCCATCTTTACCTTTTACATCATATATATGATACACTCATTTATCTCACCTCCTTGCTTCTCTTATATCTTTTCACCCTATTTTATATTATGGTCCTATAACTCTTACATTGATCCATCCCTATCCATGTCAATTATTCACACCACCTCCATAAAAAAATCATTTTCTATCCCTATAATGAAATTACATGTCCTCTTTCTTTTTTATTCCTTCTATGGAATTCACTTCCTTTCCTACATTTTTGTCATTCATATATGGTTCTTCCTTTCCTCCATTGCCTTATTCTTACTACCCACACTCATCTAACACCTCCATGCTTCGTGTCCTCCATAATTTAAGCATAGATTAATAGAAATTAGATACTCCTCATTCTTAGGAGGTCACCATGAACCTCCATCATAATTCTCTTTATCCTAATATTCTATATCATCCATTTCCACCAATTTTCTTCACCCCTCTATTAGAATAATTTTATTAGGTCTCATACCATTATAACATGTATATATTATCCTAATATAATGTTATAAAACCATATGCTTATTATATTCTTTATTTATAAAGAAATACTAAATTTAATAATTAGTGATTTGATAAACTTAGATTAGTAATTATTTAATTAATAAAATTTAACAACAAATCTAAACGTATCTCCTTAAATAAAGAATGCCATAGTCATATATCCATATCCATACTACAATGTCACAAACAAGAAAAAGAATAACCTTACAGGTTCCAATTGCTTCCATCACATAATATCCCATTTTATTGAACTTTATTAATAGACAAGAATCAATAACCTAAGATTCCTTTCCAAGTTGGAAATTTGAATTTTGACTCTATATCTAAGAGTTTTTACAACCTCTATGTCAAAACCCATACATAATTGGAAAACTATGGGTGGAAAAAGGAATAAAATAGATTCTACTTATGATGGAGATGCATACCTACAAATTAGTAGGTCATTTTTGTGTTAGAAAAACCATTTACCCTCTCAAAATTTACCCTTCACTTATCTCACCTATTTCTCAATTACCACTACAACCATTCCTAACCATTTCCACACTCACATCCTATTTTTATGAAGTCAACATCTTCCACACTTAATGTCCCAACCTCCACTATTGACCTTGTCCTAAATGGGCCAACTAATGAACAAGATGTATATGATCAACACAACATGAAAACAAGCCACTCTCCTATTATCTTCTATGCTAGAGGATAAAACCCTAGACCTCCTCCACACTCCTCTTTCTTTAGCCATCATATTCACCCAATCTACCATAATTAATTATGCCAAACTTTGAAATGTATAATTTGGGATAGGAAATTCATAGATCCACATGTATTGATCATTAGAGTGACGATAAATTTCTACTTAAATTTAAATTCACATTCCCTTAAAAGAAAATGGATTTAGAATGGTTCTACTCTTTATTTGTTTAGAGCTATATATTCATTTCTCTAGAATTAGATTATGTATGTTTTCATGGAATACAAGTTCAATTGAACATAGGGGTCTACTTGGTTAGTTTTTTCATCATTGTACATATTATAGATAAAGCCCAAATAAAAAAACCTAATAAATTTAATCTTTCTTATCAATACATTCTCTCTCTTGAAGTCTCATATATTATTCCTAATTCCTAATGTACATAGAGGGTATTTAAATTGGGAATATTTTCATGAATTGATTCATGATGAAATTATCCTAAATAAATATACATATTTTGTTACATACTATACTACCTTAACTGCTATTTTTATATATGGTGCTTGAATTTTGAATCCATCTCCTCATCTAATGCCCCTACTTCTTCACCAACTCCATATTTTTATCAAGAAAATAATAATCAAGTACTTGAATAAGAACACCAATAACTTATTTTATCCTAACCCCACCCTTAAGCCAACCATTAAACAAGTTTACCCAAACCAATCTTCATCTTGCTCATCTAACCTAGCCTTATCCCTTCATTCATGGGGTAACCACTGATAGATGAAGCTACTGTATCTCTTATATTTTATGTCCATCACTTCCTCACCCATAACCTCATCAACCTCCCTTCCATTCAACTCTTAAAACCTAAACTCTACTTACCATAGTAGAAAATATTTTTATTGCACATAGATTACTAAAGTATGTGCAAAGTTTGATGCACTATATTTATTTATGATGTGATTGATAGATGTAGGTTCTAACTTATATGTGTGAATGTAAAACATAGTCCTTGTACAATATTCATTCCTATTATGTTGTAACTCTTTTGAATTGCATATATATTTCTCTTTTTCCTTTAATACTCAACTTCTTCACCCTATTAGGATCAAGACTCTACTGTACAAAGATTATCCCCCCATTACAATAGTGCATATAAACTGAATAATTTAAGATCATATCATAAGTTTATTTAAGGAGTGAATCCATTACATAGTTTACAAAGATGTCTCACTTGTATGTACGTGTAGACACTTAAAAATGTCCTGAATGATATCATGCACTTGAATTAGGTATACTAACACTGTTTCATCCTCAAACCCATCCTCTTTTCGCTTAATTAATTAAATTAACCTAGCTATTTATTTAATTATGTCATTTTTCATCTATTAATCTAATTAATCTAATTGGGTTAATGCATCGCTTTTCACGCTAACATTTCATCCTATTTAAATTGAATAAATCTAATTATTTAATTGAAATCCCTAAGTCCTCTTAATTAAATAACCCTAATTTATTTAATTAAATATCATATCACTTTTCCCTTGTTTCATTAAATCACTTTATTTAATGAATATCATGAAATTCCCTTAATTGTCATAATTAAAACTTTTTATTAATTATCAATTACTAATTAATCTAGTTCCCTCCTACTTGCAAGGGAATATTGCTCTGCACATTCCTCCAAAAGGAATATTCCCATGGAATATTCCTTCCCCTTTTTCACATTAAAACTTTGTTTTAATTTGCTAAATATCTAATTTCCCCTCACCCATGAGAATATTCCAAATAATATTCTCTCTCCTCACTCATTTGAAAAAAGGGAATGTTCTTCCTTGTAACAAACTTACAAGACTTCTTGTGCAAGTTTTGAATGTGTGTTTGTTTGGAAGAATATGAACCCTTGATTCTTTCCTCAATCCATGTGATCATTGATTCTCATCCATTGATGAGAATCCATGATCCATATTTCATCTTTCCTCCATTTTTGACCATTGATTAACCTTTTTAATCTTAACCCTTCAATATTTCTCATTTGTCCTCACATAAATAGGTCGCTATTTGGAGACAAATGGATCCATCTTTTTAGTGCAAAATTATGTTGTTAAAATCACTCTCACTTGCACACACATTTAACATCATTTTAGCTTAATTTACTTGCATATTAGCTTAGCTCCCATTAATGACTTCCATGATAACATAAATGCATCCATTTAGTATATTACATAATTAGGGTTTCAATCTTTTTATCTTAAAATCCATTTAGATTAGCTTTGCATACACCCATATCAATCATCTTAGTCTACATCATGTTAAAATAGCTTGCATCATGTTAATTTAGCTTTAAATCATTTTTCATCACACATTTTTTATCAGTTTCATCGATTCTCTTCAATATAATTGATCAAAACAGGCTCATTTATCCACAGGATTGGGAAAGGGTCGCCATTCCACATCAATGCGATGCCACTCCTCCAATAGAATAAGTTTCAATGAATTAGAATAGGTGTTTCTAAAGCTTTCATAGTTTAATATGTCAAGTTTTAATGGATTCTTAGTCTAGTTTTCATTGATTGATCTTATTGGACTAATGTTTAGTGGTATAATTATACTTCGAATCCTCATGGATCAAGTGTAGTTGGCCCATACTAATCCATCAATCACAATGTGTATGTAGTAAGTGTTGGTATATGTAGCCTAATCATGCTCCAGGTTAATAAAGAAATACATAATTAAATTCTATTGAAAATGGTTTGAAAACCACCTGCAACTGTCAATAGTTTCTTGCTATAGAAATGAAGAGTTGCAGACGTGTGAAGTTGAATAAGCACAAAAAAAAATAGTGTATGGTTTGGTTGAATGGTCGCACTGATGGAATTAGATAGTCATAGTTTTGTTTGAGGTACACATAACAATGCATGGAAGTTTGAGAGTAGCAACACATGAGTGTGAGTGTGGATTGTATTGTGTTTGGAGCATGCATCAAATTGTTGTATGAATCTAATTTGTTTTTCTAAAAGTTTTAATAAAATTTGGACTATTGTTTTGTGGACGTAGCCCAAAGGGAAAACCGTGTTAAAAAAATTGTGTATGCCTCTCTATGAATTTCATTATGTTTTGTAATTATATATATATGTATTGTTTAAATTTGTTTATTATTGCTCCAATCTTTCCTAAGATCCCAACAATTGGTATTAAAGTGGCAGTGTTCAATATGTTGGAAAGAAAGTATCATGGTTGAGTGGGAGAAATGTCTAAAGAAAGGAAATGAACAGTCAAGAAGTTTAGTGGCCAGAATGATCAATTATGGAAAATGTAGATGGAGGATTATTTATATCAAAAAGATTTGTGGTAGCCACTACAAGGGAAAGGGAATAAATTGTTGGAATTTTGGAGATGTTGGAAGCTTGAATTTTTTGTGAGTTTCTAGGGTTTTTTCATTGATGTAAACCCCTTGTATAAAGAGAGTGTTGCAATGCTACTAGTATTGATGATGTGCTTGTAATTGTTGGTATTTATGTCAACACATGCTAGTGTTGTCATTGATGTCCCAATTCAGTATAGTTGTAGAGGTTGTTGGCTTGACTTGTGTTTGAGGATATTGTTGTATTCAAAAAGTGTTTCAAGTTGCAGATGTTATGGATGTGTTGTAGAGATGTTAGTAATATTGCTGATGAAGTTGGTGTTGGTATGTGGCGACGGATCATGCTATACTATATAGCCCATGGTATACTGTACATCTCGGCCCCCTAACCTTGCTGAGGTCCAGGGTCGGGTCGGGCCCCGGGCGGGGGTTTGAGGGCGGCAGGCCCCGAGAAAAATTTTCTTCCTATTTTTCGTGTGATCACCAAAAAAGGGAAAAAATCAATGAAAAAGGAAAAATCCGATTTTGTAGAACCCTAAAATATAGAAGCTTCTAAGCTTGGTAAAAAGGGGTTCGGATGGGTATTTTCAGTATGATGAAAACGTGATTATTCGCAAGATTGTAATAGGGTTTTTTTACTAGATAATAAAAGTATTGGATGGCTGCGGTTTGGTGGATGTAGCCCGGATTGGGTGAACCACGTTAAATTCTCTGTGTTATGATTTATTCTATGTATGTTTTAGTTTCTCTGTTTATTATATAAAATCTGCATTTAATTGTTAGATCTGCCATCTCTAACCCTAACAGTTGGTTCACTTGGTTTCCAAGTGCTTTTGAGAAAATTTTAATAAAAGAGAGTTCAGTGTGACAAAGTCATGTTCGGTGTTTTGCTCCACATTTCTTCATGATTGAAGATATTCTCATGTGGTTTGGATGTAATGATCAAAGGTGTTTAGAGGTTCCACATCTAGATTTTTAGGTTCTAGATCATTCTGCAGTGAAAGATGTGTTTGACATTATGTTTGTTTGGTGAAATAGGGTGTCTGGGAGAAATGAGATTGCTCCTCATTTCTTTGTAGTGAAGGTTTTGGTGTTGTGGATCGAGGAACATGATTATAATGTCTGTATCTATATTCTATTGAATTTTAGGTGCTATGTTGTTCTACAAGGTTGTTTTGTGTGTTGGATGTTTGTGCCAACATGTTTGGTAGCATAGATTGAAGGTGTTCTTAAGTTTCAAGTGGTTACAATAGTGGTGGTGAATATTCTAAAAATATGGAATATTTTGAGATGTTGTGGAATGTTGGTGTGTGGTCCACAAGATCGTTCTAGACTTGAAGAGGTGTTTTTAGAGTCACTTGCTAGTGTTAATTCAGGTTTGGCCGACCTGGTGTGCTAGCGTTAATTACAGAGGATAATTGTTGTTTGAAAAAGTGTTGAGAAGTGTTTTGGTATAGATTTGGGTCCCAACTAAGTAGTAGCATGGTTTTCTTTCACTTCTTTCCTTGGTGGAATTGTTTGGTTCCAACCTATTTGATGTTGCACAGTTGAGTTGCATATGCTTCCTTAAGGCCGACCTAATTGATATTGTTTTAGGTCACATAGGGATAAATGCAAGGAGAATTATTGTGTGGATTAAGTGCAAAATGTGTGATGCAAAATAGGTGAATGTGATCAGGTGTTATGATCTAAGTGTGAGCCTTAATGCCTATGAATTCTAGATGTAGTTAGTAGAAGGTGTCTACATTTGAGTCTGTTTGATGAGTTGTTTGTGCTTCAGTGGAACTATACCTTTGATATATGAGAGATGCATTGTTAGTAGTTCAAATTGGCAATGATCCACCCCTTCTTCTATTCTTCTTTCTTCTAGACAGTGAGTCCCTTGGTAGTGAGCCACCGATAGTGAGCCTTTCTTTATCTTTCTAGGTAGTGAGTGTTGGTATGTGGTGACTAATCATGAAAGTACTATACACTCATAACAAGAAATAAGGTTCAGGGCATCACCCCAGAAAAAAATTCTTTAACACGTCAAGGTTTTTTCCGTTGACACGTCAAGGTTTTCTCGCTGACACATCAAGGTTTTCTCGCTGAAATGTCAAGGTTTTTTCCCATTGACACGTTAAGGTTTCTCGTTAACACATCAAATGAAAACAAACCTTGTAAAACCCTAATTCTAGAAGGTTCCAAAAGGCTTTTTATAAGCAACTAGGATGTATGTTGTGGTATTGTGTTCGCAAGATTGTAATCTATTTTGCACTGGATAATAAAATTATTGGATGGTTGAGTTTCTATGGATGTATCCCACATTGGGTGAACCATGTTAAATTTTGTGTTGATCTCTTTTGTGTTATTCTTCATTGTTATTTCTAGGTTATTTAATCTACATATAATTGTTAATGTTTATTGCTCCAATCTTCCTAAACCCTAATAGTAAGCCTCATTGTATTCAGTATTGCAATTCATATATTAGTGATCTAATCTTCACTTCGTTTTTTCCATTCTCGGGTTTTCCACGTAAATCTGGTGTTCTTATGTGTTTGATGTGTTCGCATTACTACTTTACATGTTTACATTCTGTTAATGCATGTTAAGGGTTTAATGTTTGATCAAGGTTTGAAAAGATATTGAGGGTTTGAATGTTTTAAAGTATACAAATGATTCACTCCCCCTCTCAGTTGTACTGTGCATCTAACAATTGGTAATAGCGTTGTGGTTCCCAGGAAGAAGCTTAACCTCTTGAGGTATATCCAGATGGCACACAAGAAAGGTGTCAAAGCTCCTTTGTTTGATGAAACAAATTTTACCTGATACAAAGCTAGGATGCAGTCCTTTATGGTTTCTATTGGATTTGGTGTTTGGCAGTCTGTTGAAAAAGGTTATACTATTCCTGTAAATGGTCTAACGTGATGATGAGATCATGAATTATGAAAACAATGGAAAAGAAGGGAATGCAATCTTTAGTGATCTTTTTGATTTTGAACTTGGAAAGGTGATAATCTTGAAGTTTGCTAAAGAGATCTGGACAAAGCTAGAAGGTATCTATGAAGGAGATGACAAGGTCAAATAAGTGAAGATGCAAAACTACAAAGCCAAATTTGAAACCCCAAGGATGTTTGAAGATGAAGATATTACTGTCTACATGCTCAAAGTTGATGAAGTTGTCAATGCCATCAATGGTCTTAGTGGAAAGTTGGATGGAAGCGAAGTTGTAAAAAGGTATTAAGAACTCTACTTAAAGCTTATAGCTCTAAAGTTTTTTCTATTGAAGAAGCTTAGAATTTGGATAATTATTCTATAGATTAGATGTTTGGTGCTTTAACTTATTTTGAAATGAGAGAGTTTGGTCAATATACTACAAACAAAGAAACTGCTTTTAAGGTCTGCAAAGTGGAAAAGGATGATAGATCAGATCCAGATGATCTTGATGAGGTGGAAGCAAACTTTGTGAGGAGATTGAAAAAGGGTACTGGAAAATAAAAAGGTAAGCTACCTTTCAAATGTTTTAATTGTGGAAAGATAGGTCATTATTCATCTAAATGTCCAATCAAAGTTACTAATGATAAACAAAAGGGTCATAAGGGTAAATTTGTCAAAAAGAGTTATTATGTTGAAAAGGACAATGGTGTATTTGATGATAAAGAATTGGATTATCCAGATGAAGGAAGTGATGAATGCTTGCTCATGGCTATAAATTTTGGAACTAATTCCACTAACATTGGAAGATGTGTGAAGAAAAGTGCTCCAGAAATAGGTCATAACATCAAAGGAACTATGTTGACTACTTTTCATGCTAGAGAAGAGAAGAATTATTGGATCATTGATAGTGGATGCTCAAATCATATGACAGGTTATAAGAGTAAGTTCGTTAAGCTTGAAAATTATGATGACGGTCTTGTTAAGTTTTGTGATGATACATCTGCTAAGATCTATGGAAAAGGTTCAATTAGTTTTGATGGCAAGCATAAAATAGATGATGTTCTTTATGTCAAGGGTCTCTGACATAACCTTATAAGTGTAGGGGAAATGTGTAGCAAAGGATATAATCTTTTATTTTAGAATGGTGGTTGTGAAATCAGAAAAAGAAGCTTTGATGCTCTGGTTACTGTTGGAACAAGGACAAAAGGTAATGTCTATCAACTCAAAGGTAGTGGTGCAAAGTGCTTTATGTATTGAACTAATGAAATTTGGATATGGCATAGAAGAATGGGTCACATTAATTTTGATAGCTTAGTGAATATTAGTTCTACTGATGTTGTGAGAGATTTTCTAAAGATTAAAAAGCCTATCAATGCAATCTGCAAAGAATGTCAGGTTGGAAAGAAAACAAAGAAAAGATTCAAGACAAAAGAAAACTATACCATAGGTCCCTGGAGTTAGTGCATACAGACCTATGTGAACCTACCAGAATTAGAAGCTCATATGGTGACAAGTATTTCATGTTATTAATTGATGATTATTCTAGAATGGCTTGGGTTACATTTCTCAAAGAAAAATCAAAATCTCTAAACAAGTTTAAAGAATTTAAGGCTATGGTTGAGAATGAAATGAATTTGATAATAAAATGTTTGAGATCTAATAGAGGTGGCGAGTTTACTTCAAATTCATTTAATATTTTTTGTGAAGATCATGGAATAAGAAGGAATTTATTAGCCCCTAGAACTCCTCAACAGAATGGAGTTGTGGAAAGGAAAAACATAATAGCTCATTAAGCATCTAGGAAAATGATGAAGGAAGATAATATTCCAGATGTCTATTGGAGAGAAATAATTCATACTACAGTATACATTCTTAACAAAGATCAAGAAAGAGTGAGCAGTTCAAACACTCCCTATAATTTATGATATGGTAAACCTCCTACTATGAAATATTTCAAAGTTTTTGAAACCAAGTGTTATATCAAAAGAGATGAAGAAAACCTAGAAAAGTTTGATGCAATATTCGATGAAGGAATCTTCCTTGGATACTCTACAAGAAGCAAGGCCTACTGGTGCTACAATAAAAGACTGAAGAATATTTTTGAGAGTGCAAGTGTCAAAGTGGATGAAGAACCACATCAAAGTTCAGTACTAATTGAAGGATATGAATATGATGAATCCTCTTGTAGTGAAGAAAAAAATGTTGAAGATAAAGGAGAGTTGATAGTTGAAGAGGAAGAAGCTCTAGAAAATAATCCTAAGACTCCCAAGTATGTGTAGAAGGATCATTCAGAATATTAGATCATTGGAGATAAGAGAATAGGTGTGTTGACAAGAAGAAAAGCTGCCATGACAAAGGAACACATAAATTTATGTTTACTTTCTAAGGTGAAACCAATAATAGTGACTAAGGATTGCAAAGATTAGAATTGGTTCAAGGAAACGAAGGAAGAGTTAGAATAGATAGAGAAGAATTTGACTTGGGAATTGGTCCCAAGACCGAAAATAAGAATGTGATTGGTAGAAAGTGGGTATTTTGAAACAAGTTGAATGAATATGGAAAAGTTGTCAGGAACAAGGATAGACTTGTGTGTAAGGGTTACTCACAGGTTGAAGGTATAGATTTTGAGGAAAATTTTGCTTCAGTTGCAAGAATGGAAGCTATCAGGATGTTTTTAGATTTTGCAACACACAAAGATTTCAAAGTATATCATATGGATATGAATACATTCTTGAATGGTGAATCGAAAGAAGAGGTATACATTGAACAACCAGAAGGTTTTCAGTCATTAGAAGATACAAATATGATCTGCAGATTGAAGAAAGCATTGTAAGGACTAAAGCAATTTCCAAAAGTTTGGTATGCAAGGTTAGATAAGTACTTGTTGCAGTAAGGATTCAAAAAAGGTACTATCTCTATAGCAATCTAAATTTCAAAGTTGAAGGTGAAAAAATCTTAATTGTGGTAGTATATGTTGATTACATAATCTTCAGAGGAAATGAAGGTATGTGCAAAAGGTTTGCAAAGGAAATGCAAAAAGAATTTGAGATGTCAATGTGTGGGGAGATGAATTTATTTCTTTTTTTGTAGATCAGTCAATCAAAGAAAGGTATATTCATATCACAATCTATGTTAAAGAAATGTTGAATTTTTCTGGAATGGATGAATCTAAACCGGTATGTACTCCTATGAGTACTAGTTGTAAGTTGAGCAAGAATGATGAATCTCATAAGACAAATCAAAGAAAGTATAGTTCAATGATTGGTAGAATATTATACCTTACTGCTACTAGACCAGACACCATGCATTTAGTTTGTCTTGTGTCTAGGTTTCAAGAAGATCCTAGAGAATCTCATGTTGCAGTAGTGAAGAGGATATTTAGATATTTGAAGGGCACTCCAGATTATGGTTTGTGGTATCAAAGGATATTGATTTCTCCTTGAGCACATATATAGATGCAGATTGGGTTGGATGTGCAGATGGAAGGAAAAGTATAAGTGGTGGTCCTTTCTTTCTTGGTAGCAGGTTGGTTTCATGGCTAAGAAGCAAGATTCAGTGTCATTATCTATTGCAGAAGTAGAATTTATTGTAGCAACACCATGTTGTACACAAGTATTATGGATGAAGCAAACATTGAAGGATATCAAAGTTTCATATGATGAACCTATTTCTATCATGTGTGATGATACAAAGTGCAATCAATATTTCAAAGAATCTGGTAATGTGTTCAAGAACAAAACATATCTCAATCCAGTATCACTTCTTGAGAGAGAAATTTGTAGAGAATGAGGTGAAGTCAGAGTATGTTCCTACTAAGAATCAAGTTGTTGATAGTTTCATAAAGGCTCTTCAAAAAGATACTTGAGTATCTTTGGGAGAGGTTATGGGTTATTGCACCTCCTTATTTCAACTAGATGCATAAGTGTGTGCATCTTTCTGAGAAGCATTTCAAGATACATTCTTGGTCCTAGACTGATGTTGAAGGCTACCTCTCAAGGGAGTAGGTAGTAGTGGTTTTTGGATGGTGCAATCAAATGGAGCATATTGTGTGCCCCTAAGGGGAAGTGTGGAAGAAATTGAGTGTAAAGAAAAGAAAAAGAGTTGTTTGATGGTGCTAGGGGGAGAGTAAATAACGATTTCCATTGATTTCAAAGTGGGAGAGAGTTAAATTGGTTGAAAAATAATAGGTGGAGAAAGAAAAACATGTTGAAAAACTTGTATATGGGGGAGAATGTTGTCTAAGGAGTAAAGGAGGAGAGTGATCTAGAATGCAGGTGTTGTTGGTGTTGTAGGAGAAGAAGTATTTGAAGAGAGAGGATTAAGAGTAAAGAGTTGTCCCAATCAGGGGGAGTACTATTGTTGGTTCCTTTTGTTGTTGATGGTTTTTCAGAAAGCAAGTGTTGCCATCAATGACAAATGGGGACATTGGTGGAAGTTTGGACATGTTTGAAGCTTGAGTTTTTTGTGAGTTTCTTGGGTGTTATCATTGATGTCGACCCCTTGTATAAAGAGATTATTGGAATCCTATGGTATTGATGAAGTTCCTAGAATTGTTGATATTGATGTCAACACATGCTAGTGTTGTCATTTATGTCCTACTTTAGTATAGTTGCAGAGGTGGTTGGCCTAAATTGTGTTTGGGGAGATTGTTGTTGTTGGAAATTTTTGCATGTTGTAGATGTGTTGCAAAGATGTTTGTAATGTTGCTGATGAAGTTGGTTCACTTGGTTTCCAAGTGCTTTTGAGAAAATTTACATAAAAGAGAGTTCAATGTGACAGAGTGGTGTTTAGTGTTTTGCTTCACATTTCTTCATGATTGAAGATATGCTCATGTGGTTTGGATTTGATGATTAGAGTTGTTTATAGGTGTCATATATAGAGTTTTAGGTTTTTGATTGTTCTGCAATGAAAGATGTATTTGACAGTATGTCTTTCTGGTGAAGTAGGGCGTCTGGGAGAAATGAGATTGCTTTGCATTTCTTCGAAGTGAAGGTTCTAGTGTTGCATATTTGGGAATGTTCTTATAATTTTGTATCTACATTCCCTTGAAGTTTTAGGTGCTAAGTTGTTCTGCAAGGTTTTTTTGTGTGTTGGGTGTTTGTGCTAGTATGTTTGGTTGCATAGATTGAAGGTGTTCTTAAGTTTCAGGCGGTTGCAATGGTAGTGGTGAATATTCTGATGATGTGGAATATTTTGAGATGTTGTGGAATGTTGGTGTGTGGTATTTGATATGGTTTTGGACCTAGAGAGGTGTGTTTGGAGTCACTTGTTAGTGTTATTGCAGGTTTGGAAAACTTGGCATGCTAGCACTAATTGCAAAGGATAATTTTTGTTTGAAGAAGTGTTGAGAAGTGTGTTGGTGTAGATTTGGGTTCCAACTAAGTATTGGTGTGGTCTATCTTCACTTCTTCTCTTGGTGGAAGTGTTTGGTTTCATCCTATTTGATGTTGCACGGTTAAGGTGCATACATTTCCTTAGGGTCGACCTAATTGAGATTGTTTTAGGTTGCAAAGGGTATAAATGCAAGGAGAATTATTGTGTCGATTAAGTGGAGAGTGTGTGATGTGAAATGTGTGAATGTGATCAACTGTGATGATTTGAGTGTGAGCCTTAATGCCTATGACTTCTAGATGCAGTGAGTAGAAAGTGTCAAAATTTTAGTTTGTTCGATGAGTTTTTTGAGCTTCATTGGAACTATACCTTCAAAATATGAGAGATGCATTGTTATTAGTTAAAATTGGTAGTGAGTCACCCCTTCTTCTATTCTTCTTTCTTTTGGACAGTGAGTCCCTTAGTAGTGATCCACCAACAGTGATTCTTTTTTTATCTTTTTGGGTAGTGATCCTTATTACATTCGGTGTTGCAATTCATATATTAGTGAGCTAATCCCCACTATGGTTTTCCCTTCTTGGGTTTTGCACGTAAATTTGGTGTTCTTATGTGTTTGATGTGGTTTCATTACTGCTTTACATGTTTACATTCTATTAATGCATGTTAAGGGTTTAATGGTTGATCAAGGTTTGAAAAGATATTGAGGGTTTGAATGTTTTGAAGTATATAATTGATTCACCCCCCTCTCAATTGTCTTGTGCATTTAACAAAAACTATCAACAATGACAAATGAGGAATGGAAAATTCTAGGTAGAAAGGCATTGGGAAGTATTCTTTTATGCCTGACACTATTGGTGGCATTTAAAATTTCCAAAGTAAAAACAACAAATGCGTTAATACAAACATTAGCAAAATTATATGAAAATCCTTCAAATTTGAATAAGTTATTCTTGATGAAGTGATTATTTAGTATGAAAATGGTTGAAGGAGGTTTTGTTAGATACCATTTGAATGAATTTAATATAGTTACTAGTCAAATAACTTTTTTTATTGTTAGTTTTGATGAAGAAGTCGGAGCTCTCTTGGTTTTATGTTATTTTATAGAAAGATGGAATAACTTATTTATGGTTGCAAGTAACTTTATTTCTGGTTCAAATACATTGAAATTTGATGATGTTGTTGGTGTGATTTTGAGCGTGGAGATTCAAAGGAAAAACATAGGTGAAACTTCAACATTTGGTAATGTTTTAAATGTAGAAAACATGGGAAAATCAAAAGAGAGAGGAAGAAGCCCTAGAGATTGTTGGAATTCATGAGGGAGATCGAAGAATATAAGGTCTCAATTTTGAGGAAGGAAAGATTGTTGGTACTGTGGAAAACTGGGTCACTTGAAAAAAGATTGGTTATCTTGGAAGAATAACGAAGGAGACAAACAACAATATAGCAACAAAGAAGAAAATATTGTAAGTAAACCTAAAGATGATGCTTTAATTATTTCCCTAAATAATTTCGATGATTTGTGGGTCTTAGATTCAAGGGCCTCATTTCATGCTACACTCCATAAAAAAAATTCTTGATTATGTTTGTAGACACTCAAATTTGACTAACATCTTCCTACCAAAACATCATCATTTTCCATCATTAGGTACCATCAATCCGTCTTCCACATTTAATTAAATTATCTTATTTCACCAATTTTCATCTATTATAAATAATTTTGATTATTTAATTAACTTACTAATCATTCTTCCATTAATTAAATAATTTGTTATTATTTAGTTAATTTCCCACTTCTCTAAATTAAATAATTATTATCAATTATTTAATTTATTCATTCCCACTAAAATAAATAAAATTATTTATATTATTTATTTATCCACATTGCACATATAATTAATAAATAATTTATTTAATTATTTATGAATTACCCATTCATTTTTACCTCACTAGTTAATTGAGATTGACATTTAGTCCACGCATCATTCAGTCCAGTCAACTTCCACTCACTCCAAGTTCATTGATCAATCAATTCAGTCTAGTAATCCATCTATTCAGTTTCACTCTGACTCAGTCTCACTTATCTCTGTAATCAAATCTTTTAACTAAATCATGTAGCCAGTTAACTATCTGTAGTGTAGAAAATTGTACTCCCTTGTAGGTGATAGTACAATTTTGCACTTAGTTTGGACCTATTTCAGTGATCTTGCATTCATGCATTTTCAACACCTCCTAGATAGGCCCTAATTCCCTTTATTATGCATTCTAAGGCATATTTTTATTGTTTTTCAACAATTTGCAAGCATTGAATAAAAATGCAACCAATTGTTATTTTGCTCCCGACACTCAATGTCCTAGAAATCTGGGCCAGGACCCATATGCCCATGGGTGTACGGGTCTCCCTTCTTACCTAGGACCCAAATTTTAAGGTGTTGTTGGCAACATTTTAACATTCAAAATTTAAATTTCAAATGTCGGCTTTCAAGATCTGATTTTTGAGAAATTAGAGAAATGCCTATAAATACCTAGTCTTTTCACCATTTCAAAATTAGAACACAAGAGATAAAACTCAAGCAATCAAAATTGAGCAACATATTTCATTATACATATTTGAATGTGTAGCTTTTTGAGCATATTTATAGATTTGATCAAGCTTTATTACATGATTGAAGATTGATGCCTATGGAAGAACATGATGGATTCTAGGTTTGGGAGATGCATTTGGCCACTTCCCTCAACCTAATGACTTGTTTCCTAAGTGTTCTTTTCTTCAAGCTTCATTCCTCTTATAGCCTAAAGCAATGTATCATTACATTTAAAATTTACTTAGGGTGTTTGACTTCTCCCTAATTAGATCTTGTCACTTTCATATAGGAATTTGCCTCTAATACACTTGAGTAGGGTTTCTTTGCATTTTATCTCATAACAAACTTAGACACACATAAGGTTAGGGCTCACACACTATATTTTATCAAATATTTGGCTATTTGGGGAGGTTTAAATACTAGAACAGGGCTTTGACTGAGGCAAATCCCCATATAGCCACCGCAAACCATCTCTTTTATAGATTTATTGCAGGTACATATCCGAAGATAGAAGGTTTGTAGGGTGGGAAACAGAGAGTCGACAGAGAGCTACAGGATCAAGTTTTGATGTTTTGGAAAGGATTACAAAGATCCATACGCCCCTAGGAAACTGATCCCCTTTATGCATGCCAAATCCAACTTTTTATGACAAATACACATCATCTGATATTTCCTAGATCTGCCTACAAATTACTATTCCAATCTGTGTGATTTTAGAATACTACATTTATCATATTAGGTCATATACTCTAATTAGGTTAACCATTCCAAATAATTTCTAATCCATTTCTAAGGCTCAAAAGGATCAGATATAGGTCTAATTGAATCACCTTCATGGTTGTAATTCAATCTATACACCTTGTTGATTTGCATCCTAATGTACCTTTGAAAAAGGAGGTAACTGATCCTAGGTTTCATGCATTAAACTTAGGGTTCGATTTTCCATATGTTACATTTTTATGAACCCAATATTTTGACATCATAAATCTTCTAAAATTTGAAGTGATTCACCCCTAGATCTAGGTTTTGCATAATATTGTCTTGCATTTCTTATTCAGGGTTTCATATCTGCATCATACAAAGTCATAAAAATCTAAAAATATTGCAACATAGCTTCTATTAGGGTTTTTTTTAGTCATTCAGATCATATTTATATTCAAAATTGCTTTCAAAAGTGTGATTTATCATTCAAACATTGTCATGCACTTGTATTTCACTTACATTAAGAAATTTTGAAAAAAAATCACTGTGAAACCTGTTACCTATATTTTGGGACCCCCTTTTTGTAAATCAACACCCTATGTTATATTTTGGTTAATTCCTTACCCGAGTGGTGTTTTATTGAATATTTCTAACCTGAGCGGTGTTTTCATTAGTTCACTTAACTTTCCATTTTACCCTCCAAGTTCTTTCTTTCTTCGTTTTCTTAAGCCTAGCAGTGTTTTGGGGTTTTGTTGTAACTTTTTGCAAGTTCTACTAAGTCATTCTTTTAAAGGTTGGCGATCACAATTAAATACGCTCACTTGGAGGTACAAGAGAAGTGCAACAGTTTATATGCACATCAATTTCATTTTGGAAGAAGAAGAAGAGCGAGCCCTATGTCCACCTGCACCAATGGTAGAATGGCCCCTAAGATTGATCTTTGAATATTATGATGACCCACCCCATTGGCACAACCCACATTAGAATCAACCTCCAAATC
>VDFB02271358.1:433890592-434164950 GCA_007258455.2 Sequoia sempervirens | reverse complement strand
TGCAATTCATATATTAGTGATCTAATCTTCACTTCGTTTTTTCCATTCTCGGGTTTTCCACGTAAATCTGGTGTTCTTATGTGTTTGATGTGTTCGCATTACTACTTTACATGTTTACATTCTGTTAATGCATGTTAAGGGTTTAATGTTTGATCAAGGTTTGAAAAGATATTGAGGGTTTGAATGTTTTAAAGTATACAAATGATTCACTCCCCCTCTCAGTTGTACTGTGCATCTAACAATTGGTAATAGCGTTGTGGTTCCCAGGAAGAAGCTTAACCTCTTGAGGTATATCCAGATGGCACACAAGAAAGGTGTCAAAGCTCCTTTGTTTGATGAAACAAATTTTACCTGATACAAAGCTAGGATGCAGTCCTTTATGGTTTCTATTGGATTTGGTGTTTGGCAGTCTGTTGAAAAAGGTTATACTATTCCTGTAAATGGTCTAACGTGATGATGAGATCATGAATTATGAAAACAATGGAAAAGAAGGGAATGCAATCTTTAGTGATCTTTTTGATTTTGAACTTGGAAAGGTGATAATCTTGAAGTTTGCTAAAGAGATCTGGACAAAGCTAGAAGGTATCTATGAAGGAGATGACAAGGTCAAATAAGTGAAGATGCAAAACTACAAAGCCAAATTTGAAACCCCAAGGATGTTTGAAGATGAAGATATTACTGTCTACATGCTCAAAGTTGATGAAGTTGTCAATGCCATCAATGGTCTTAGTGGAAAGTTGGATGGAAGCGAAGTTGTAAAAAGGTATTAAGAACTCTACTTAAAGCTTATAGCTCTAAAGTTTTTTCTATTGAAGAAGCTTAGAATTTGGATAATTATTCTATAGATTAGATGTTTGGTGCTTTAACTTATTTTGAAATGAGAGAGTTTGGTCAATATACTACAAACAAAGAAACTGCTTTTAAGGTCTGCAAAGTGGAAAAGGATGATAGATCAGATCCAGATGATCTTGATGAGGTGGAAGCAAACTTTGTGAGGAGATTGAAAAAGGGTACTGGAAAATAAAAAGGTAAGCTACCTTTCAAATGTTTTAATTGTGGAAAGATAGGTCATTATTCATCTAAATGTCCAATCAAAGTTACTAATGATAAACAAAAGGGTCATAAGGGTAAATTTGTCAAAAAGAGTTATTATGTTGAAAAGGACAATGGTGTATTTGATGATAAAGAATTGGATTATCCAGATGAAGGAAGTGATGAATGCTTGCTCATGGCTATAAATTTTGGAACTAATTCCACTAACATTGGAAGATGTGTGAAGAAAAGTGCTCCAGAAATAGGTCATAACATCAAAGGAACTATGTTGACTACTTTTCATGCTAGAGAAGAGAAGAATTATTGGATCATTGATAGTGGATGCTCAAATCATATGACAGGTTATAAGAGTAAGTTCGTTAAGCTTGAAAATTATGATGACGGTCTTGTTAAGTTTTGTGATGATACATCTGCTAAGATCTATGGAAAAGGTTCAATTAGTTTTGATGGCAAGCATAAAATAGATGATGTTCTTTATGTCAAGGGTCTCTGACATAACCTTATAAGTGTAGGGGAAATGTGTAGCAAAGGATATAATCTTTTATTTTAGAATGGTGGTTGTGAAATCAGAAAAAGAAGCTTTGATGCTCTGGTTACTGTTGGAACAAGGACAAAAGGTAATGTCTATCAACTCAAAGGTAGTGGTGCAAAGTGCTTTATGTATTGAACTAATGAAATTTGGATATGGCATAGAAGAATGGGTCACATTAATTTTGATAGCTTAGTGAATATTAGTTCTACTGATGTTGTGAGAGATTTTCTAAAGATTAAAAAGCCTATCAATGCAATCTGCAAAGAATGTCAGGTTGGAAAGAAAACAAAGAAAAGATTCAAGACAAAAGAAAACTATACCATAGGTCCCTGGAGTTAGTGCATACAGACCTATGTGAACCTACCAGAATTAGAAGCTCATATGGTGACAAGTATTTCATGTTATTAATTGATGATTATTCTAGAATGGCTTGGGTTACATTTCTCAAAGAAAAATCAAAATCTCTAAACAAGTTTAAAGAATTTAAGGCTATGGTTGAGAATGAAATGAATTTGATAATAAAATGTTTGAGATCTAATAGAGGTGGCGAGTTTACTTCAAATTCATTTAATATTTTTTGTGAAGATCATGGAATAAGAAGGAATTTATTAGCCCCTAGAACTCCTCAACAGAATGGAGTTGTGGAAAGGAAAAACATAATAGCTCATTAAGCATCTAGGAAAATGATGAAGGAAGATAATATTCCAGATGTCTATTGGAGAGAAATAATTCATACTACAGTATACATTCTTAACAAAGATCAAGAAAGAGTGAGCAGTTCAAACACTCCCTATAATTTATGATATGGTAAACCTCCTACTATGAAATATTTCAAAGTTTTTGAAACCAAGTGTTATATCAAAAGAGATGAAGAAAACCTAGAAAAGTTTGATGCAATATTCGATGAAGGAATCTTCCTTGGATACTCTACAAGAAGCAAGGCCTACTGGTGCTACAATAAAAGACTGAAGAATATTTTTGAGAGTGCAAGTGTCAAAGTGGATGAAGAACCACATCAAAGTTCAGTACTAATTGAAGGATATGAATATGATGAATCCTCTTGTAGTGAAGAAAAAAATGTTGAAGATAAAGGAGAGTTGATAGTTGAAGAGGAAGAAGCTCTAGAAAATAATCCTAAGACTCCCAAGTATGTGTAGAAGGATCATTCAGAATATTAGATCATTGGAGATAAGAGAATAGGTGTGTTGACAAGAAGAAAAGCTGCCATGACAAAGGAACACATAAATTTATGTTTACTTTCTAAGGTGAAACCAATAATAGTGACTAAGGATTGCAAAGATTAGAATTGGTTCAAGGAAACGAAGGAAGAGTTAGAATAGATAGAGAAGAATTTGACTTGGGAATTGGTCCCAAGACCGAAAATAAGAATGTGATTGGTAGAAAGTGGGTATTTTGAAACAAGTTGAATGAATATGGAAAAGTTGTCAGGAACAAGGATAGACTTGTGTGTAAGGGTTACTCACAGGTTGAAGGTATAGATTTTGAGGAAAATTTTGCTTCAGTTGCAAGAATGGAAGCTATCAGGATGTTTTTAGATTTTGCAACACACAAAGATTTCAAAGTATATCATATGGATATGAATACATTCTTGAATGGTGAATCGAAAGAAGAGGTATACATTGAACAACCAGAAGGTTTTCAGTCATTAGAAGATACAAATATGATCTGCAGATTGAAGAAAGCATTGTAAGGACTAAAGCAATTTCCAAAAGTTTGGTATGCAAGGTTAGATAAGTACTTGTTGCAGTAAGGATTCAAAAAAGGTACTATCTCTATAGCAATCTAAATTTCAAAGTTGAAGGTGAAAAAATCTTAATTGTGGTAGTATATGTTGATTACATAATCTTCAGAGGAAATGAAGGTATGTGCAAAAGGTTTGCAAAGGAAATGCAAAAAGAATTTGAGATGTCAATGTGTGGGGAGATGAATTTATTTCTTTTTTTGTAGATCAGTCAATCAAAGAAAGGTATATTCATATCACAATCTATGTTAAAGAAATGTTGAATTTTTCTGGAATGGATGAATCTAAACCGGTATGTACTCCTATGAGTACTAGTTGTAAGTTGAGCAAGAATGATGAATCTCATAAGACAAATCAAAGAAAGTATAGTTCAATGATTGGTAGAATATTATACCTTACTGCTACTAGACCAGACACCATGCATTTAGTTTGTCTTGTGTCTAGGTTTCAAGAAGATCCTAGAGAATCTCATGTTGCAGTAGTGAAGAGGATATTTAGATATTTGAAGGGCACTCCAGATTATGGTTTGTGGTATCAAAGGATATTGATTTCTCCTTGAGCACATATATAGATGCAGATTGGGTTGGATGTGCAGATGGAAGGAAAAGTATAAGTGGTGGTCCTTTCTTTCTTGGTAGCAGGTTGGTTTCATGGCTAAGAAGCAAGATTCAGTGTCATTATCTATTGCAGAAGTAGAATTTATTGTAGCAACACCATGTTGTACACAAGTATTATGGATGAAGCAAACATTGAAGGATATCAAAGTTTCATATGATGAACCTATTTCTATCATGTGTGATGATACAAAGTGCAATCAATATTTCAAAGAATCTGGTAATGTGTTCAAGAACAAAACATATCTCAATCCAGTATCACTTCTTGAGAGAGAAATTTGTAGAGAATGAGGTGAAGTCAGAGTATGTTCCTACTAAGAATCAAGTTGTTGATAGTTTCATAAAGGCTCTTCAAAAAGATACTTGAGTATCTTTGGGAGAGGTTATGGGTTATTGCACCTCCTTATTTCAACTAGATGCATAAGTGTGTGCATCTTTCTGAGAAGCATTTCAAGATACATTCTTGGTCCTAGACTGATGTTGAAGGCTACCTCTCAAGGGAGTAGGTAGTAGTGGTTTTTGGATGGTGCAATCAAATGGAGCATATTGTGTGCCCCTAAGGGGAAGTGTGGAAGAAATTGAGTGTAAAGAAAAGAAAAAGAGTTGTTTGATGGTGCTAGGGGGAGAGTAAATAACGATTTCCATTGATTTCAAAGTGGGAGAGAGTTAAATTGGTTGAAAAATAATAGGTGGAGAAAGAAAAACATGTTGAAAAACTTGTATATGGGGGAGAATGTTGTCTAAGGAGTAAAGGAGGAGAGTGATCTAGAATGCAGGTGTTGTTGGTGTTGTAGGAGAAGAAGTATTTGAAGAGAGAGGATTAAGAGTAAAGAGTTGTCCCAATCAGGGGGAGTACTATTGTTGGTTCCTTTTGTTGTTGATGGTTTTTCAGAAAGCAAGTGTTGCCATCAATGACAAATGGGGACATTGGTGGAAGTTTGGACATGTTTGAAGCTTGAGTTTTTTGTGAGTTTCTTGGGTGTTATCATTGATGTCGACCCCTTGTATAAAGAGATTATTGGAATCCTATGGTATTGATGAAGTTCCTAGAATTGTTGATATTGATGTCAACACATGCTAGTGTTGTCATTTATGTCCTACTTTAGTATAGTTGCAGAGGTGGTTGGCCTAAATTGTGTTTGGGGAGATTGTTGTTGTTGGAAATTTTTGCATGTTGTAGATGTGTTGCAAAGATGTTTGTAATGTTGCTGATGAAGTTGGTTCACTTGGTTTCCAAGTGCTTTTGAGAAAATTTACATAAAAGAGAGTTCAATGTGACAGAGTGGTGTTTAGTGTTTTGCTTCACATTTCTTCATGATTGAAGATATGCTCATGTGGTTTGGATTTGATGATTAGAGTTGTTTATAGGTGTCATATATAGAGTTTTAGGTTTTTGATTGTTCTGCAATGAAAGATGTATTTGACAGTATGTCTTTCTGGTGAAGTAGGGCGTCTGGGAGAAATGAGATTGCTTTGCATTTCTTCGAAGTGAAGGTTCTAGTGTTGCATATTTGGGAATGTTCTTATAATTTTGTATCTACATTCCCTTGAAGTTTTAGGTGCTAAGTTGTTCTGCAAGGTTTTTTTGTGTGTTGGGTGTTTGTGCTAGTATGTTTGGTTGCATAGATTGAAGGTGTTCTTAAGTTTCAGGCGGTTGCAATGGTAGTGGTGAATATTCTGATGATGTGGAATATTTTGAGATGTTGTGGAATGTTGGTGTGTGGTATTTGATATGGTTTTGGACCTAGAGAGGTGTGTTTGGAGTCACTTGTTAGTGTTATTGCAGGTTTGGAAAACTTGGCATGCTAGCACTAATTGCAAAGGATAATTTTTGTTTGAAGAAGTGTTGAGAAGTGTGTTGGTGTAGATTTGGGTTCCAACTAAGTATTGGTGTGGTCTATCTTCACTTCTTCTCTTGGTGGAAGTGTTTGGTTTCATCCTATTTGATGTTGCACGGTTAAGGTGCATACATTTCCTTAGGGTCGACCTAATTGAGATTGTTTTAGGTTGCAAAGGGTATAAATGCAAGGAGAATTATTGTGTCGATTAAGTGGAGAGTGTGTGATGTGAAATGTGTGAATGTGATCAACTGTGATGATTTGAGTGTGAGCCTTAATGCCTATGACTTCTAGATGCAGTGAGTAGAAAGTGTCAAAATTTTAGTTTGTTCGATGAGTTTTTTGAGCTTCATTGGAACTATACCTTCAAAATATGAGAGATGCATTGTTATTAGTTAAAATTGGTAGTGAGTCACCCCTTCTTCTATTCTTCTTTCTTTTGGACAGTGAGTCCCTTAGTAGTGATCCACCAACAGTGATTCTTTTTTTATCTTTTTGGGTAGTGATCCTTATTACATTCGGTGTTGCAATTCATATATTAGTGAGCTAATCCCCACTATGGTTTTCCCTTCTTGGGTTTTGCACGTAAATTTGGTGTTCTTATGTGTTTGATGTGGTTTCATTACTGCTTTACATGTTTACATTCTATTAATGCATGTTAAGGGTTTAATGGTTGATCAAGGTTTGAAAAGATATTGAGGGTTTGAATGTTTTGAAGTATATAATTGATTCACCCCCCTCTCAATTGTCTTGTGCATTTAACAAAAACTATCAACAATGACAAATGAGGAATGGAAAATTCTAGGTAGAAAGGCATTGGGAAGTATTCTTTTATGCCTGACACTATTGGTGGCATTTAAAATTTCCAAAGTAAAAACAACAAATGCGTTAATACAAACATTAGCAAAATTATATGAAAATCCTTCAAATTTGAATAAGTTATTCTTGATGAAGTGATTATTTAGTATGAAAATGGTTGAAGGAGGTTTTGTTAGATACCATTTGAATGAATTTAATATAGTTACTAGTCAAATAACTTTTTTTATTGTTAGTTTTGATGAAGAAGTCGGAGCTCTCTTGGTTTTATGTTATTTTATAGAAAGATGGAATAACTTATTTATGGTTGCAAGTAACTTTATTTCTGGTTCAAATACATTGAAATTTGATGATGTTGTTGGTGTGATTTTGAGCGTGGAGATTCAAAGGAAAAACATAGGTGAAACTTCAACATTTGGTAATGTTTTAAATGTAGAAAACATGGGAAAATCAAAAGAGAGAGGAAGAAGCCCTAGAGATTGTTGGAATTCATGAGGGAGATCGAAGAATATAAGGTCTCAATTTTGAGGAAGGAAAGATTGTTGGTACTGTGGAAAACTGGGTCACTTGAAAAAAGATTGGTTATCTTGGAAGAATAACGAAGGAGACAAACAACAATATAGCAACAAAGAAGAAAATATTGTAAGTAAACCTAAAGATGATGCTTTAATTATTTCCCTAAATAATTTCGATGATTTGTGGGTCTTAGATTCAAGGGCCTCATTTCATGCTACACTCCATAAAAAAAATTCTTGATTATGTTTGTAGACACTCAAATTTGACTAACATCTTCCTACCAAAACATCATCATTTTCCATCATTAGGTACCATCAATCCGTCTTCCACATTTAATTAAATTATCTTATTTCACCAATTTTCATCTATTATAAATAATTTTGATTATTTAATTAACTTACTAATCATTCTTCCATTAATTAAATAATTTGTTATTATTTAGTTAATTTCCCACTTCTCTAAATTAAATAATTATTATCAATTATTTAATTTATTCATTCCCACTAAAATAAATAAAATTATTTATATTATTTATTTATCCACATTGCACATATAATTAATAAATAATTTATTTAATTATTTATGAATTACCCATTCATTTTTACCTCACTAGTTAATTGAGATTGACATTTAGTCCACGCATCATTCAGTCCAGTCAACTTCCACTCACTCCAAGTTCATTGATCAATCAATTCAGTCTAGTAATCCATCTATTCAGTTTCACTCTGACTCAGTCTCACTTATCTCTGTAATCAAATCTTTTAACTAAATCATGTAGCCAGTTAACTATCTGTAGTGTAGAAAATTGTACTCCCTTGTAGGTGATAGTACAATTTTGCACTTAGTTTGGACCTATTTCAGTGATCTTGCATTCATGCATTTTCAACACCTCCTAGATAGGCCCTAATTCCCTTTATTATGCATTCTAAGGCATATTTTTATTGTTTTTCAACAATTTGCAAGCATTGAATAAAAATGCAACCAATTGTTATTTTGCTCCCGACACTCAATGTCCTAGAAATCTGGGCCAGGACCCATATGCCCATGGGTGTACGGGTCTCCCTTCTTACCTAGGACCCAAATTTTAAGGTGTTGTTGGCAACATTTTAACATTCAAAATTTAAATTTCAAATGTCGGCTTTCAAGATCTGATTTTTGAGAAATTAGAGAAATGCCTATAAATACCTAGTCTTTTCACCATTTCAAAATTAGAACACAAGAGATAAAACTCAAGCAATCAAAATTGAGCAACATATTTCATTATACATATTTGAATGTGTAGCTTTTTGAGCATATTTATAGATTTGATCAAGCTTTATTACATGATTGAAGATTGATGCCTATGGAAGAACATGATGGATTCTAGGTTTGGGAGATGCATTTGGCCACTTCCCTCAACCTAATGACTTGTTTCCTAAGTGTTCTTTTCTTCAAGCTTCATTCCTCTTATAGCCTAAAGCAATGTATCATTACATTTAAAATTTACTTAGGGTGTTTGACTTCTCCCTAATTAGATCTTGTCACTTTCATATAGGAATTTGCCTCTAATACACTTGAGTAGGGTTTCTTTGCATTTTATCTCATAACAAACTTAGACACACATAAGGTTAGGGCTCACACACTATATTTTATCAAATATTTGGCTATTTGGGGAGGTTTAAATACTAGAACAGGGCTTTGACTGAGGCAAATCCCCATATAGCCACCGCAAACCATCTCTTTTATAGATTTATTGCAGGTACATATCCGAAGATAGAAGGTTTGTAGGGTGGGAAACAGAGAGTCGACAGAGAGCTACAGGATCAAGTTTTGATGTTTTGGAAAGGATTACAAAGATCCATACGCCCCTAGGAAACTGATCCCCTTTATGCATGCCAAATCCAACTTTTTATGACAAATACACATCATCTGATATTTCCTAGATCTGCCTACAAATTACTATTCCAATCTGTGTGATTTTAGAATACTACATTTATCATATTAGGTCATATACTCTAATTAGGTTAACCATTCCAAATAATTTCTAATCCATTTCTAAGGCTCAAAAGGATCAGATATAGGTCTAATTGAATCACCTTCATGGTTGTAATTCAATCTATACACCTTGTTGATTTGCATCCTAATGTACCTTTGAAAAAGGAGGTAACTGATCCTAGGTTTCATGCATTAAACTTAGGGTTCGATTTTCCATATGTTACATTTTTATGAACCCAATATTTTGACATCATAAATCTTCTAAAATTTGAAGTGATTCACCCCTAGATCTAGGTTTTGCATAATATTGTCTTGCATTTCTTATTCAGGGTTTCATATCTGCATCATACAAAGTCATAAAAATCTAAAAATATTGCAACATAGCTTCTATTAGGGTTTTTTTTAGTCATTCAGATCATATTTATATTCAAAATTGCTTTCAAAAGTGTGATTTATCATTCAAACATTGTCATGCACTTGTATTTCACTTACATTAAGAAATTTTGAAAAAAAATCACTGTGAAACCTGTTACCTATATTTTGGGACCCCCTTTTTGTAAATCAACACCCTATGTTATATTTTGGTTAATTCCTTACCCGAGTGGTGTTTTATTGAATATTTCTAACCTGAGCGGTGTTTTCATTAGTTCACTTAACTTTCCATTTTACCCTCCAAGTTCTTTCTTTCTTCGTTTTCTTAAGCCTAGCAGTGTTTTGGGGTTTTGTTGTAACTTTTTGCAAGTTCTACTAAGTCATTCTTTTAAAGGTTGGCGATCACAATTAAATACGCTCACTTGGAGGTACAAGAGAAGTGCAACAGTTTATATGCACATCAATTTCATTTTGGAAGAAGAAGAAGAGCGAGCCCTATGTCCACCTGCACCAATGGTAGAATGGCCCCTAAGATTGATCTTTGAATATTATGATGACCCACCCCATTGGCACAACCCACATTAGAATCAACCTCCAAATCAGCGCCCCATCCAGCCACTGAATCACCCTCTAGCTCAACCGCCACCTAGGCAATAGCCTAGGGTTCCACCTCTTTACTCCTATAGGAGTTGGCAACTCTGAAAATCATGATCTTTGTTCCATGGGGAAATCACATTGGACCCTTCACCCTATCACAATGCAATGACCTTCCACATGGCTCAAGAAAAAGGTTCCCAAAATTCTCTAGCAATGGAATTCAAGATCTGGAAGAGCATGTTCTGGCTATGACTACAGTGAGTGGAATCTTGGGAATCCAAGACGAGAATGTCTTTGTTAGAATATTTGTTGACAGTCAAATCGGTAAGGCAACAGAATAGTTCTAAGGATTAGAAAAAGGTTGCATAACGGGATGGGATGTTCTACACAAAAATTTCCTGCAACATTTCCAAAACCATGTTGATCTAGGTACTTTACTCAAAATTTTCTTCAAAATTGTGAAAGAAAGACATGAACCTATGAGGGAGTTCGTTCATCGGTTCAATCAATCTCTCTAGTGGATTCCTACACCTGAAAAACCAATAAAATTGATTCAATTTCATGTCTTTACTTTCGCCCTTGATCCTGATGTCCAACTTATGCTAAGAAGAGACAAAGTTTCTAGGATTGAAAAAGCCTAGATTGAATGGTAAACATTGTAAATGACCTAATTGTAGTGGGAAAATGGAAACTTGACTATGTCACTCAATCTATTGATTATCACCCACCTCCCCCCTTCCTCTTGTTTTCAGATAATTACCAAAACTTCGTGTCCCACTGCCGAAAAAATGAATTTGACTGTACTGAATGATGTGTAGTATTTACCTAAGGAGGGAAAAAATGTGAAGGAAGAAGATCGGTGTTGGTAAAATCAAGCATATAGCCTAAGCAATACATTCAACTCAGAAGATGAGCTTAGTTCATCCAGTAATGCTGAAGACTGAACACCATAGAAAATTTATAACCCTGCTTTTCAATTTACTCCATTTGTTTCTATGAGTGATTCACTCCTTTTAGATTCAACCAGTAAAGGCCAAGAGTCAAGTGATATTTTCATTCAAGAATATGAGACCTTCATGTTTGAATATGTCTATGATGATATTTCTTGTATTACTAAGAAGATTGTAAAGGATCCTCCAGGTAAAGGTGGGGTAAATTGGTCATTCAATTCAAATCTTCTTTTCCTTTTTGAAGAATTTGAAGTTCATGACAATGCTTTATTTGGAGAATCCGGCTTTGGTTTTCCAAAACCATTGATAGTGGAGGTTGCTCATTCTTCTTTTAACAACCAAGAAAAAGAGGATATTATGGAGGTTAAGGATCAGGAGGTCGTATGATTATAGAGTAGTTACCCTGATCAACGAATTTTTCATGAAATAATAAGTCATGTTGATGCAGGGGATGTGAAAATTTTGAATTCACCTCAAAAGAGGGAAAAATTTTCAATAATAAAGCCTCATGAAGTAATAAGGATATCCTCTAAAACATCTAAAAATTTCCTTTCATATAAAGAGATGATTTATGATGAGAAGTGGTTGTTCGGGAGTAGCGCTATTGGTCTCCTGTTTAGCTTCACTGTTTATATTTGGGTCATCCATATTCTTACTTCTCTTCAGAAGCTGCATGCACTAACGAGCTTGTCCAGGTCTGGGTCCTTTTTCTCACAACCTTTTAATGGTTTTGTGTGAATTTTCCTTTTCTTTCCCTTTTTGGTAGGTGCAAACCTACCTTGTATATAGTCATTTTTGGGAGTAATACAGTGCAAAACAACAAAGGACATATGGGAAAAACTGGAAACAATATATGAAGGTGATGATAAAGTCAAAGAGGCAAATTTGCAAACCTACAAAGCTTAGTTTGAAGGATTGAAGATGAAAGAATATGAGAACATTGCTACATTCATGCTCAGATTTGATGAAGTTATCAATCATATCTGAGGTCTTAGTAAAATTTTGGAAGAGAAGATTGTTGTGAAGAAGGTGCTCAGATCTCTCCCTAGAAGGTTTGATCCTAAAATGTCTGCTATTGAAGAAGCTAAAGATCTGAATGCTTTAAAGTTGATTGAATTACATGGAACATTAACTGAATTTTAAATGAGATTTGAAAGCGAAAATTCTATAAGGAAAGAGGCTGCTTTCAAAGTGTCTAAGAAGCAAGTTGATGAAGATTCTAATTTTGGATCAGATCTAGAAGAAGCTAAAAATTTTTAGGAATCTACAAAGACGTTTTGGTAAGTATAAAGGTAAATTACCTTTCAAGTGTTTCAATTGTGGAGAAGTAGGGCATTTTATGGCTAAGTGTCCCCATAAGAATTCTAACAATGCTAAGAAAAGAAATGGAAAGAAAACATTTCAGAGAAAGTTCAAAGGTCAGAGGAAATATAAAAGCTTCTACGCTAATGAGGAAGAAGACTACTCCACTAAAGAAGAAGATGAAGATGCATCTAGAGATGAAAAATCAAAGGTTGTGTTTATGGATTTCCAAACTATTAATGGAGATGTTGAATGGATTATGAAAACAATGCAAAAGAGGTAGATCTTATGGGAGAATTGATATGTGCTAGAAAATAAATCCAAAGGCTAAAGAACATAATTATTGAAGTGAGAGCTAACAAAAAGGTATCTAAGTGTGATGCAAGGATATCAATATGGGCCAAATTACGCTTGATCCATGAAGAATCGAAGCATAACATCGCCACTAATACTCAAATCTCAACAAGATCATTCAAATGAAGTTGAAACTAAACACTTTATCAAAACCTAACATACTAAATTATGAAAGCTTTCAAAAACATCTACTCTAATCCATCTAAAACTTATCCCGTTATGGAATTGGTGTGATGTTGATGTGGAATGATGACCCATTCCCAATCCCGTGATCAATGAGCCTGTTTCAGTCAATTCTATGGAAGAGAATCAATGAAACCATTGTGATTGATGTATGAAAACCTAGATTATGCTAAAAATGAACATAATACAATCTAAGTTACCATGAATTTGTGCTACAAATGATCTAATTATGTTATTTCTAAGATAATCTAAGCTAAAATTATGCTAAAAGATGAAAACTCTAATTTATGAACAAGCTACGATGGATGCATGGAAGCCATTAATGGATGATCTAAGCTATAATGCAATGAAAATAAACTAAAATAAGCTAAATATTGATTTAATTGAGAGTATGGATGAAAGTAAATTCAATAACATAAGTTTGCAATTGAAAGATGGATCCATTTTTCTCCAAATGGTGATCTATTTATAGGAGAGCAAATGAGGAATGGATGTTTGAGATAAAAAAGATTAATAAATAGTCCAAGATGAAGGGGATGAGAGGGATGGATCATGGATTCTCATCAATGGATGAGAATGCATGATGAGATTTTAATCAAGGGCTCACACTTGCCTCAAACAAACACGCTTTTGACTTGCTCACACAGGTCAAAGATAACTTGCTCAAGAGGTTAAAAGATAACTTGCATTTGAAGCCAAGTGAGTTGATTGGAGGAGAGAGAATATTCCTTTGGGTGAGGAAAAAACGTAATTTACAAATTAAAACAAAGTTTTAATTGTGCAAAAAGGGATAAGGAATATTCCATATAAATATTCCCTTTGCTTAGAGGAAAATTAGTTTAATTGCTAATGAAACAAGGTTTAATTTATGCAATTAGGGGATTAGAAGAATTAGATGATATTTATTAAATTAGATGATTTAATAAATAGGGAAGGGGTGAAAGATGATATTTAATTAAATAACTTAGGGTTATTTAATTAAATAAGATGACTTAGGAGATTAAATTAAATATTTTGATTTATTTTATTTAATTAGATGAAGTGTTAGTGTGAAAAGAGATGAATTAACCTGATTAAATTAATTAGACCAAATAGATGAAAATGATGTAATTAATTAATTAGATAGGATAATTAAATCAATTAAGCTAAAATATGATGGATTAAAGAGGAAATGATGTTAGTAAATCTATTTCAAATGTATGATATCGATTGGGAAGTTTTTCAGTGTCTACATTTTTTCCCTCTTTGAAGTGAGGTACCTACTACTTTAGTTCAAAGAATAATGTTTTTCAGATAAAAACTACTACCTAAATCAAAAAAAAAAAAAATCAAATTTTTTAGATGCCCCAACAGAAGGGTAAAGTTGAGTCCCTACCCCCTTGAGAAATTGGGTGGAAATTTTGAATTTTGGGTTGATTTCTCGATAAAGGTCAAAAGCTGCCCCAAGGGTCCATAAAGGCTTCAGGATGCAAGAATAATGCCAAAAATGCAAAAAATGATGCAAATTAGTTTTAGTTTGGAAAAATTGGTGAAAATGATGATAAACCCCAGCTGGAAGGTTAAATTAGAGAAAAAAACCTAATTTTCTAGCTTAAATAGGCCAAGAAGGGTCACTTTCAATTCATTTGTGCATTCACACCTAAGAGAATTCTTGCAATTTCAGCTCCGACCCTTCAACTAAATGGCATGCCGAGATCTTCCCAAGCACATCTCTAATCGCGCTTGAGAGTTCCAATAGCTTCTAGGTGCAGGATCACCGATATGTGATTCAAAACCTGATTTGAAATTTGTATTTTCGATGCATTTATGATGCTTTAGAATTTAGATTGTGGCGACATCGCTATATAGTGACGCCCAAACTAAAATCGACGATGCCCAAATCATTTATAGCGACACATATTTATATGGTGATTCTTTTCTAGATTTAAAATTAGGGTTTCTAATTTTAAATGGCGACACATATTTATTTGTTAACACACTTTCTGATTTAGAAATTAGGGTTAGGGTAGGCCAAAAGATAAATCGTGATGCCAGCTTATCTGGAGTCACATTTTCCAATTTTAAATTTTAAATGCATCGAGTGTCACTATTTGAAATTTGAATATAACAATGTTATTGTGAACATCGACACTATCATGATTTTTGAGCCAAAAAATTCAAATAACTTTAAATTTTGATGATTTCCTAATGTTGTGTGCTTCGTTGATGTAGGAGGTCTTCCCACCATTGATGTCAAGGAGCACAAGTCCACTATATTGGAGAGATTAGATGGTTTATTATAGTTTTCACCGGAGCACCTGGGAGAGATTGGTCTATGGTGCACTACATACACACTCATGATTAAGACTCACTTGGTGATGATGACAACTCTATGCGAGAGATGGCACAGTGAGACCTCATCCTTCCACCTTTTGATGGGGGAGGTGAAAATTACCTTGGGGGATGTGTGGTGTATACTGCGTTTGCCGATCCACAGAGATCGTGTGATTTATGATATTGATGTCAGATTTGATGCATGCCTTGAGGTTGTATTGGTTACCTCACATATTGAATTGGATTCATGTAGAGGTCATGTACCAACTTTCAAATTGATCATCATAGCCATCATTTTGGGTTTGGTGGCTCCAGATAGACACAACAGAGGATTCAACCCAAGATGGGGCTTAGCGTGGCAACGAATGTTGTAGAGGACATTGTTTGCATGGGAGCCTATGATGCTAGCCTCCTTGTACCACGATTTACATTATTTTATTTATTGCAATGAGAGAGCCATTGGCGCAGAGGTTACTCTACTACACATTTAGGCATGGGAGCACATTGTCGTGCTTCAGCCGATAGTTTAGATGGAAAATGTGGAGTCAAAAAATATTGTCGTTTGGAGATATCGAGGTGCCATTACACTAAGGAACAACATACAAATCGGGCTCCCGTACTGGAGACGAGTTATTGATGATATGATAGTTTTCCACTAGTGCCAATGGATTTAGATACCACCATGGTTTGATGACATTCAATAGTTGTATTTTCCCATATAGACCCATTACATGTAGGGTCGAGAGAACATGATGATCGAGAGACATCTCCCTGATAAAGTGGCCAGACAATTCGGGGATGTATAAGATAGGCCCGACGATGCATATAGGGCCATTTTTGCTAGATCGGCCAGTCAGGTTCCCACATGGGACCAACTATTCCTACCCATGAGGCTATTGAGAGTTTCTAATAGTTGGTGGCCGAGCCTTGGGAATATGATTAGGGTCGGCTAGTAGCATAGACCACTCTAACATATAATGCATGGTTTGTCCCACCTAGGCAACTAATAGATCTGACAGGTGCTCCTCCTAGAGGTAGACCTAGAGGCAGGGGGCAGGGAGGCTAGGACGGTCAGGATGGATAGGTTTTGGGGGATCCTTCAGTTGGAAAACCCCATTAGGTACAACCACAGGTGCAACCACAGGTGTAGCCATAGGTACAATCTTAGCCAGGACCACCACCACCACTAGATGCATGAGATGCCTTGATTTAGCAACTGCAACAATAGGTGCAAACAGTGACTAGTGAGCGGGACCAGAATTGCCAGCAGATTTTGGTCATTACTGCTAAGAGAGACAAGGCTCAGCAGTAGGTGGTTGCAGTGACAACAAAGAGAGATCAGGCGCTACAGAGAGTTCAAGTTGTTACTGCTGAGAGATATCGGGAGGTTTCCTGACACCAACAAATTGAGACAATGATGGTGGCGACCCATGGTTGGACAATGTCAACACAATTATACAAAGAAGTCATTATAGAGGTTTCATACTATAGGAAACATTACCATCAGGATGTTCCAATGACTCTTCAATAGATATATTTTTCATAGCACAACAATGCACAACCCCAAGCAAAGGATCAACCTGAGAGACATACTGGAGAGGGTAGTAGCCATCAGGGCTGGCTTTTTGATGTATAGACACTTTTTTATTTTTCCCTATTCTTTATCACTGATATACATTCATGGGATCCTTTTTGATAGCCTCATGGATATTGTACTTATCATCGATATACTTACATTGATCCAAAATTTGTACCATAACATATTTTTTGATATATATATATATATATGATACAAATACATATGATTATTGCTATGATGTGTTCACTTTATTTCATGTATCATGGATGATATGATATTGATGGATGATTATGATATGCAATTTTATGGATGCAAATGATGTGGATGCATTTCTTTTTGTATATTTTCTATGCATGTTTTATGATGACAATGTATGCATGTGGAGTATGAATGCAAATGCTTATGCAATTATTTAAGATGCTCGAAATAACAAATCTATATTATTTGTCACAACTCAAATGATAATGCAGAATGTATGATGTGATATGCAAATGATTATGAGAGGGATTCTATGATTATGAGATGCATGTATGTTGAAGGTTTGTGGATGTAGGGTGGATGCATTGATGATGTTTTTGTTGGATGTCATGATACCAGGTTATCATGGAGAGAAGATAGAAGAATAAAGAATGAAGGATCGTTGATGATGATTGCTTCAAAAGATCCAACAAGTCCTCAATCCATCGAGACTTTATTAGAGATGGTGACGAGATGATGCAAAATGCAGGATGGGATGCTCACACTTTGGGATTGGTATTTTTTGTCGTGCCTTATTGTTTGATATAACACATAGATACGATGCATCAAGGTATTGATAATCAGGATGATGTTGTATCTAGTGTAATGGATTTTGACTCAACAAGCAGATAGGATAGTTCTTGTTCACATCTTGACATAAAAAAATGTCATTGGAATGCAAGTTAGAAGCTTAGAATATATTGGACCAAAGCATACACAATAGTCAACAACATACTCCAAACGACCTTCCTACACACAACTAAGCAAGTACGCGCCAAGATTATTTTACAAGAGTATCCACAAGCACAGTAAATGAAAGATAATGATCGATGCTCCATTCCTTTCTCTCTAAATCATTTTGTTAGACATCATAGAGAGGTCCTTAGAATGGGTTATTAAGATAAATCATAAGAAAAGATCAAAGACAAACAGTCAGTGTTATCTATAGCTCTTGCCTAGTTTAAGTTTAGCTAAGGTGATATCTAATACTGATGTCCATCGCAGGAAGGATACATCCTAGGACATGTTGATCAGAGGGTTGTTTGATGTTGGGATGATGATGCTAAGATGAGTCGTTGCTATAAACTTCACTGATGCATTTACGTATGATTTTGATTTTAGATTTTGACTTTTGGGTTCACACTTTACAACTTACTATGCTTGCTTTTTACTTGTTTTGCTAAAGGTTGAGGGTGACGATCATTTATTATGGGTAAAATTTTATTGTGGGTGAAAGCAAGATGGGATGGATGGGTTTTGGATTTTTTGGGATTTTTCAATGTTTTTGGTATTTTGAAATGTTTTGACGCTATTTTTGGTCTTTTTTTTGAAATTTTATATGAATGTTTACGGTTTTCAAATTTTTTGAGGTTGTTTAGGGTTTTTTGAATGTTTTGAGGCTTTTTAGGTCTTTTGAATGTTTTCTATTGTTTTTGTATTTTCCATTTTCAAATGTTTTTGTGTTTCCTAAATATTTGGATGTTTTTGGATTTTCAGAATGTTTAGGGGTTTTCTGAGAATTTTTTGAATTATATGGATGTTTTGGGTTTTATGAATTTTGACCAAGAACCTAACCTAAAGACCTATCCTAGGGGCCTTGGGAGCTAATCATAGATTAGCCTTTCCTATGTTATACACACAGAGACCACATAGTTCGACTAACTCGACCCATTTACAAGATGAAGATATGAACAAATGAAAGACGACAATTTATTATGATGGACTACTAAAGGACTGACCTAGGGTGTCTCGGGGGCACATCAATGATGGACTTTCCTATGTTCAAGCTCAGAGATGATGTAGTTCGACAAGAGGACGTTATTTTTTGGATTTTTGATGTTCGACCTTTTTTAGGATTTTGATGTTTTCTGGATGTTTTAGATTTTTCCTTTACAATTTTTTGAATGTTTTTGGATTTTCTGGATAATATTTTATGAATGTTTTTGGTGCTTTCTGATAAGATGTCCCATGACTCAAGATATACAAGAACCTGATTGTGACTCATAATGAAATTCCCCCAATGTGACATGGTAGCCTACTTTGATAAAGGTAGGACAGACTAACCTTGGGAATAGGCCAAGTAGTGCTAAAGGGTTCACGATACCTTACAGTGACAAGCCATGATAAGGACATAGATGAGGGATGAATGGTGATGCAAAGAATGACAATCCAAAAGAGCCAAAGAATAAATGGAGAAGATTTATTTATGCAAGGCGCCTATTTGCTAGGTTTTCACCAAGGTACTTTCCCAAAGCACCACCAAAGTGGTTTTCACTAGAGGACAAATTTATTTCCTTACTTTTTCAATCCTTTTTCTCTTTTTTTTTGGATTTTGATCATTTTTTGATATTTTTGTATTTTTTGATTTATACCTATGTGAGGGGGAAGGAATCCATCAGGAAAGATACGAAAGACAAGATCAAAGTGCAATATCAGAAACTAATCTAATTCAAAAACACCTAATCTATCCTATTCCATCACTCATGAAATGTGCAAATCTAAGATATTTGAATGAAAGTAAGATCCTAAGATATTCAAACCAATTCAAATAAAAAAATACAAGATTACCATCCCATGTTGGAGTGTATTTGCATGATGTTGGATTGTTCGTATCATTGCAAACCTTCCATTGCTTGTACACAAAATCTTGATGATCGATGCTTGTTCTTGAAGAAATGATGTAGCTCTCTCAATGGTGATCTTGACAACACTTCGTTGCATAAGGTAAGTTGAAATTCAGATCCTTATTTGCAAAGGGAGAGGTTTGTTATATAGAAAAATCAATTTTGAATCGATGGTCAAGATCGCGTTGGAGGATACCCAAATCAACGGTCAAAATGAGTTGAGAGGATTTAGACATGAGGAAATTGTGCAAAGTTGATTGCACAATTAGGGTGATTGAAGAATAGATTGGCTAGTTAGGATTTTGATTGCTTAGTTAGCAATTGATTGATCAGTTAGGTTTGAGTTAGGAATTAGATGGTTGAGTTAGCAAAATAGATTGCTTAGTTAGCAATCCATAATTTCCTCAATCAAAAAGTGGGTGAGGAATATTAATTAATTAATTAAATTAATTCCTTTTTTAATTTAATTTTGATTTTTTCCAATTTGAATAGTTTGATTTAATTATTCAAATTGTGGAGGAAAGTGTGATAATTAAATTATTATGATTTAATAATTCAACTAATTTTGAGGAATAAGATGAATTAGTGACGTAGTAAAATAATCGATGTCGTTTGACTAATCAAGATGAAATAAGATTAGGTTAGGACTTTATTAAATAAATGTAATTTATTTAATTAGTCGAAATGATGAAATGTGAATTAATCAAATAACATTGTATCATTTGATTAATAGAGGAAATAAGGTTTTGAATGTCGTTCGATGTTGTTCGGTGTATTATGAGATGTCGTGGGATGATTTCAAGATTAATCGGGATGTTTCAGAGATGTTTCGAGATATTCCAAGTTAATTCAAAGATATTTTGAGTTGATTTAGAGTTGTTTTGAGTCATTTTGGGGTCGTTCTGAGATGTTCCAAATTGATTCAGAGTTGTTCTGAGTTGTTTCAGAGTTGTTTCAAGTTGTTTCAAAGTCATTCTGAGACGTTCTTAATTGATTCAGAGTTGTTCCGATTCATTTTGGGGTCATTCTAAGACATTCTAAATTGATCCAGAGTTGTTCTAAGTCATTTTAGGGTCATTTTGAATTGATTCAGTTGTTTTGAGTCATTTCAAAGTCATTCTGAGATTATTTTTATTTGATTCAAAGTTGTTCTGAGTCATTTTAGATTCGTTCTGAATTGATTCAAAGTTGTTCTGAGTCATTTTGGGGTCATTCTGAGATGTTCTGAATTTGTGATAAGTGTTAAGTGAATTTTACATGTCTACATTTTTCCCCTCTTTGATACAAAGTACTAGTTGCTTTGTTTCAAAGATTCTATTTTTAAGATCAAGTGTTTTTGAAAAAAAAATTATGCCCCACTGTGCCCCAGTGTTTCGTGGAATGATTAGTAAGACTCTATGTTGCCCCCTCGAGAGGTTGACCAAAAATTTCAAGTTTTCAGGTCAGGATCATGACCCTGTTTTATTTTCATTCTGATGTGCTTAGGTCATAGAATTAGGTGTATAGGTCTTTTGTTTCTTGTTCTGATGTTTCTTTGAGCTTCTATTTTGAATGTAGAAAGTTTCCCTAAGTGGAGATGAGGGTTTTCTTATGGCATATATAGGCAATTTGTCTTGTAGACAACTCATTTGTGTTTTGACTCTATAGCTAATTCTTGTCTCTGGTTCTTTTATTCTATCAGTTTTCAAGGAGAAATATCATGTTTTGATGTTGTCCCACATCGTTTGAGCTTGTTCAAGAGGTTGTATGGCCTTCAGATGTTGGTGGCCCAGTATGTACCTTTTCTCTTTTTCCCTTTTGTCTCGTTTCGTTCTCATTTTTCATGTAAAAATTTTCTAGGTCAAAAGTGAAGTTTTCCACACCTTTGCATCGGTTTTCATGCCTTTGCTATCAAGAATCCATGCATTTGCAAATTTTCCTTGCATTTTCTTAGAATCTTCACTTTTGTTTGTTTGAGCTTTCACTCTAAAAGCTTGCCTTTGCTTTAGAAGCTCGCCTTTGACTTTTTGGCCCTAGAAACTTGCGTTTGTCAATTTTCCTCACCTTTGGCATATTTTATCACCTTTGTTTCTAATAATTTTCCTGATAATGCTCACCTTTTCCATAAAAGCTCGCCTTTGTTTGGTGATTTCTTAGCATTTCCTCAAAACCCTAGCTTTTGACTCTTGCTTTGTTTGACTTTAGCTTTTGCTTGGAACCCTAGCATGTGTTCGTTTGTCATCCTAGATGTTGTTTGTCATCATGTTTTGTGTTGTATTGTGTCTCCCTCTTGTTTAGAGTGAAACCCTAATTTTGTGGTTTGAAAATGATTACAGGTTGGCCTTAGCATACTACAACCGAGGGAGAGACATCCTCAACATTTGTTTGATCCCATTTCCCATTTTGGTGTGTTAGAGTGAGAATTTCTTGATGTTGTGGGACTACTACACATTTTTTATATGCCTCCTATCAAGACTCATACTTCCATGATGACCGCATTGGTGGAACGGTGGCATTAAGAAACATCCTCGTTTCATCTACCGACAAGAGAGGCGACTATCACACTTGAGGATGTATGGAGGATACTTCGTCATCCTATCCATGGGGAGTTGGTTACATATCACATTCGACATGGTATCCCTACTATGCAGCATGTATTAGGTGCTTGACACCTGACGGTACATCAATTAGAGATTGATTTGTCTAATTTTTATGACAGTGCAGATCCTATCTTGCTTGTTCTATGTGGTTTGATTTCAGGACTTGTTGTTTCTAATAGTCGAGGTCGACAGTTTCCCATAGGTTGGGGTGTGTGCATTGAGAATATGATTGAGCATGGTATGAAATATGCTTAGAGTCCATGTCTTCTCGCTCACTTGTACAAAGATATGCATGAGGTTGTGTATCGGGGCAAGAAATCTATTTTTGTAGGTGTCTCACTTTTGCATGTGTGGGTGTGGGAGCATATTGTAGTTACTTGGATAGATGGGATATAGGATCATCATCCTGATGATCCATACTCATATCGGTATGGGGATTTTGTGCACTACACCTTTCCTAGAGATCTTCCTTATTGGCATCGAGTTTTTGATGATATTCCTGGTTTTGTGTGGAGAGCATATTTAGGGTGTGATGCTTGGCTAGAGGATGCATATCACCTTGTCTATTGTCGACAGACTCGTTGGTTGTTTGATTTTTCTGATATTGTGATAGAGCGTTATCTTCCAAATCGAGTATGTTGTTAGTTTGGGGAGAGACAGGGTTGAGTTCTTGATACTTATGAGGCTCATTTTGGTCGGATGACACAAGAGGTTCGTGTATGGGATATTCAACTAGACATAGATATTGCTATCATTGAGTTCAGAGCACTTGCCCTAGTTGATTAGGGTTGGTCGGTTGGTCCTATAGATCCAAGTACCTCTAATGACTATGATGAATGGTGGTCTCATCACAAGCCTCTAAAACTTATTGTTCTTGGGGGTACCCCCGCTTCAGGTAAATTAGGTATTACCAGTCATTGTGGGGAGTGATAGTGTATTGAGGTCCTTGCAGAGTAGTTGGATAGAGCTTGGGGTAAAGTTCATCGTGGTAGAGTACAAGGTGATCAGGATGAGCAGCCACCTCAGGTGCATGGTCGTGGGTGGGTTCCAGATCCTCCTCCACTAGCTAGGGATGGAGACATACTACTAGCTCAGATGTTGTTGCCAGAGATGCAGAGATAGCGAGAGGACAGGCTATAAAGGCTCAAATAAATACTTTGAGGACTGAGCGAGATAGCAAGAGTGGTCAATGACATGCTGCCGAGGATTTTGTATAGTTGTTGACCTCAAAGAGAGATACTCTCAGGGCAGAACATGATCATTATTTTCAGAGGTCTACCTACTATCATAATTTATATGAGGCTATTGTTCCCAAGGGTGCTCGACGTCCACAATTTGGAGAGCCTAGTTCTATGGGCGGTGATGGTGTAGGTGATCAGTTTGTGAGACAACCAGATCATTTTGGTGATCGATAGGGTTTCGTCCTTTTCCTGGTGGGGTATTATTTTGGGTACTTGATCTTTATGTTGTTCCTTGTTTAGAGGTATTTTGTAGACATGTATTTCGTATGCCTATACTCATCGGCCTAGTTGACGTCTCATATAGATATTGTGATTTTGCATATCTTATCACACTGATGATGTATTCTCATTTTTTATGATGATATATATGATATATGCCTTCTTTGATTCATTCTCGTTTTATGCTCATGTGATGAGATATGATGTATTTTTATGGTATGGATGGATGGATCATATGATGTTTTATTATGGATGATTAATATATCGTTGTGATATATGATGGATGTATGCCCCATAAATGATACTTGATGTTTTATTGGTTTATTATCATCATGATATGTATCGATGAAATTGTGGATGTAGAATGATATTAATGATATTGCTATGCAGGGTGGGTGTTAATTAGAGGAAATATTTGATGATAGACAGAAAATGTGATGTTAATTTAGAAGAAATGTTGATGATAGATATAAATATGATGTTAATTTAGAAGAAATCATGATAGATATAAATGTGATGTTTGTTAGTAGTTGATGAGTTGCTTTTGCTTTGCTTTAGAGACTTTTGTAGTTTGAATAATCCTTTTTAATATAGCAAATAGATACAATGCACCAGGGTATTAATGACCAAGGTGACTTTGTATCTATTGCATGGACTTTGACTCTACAAACAAGGAGTATTCTTGCTCATACCAGACATACGAAAACCCTGTTAGAGTGTATGGGTGAGAAGTTTCAAAACATGTCAAACCAATAGCACAAGAGGTATTAAGAACCTAACATGCCACTGTTACACGAAATGCTCCAAAGACTACTTTCACACACAAAACAAAGAAAGTATTCACCATGGTAGTATAACAAGAGTATCCACAAACAATAAATAGAAATGACACTCAATTGCCCCCATTCCTTCTTCTCTAAATCCTTATGGACATCCTTGAGAGATCTTGGGAATGAGTCAATAATATAAATCACAAAAATAATAAGACAACAAAAGATAAAACAATGCCATTATATCACTTGCCATATCTGTTTGGGGTGGGTCTATTATCCAGTGTTGATCATGTCTATCGTAGGAATGAATCCGTTAAGACATATCTTAGGATGTTGTTGGGTCTTGTCAAAAAGATATGTATTTGATACTTGGTCTTGTTTAATTTCAATTTGCAATCAAATTCTTCCGTGATTGTCTTCTTGAAAGTTCTAGTTTTTGATGTTTTCTTTTTTTGTTTTGCTTGTGTTTTCAGAGGGTGAATGTGATGGTTTGTTTATTATGGATGTTGTTTTATTGCGAATTGTGATGGCGGACATGGGTCTTTTTTATTTTTCTAAGTTTTGTGATGCTATTTTTTTGACATTTTCTGGGGACTAACCTAGGACCTCAGGGGCTCATCAAAGATAAGCCTTGCCTACGTTGTACACACAAATACCCATAGTTTTCTTGGTTTGTTTTGAATGTTTTTGACCTTTTTTCTATTTTGTGAATGTTTTTGGATTTTCTATGTTTTGACTAAGTTGAAATAAAGCATGTTGGAAACCTATGGGGACTGACCTAGGGTCTCAAGGGCTAATGAGCCTTGCCTACATTGTACACACAAAGACCACGTAGTTTGACCATTTTTCTTAAAGCATAAATTTTTTTTGGGTAAAACAATATTGATAATCTAGATTGATATTCCACTTCTGTGTCTAGAGGATATGTTTCAGGAAATCTACTTGAACTAGTTGTGAGGTTCAAGCAAATGTTGATATCTTAGATTGTTTGAGTGAAGGAATAACCCAACGTTGTTTTGTTTTTGATGTTTTTCAAATGTTTTTTCCTTTTTGTTATTTTGTATGTTTTGAATGTTTTTGGCTTTTTTTGTTATTTTGTATGTTTTTGGCTTTTTGATGTTCTGAATGTTTTTGGATTTTTTTGTTATTTTGTATGTTTTTGGCTTTTTGATGTTTTTCGTGACCATGATAGGATACACAAAGATCTAAACTATGACCAGCTTTTGTGATGTTGCCCCTAGTTGTGGACAAGATGACTTTCCTTAATTAGTGACAAGCCATGGTTGGATATCCTGCTTTATTATGAAATGAAATGGGTGGATGGCGTGGATAGCACTGATAGATAATGATGCCAATTTATTCAAACATAGCGCATGTTTGTCAGGTTTTCACTATGGTACCTATTCTAAGAGTGCCACAAAGTGGTTTTCACTCAGAGAACATTTAATTTCTCTTTACTAATTTTTTTTTTTTTATTATTTTTTTTGTATTTTTTTTGAATTTTTAACCTTTTGCATGGGGTATTCCAACATGCTTCATGTGTAGAACTTCTTGAGATGGTAGTTGTTCAATGGTTCAACTAAAGGTTCTCCTTCAGGAGTAGCTAACTGATATGCCCCAGAGTCGTAGCTTGTTGTGATGAAAAATGGGCCTAACCAGTTAGGTTCAAATTTGCCTTTTCCATCCTGATTGAGTTGTACTTTTTGATTCTCTTTGAGAACTAATTCACCAACTTGAAAGTTCTTGTCCTTGATCCTTTTGTCATAGTTTCTCTTGAGCCAATTATGATAGACCTGTAGATGGTTTAATGCACTCAAACGTCTTTCATCTAAGAATTCTAATTCATTCAGCCTAGATACCATGTATTCTTCATTGCTAACCATGCCTTTTAGTGAAACTCGCAATGAAGGGATTTAAACCTCAATAGGCAAGATGACCTCTGATCCATAGACCAAGGAAAATGGTGTGGTACCAGTAGGTGTGTGAATGCTGGTTTGGTAGGCCCATAAGGCTGGGTTTAGCAGCAAATGCCAATCATGACCGACTTCACTAACAGTATTTTTGAGTATTTTGAGTATGGTTTTGTTAGATGCCTCAACCTGACCGTTTCCTTGGGGGTAATAGGGTGTGGAGAAGTGATGGATAATAGAAATTTGGGAATAGAGCTCTTGAACATCTTGATTTTTGAATGGAGTTCCATTGTCTGTTATTATTGTTTGGGGAATTCCATACTTGCAGATGAGATAATTCAAAATGAATTTTGATATCTGTTTGCCGGTGATATAGGTCAATGGAATTGCCTCTATCCATTTAGTGAAGTACTATGTTGTTGTGATAATGAATTTGTACCTGTTGGATGAAGCAGATGATATCTTGCCTACCAAGTCAAATCCCCATTGCGAGAAAGGCCATGGTGTGGTTATAGGTCTTTAGTTCTTGTGTTGGTGCATGAACAAGGTCATTGTGCTGCTGAGATTGTTGACACTTTCTAGAATACTGTATGCATTTTTGTTCCATGGAGGAACAGTAGTATCTAGTTCTGAGCAGTTTTTGGACTAGGTTAAGTTCACCAGAGTGGGATCCACAAATACCTTCGTGAACCTCTTATAAGGTTGTTTGTGCTTCTTTTGCATCAAGGCATCAGAGTAACATACCATCTAGACTACGATGGTATAGGGTATCTCCTAAGATGGTAAAACAAGAAGTTCTATGGGTAAAGGTTTTCTTTTGAGTGGTCGTTAAGTCAATGGGTATGGTACCATGTTGGATGTAGTCAAAGGTATCTTACTACCATGGGGAATTAGGACCAACAACAACACATACCAATTCTAATTCCAGGATGTCAAATGCTAGTACCAACAACTGTTCCACAAGGAACACATATTTAGGCACATTATGTGGAATATCAAGCAGTGAGCCTATTGTTGCCATTACATCAACAACCCTATTATTGATTCGGGGAATTTTCTCAAAGGTTATTCTGATGAAGTATTCCTTGAAGTTATCCACCATCCTTTTATATGGAAAAAATTTCCATCTTTTGTCTGGTATTCATCGTTTACTTGTCTGATCACTAGCTGAGAGTCTCTAAAGACTTGTAGCTTTTTTATTTGCCATTCAATAGCCATTTTTAACCCTGTGATAAGAGCATCATATTTTGATATGTTGTTCATGCATGGGAATGCAATCTTGTAGGCCTTGGGTATACTATCTCCTTGTGGTGTGAGAAATAGAATACCAGCTCCCGATCTGTGTTGTGTATGGGACCCATCAAAGTATAGAGTCCATTGGTCTATTTGCTTTGTCATCAAAATACTCTCATATGGAAAGTACACCATGAGAGTTTTATGATCATCTATGGGTGCTTCAGCCAGTTGGTCTACTATAATTTATCCCTTGATAGCTCTCCTATCCACATATTCTATATAAAACTCACTTAGGATCATTACCCATTTGGCTATTCAACCTATTAGGGTTGCCTTTGCTAGTAAGTATTTGAGTGGGTCTATCTTAGAAATCAGTTTGACCTTTCTATTTAGGATGTAGTGTCTCAACTTTTGTGTTGAAAATACAACTAAGAGACATGCTCTTTCAATGGGTGAGTATTTTAGTTCATAGCCCACCAATTTGGGTTGATATAGTAGACTGCCCTTTCTTTATTGTTATCATCTAGTTGGGCCAAGAGAGCTCCTAGGGTTGCTTGTTTGGTAGAAACGTAAAGTATCATTTCCTTTTTTGGGATAGGTGTAATGAGTACCGGGGGAGTAAGTAGGTACTCCTTGACTTGTTGGAATGCTTGGTCACATCTCCCATCCCACTTGAAGGTGATTTCCTTATGTAGGAGATGAGTGAAAGGGTGACACTTCTCTACCAATTGTGAGATAAATCACCTAATGGATTGTAGTTTCCTTTGTAGGATACTTAACTATTTTAGTGTCTTTGGTGGAGGCATTTCCATTATTTATTTTTCTTTGATCGGATCTACTTCAATCCCTCTTCTTGATACTATGTACCCTAACAGTTTTCCAGATGTTACCCCAAATACACATTTCTTAGGATTGAGTCTCATATTGTACTGTTCAAGATGATCAAATACCTTGTCTAGGTTTGTCAAGTGGTCTGCTCTTTTGACTGATTTTTCTAGAATTTCGTCCACATAGTCCTCCATGATTGTGTGTAGCATATCATGAAATATTGTCATCATTGCTATTTGGTATGTTTCTCTTGCATTCTTTAGACCAAAGGGCATTACATCCAATTGAATGTTCCCCAAGCACAAGTAAATGCTATTTTTAGTTGGTCATTTGGAGAGATCTTTATTTGGTTGTATCCAGAGAAACCATCCATTAAGGATAGCATCCCATGCCCTATTGTTAGATCTACAATCATGTCAATACTTTGCAATGGAAAGTCATCCTTTGGACAAGCTTTTTTCAAGTCTCTAAAGTTTGTGCATATCCTTATGCCCCCAATAGGTTTGGACATTGGTACTAGATTTGATATCCATTATGGATAGTCAATAGGTCTGAAAAAAAACCCACATCTAGTAGTTTCTTTAGCTCTACCTTTACCAGTAATGCTATTTGTGGATGCATTTTCTTGAGTTTTTGCTTGATAAGCTTGGCTTCAGGAATTAAAGCTACATGGTGTACCACTAATGCTAGATCTAGTCCAGGAATGTCAGCATAGGTCCATGCAAAATTTATCTTTTGGGTGTTGATTAAAGCTATGAAATTGTCCTTTTCTTCTAGGTCTAGTGATGCAGCATGGTAGGTTATCTTTGGGTCCTCTACTGTACCAACATTTATGGGTTCTGCTTCTTCTACTAGCAGTGTTGACCTTCCCTAATATTCTGATATGGGGAGATTGAATCTTCCATCCTCGAGTGCCTTTGAGAGGTTTTCACCTTCGGATGCGTCCTTTATTTTTCTCTTTTCAGGATCCGATAGAGCCACAAGGTGGTTTTATCTAGGGGACCATATTTTTATGTTTTTTCTTTCATTTTTGCGACTAGAAGATTCAATCTCTCCACCAAAGTATGCGTCTTGTTCAAGTTCCATGATGAATCCAACTTTGTGGTCTCCAGTTGGTATGTCTATTTGAAGTCCCATGAACTCCGCAATTGCCTCATCATTCTGGAATTGATCCAGAACAAGTGCATGTTGTTGTTGATCCCAATCTATGAGTTGTGGGTACTGGAGCAAGAGGTTATCATCTTGATTCAAAAATCCTATGGAAGTGGATGAAAAGGTCAATATGGCTTAGGTGTCTTTTTCCCACTAAATGTCTAGGTCGTCATTGCTAGAAGTGTGAGAATCATATCCGGTGATGAAAGAAGGGGAACCCCACTTGTATTTATTAGATTTTGTATCAGAATTGTAGTAGATGTTGGGAATGGTTTGAATATGTTGGAGAGGGAACCTATCAATGCTAAATTTATCAAATAATTCTTCAATAGGTAATTCGTTGTCTAAGGTATGATAGGTATCCAGTGCCTTGATGCTAGTAGAAGTTTCTCGCTTCTTCCAAGAGGTTCGTCCAGTTTTTGGAATAACCACATCTTTTGGTTTATAACCTAGCCCCATATTCTTCTTCCTTTTTTCTACTATAATAGGTTCTTTCTTAACTTTTTTTGGTAGCCCCAGGCCACCTTTTCCATTATATCCCATCTATTTAACTAATTGATAACCTCTAGTAGTAGGGTCAAAATTAGGTTCCATTTTTTTCAGTTCTTCCTTGTTGTCCTTGTAAATCATAGATAAAAAGTCCTCAAATATTTCTTCATCTTGCATGTCTCCCCACCTAGTGAAGATAGTGGGCTTGTTAATCATTTGTACTATCTTTATTTCTTTTGGAACCCCATACACTCTAGGTGTTGGTGGAAGCATGCCGATGCAAAATGCTTGGTTGAAAAAGTAATTCCCATTACCTTAGTCAAGTACCTGAATCTTGGCTTCCATTTTTGGTTGGTCACTTGAGGTGTTTTTGGTTGAGGTAGATGGAAGTATTAATGGGTCAACATAAGAAAAAGAGTGGAATGCTATGTCATTGCTAGGAACATGTTTGATTTTGCTATATTTCACCTCTAAATTGGCCCAGAAATGAAAAGGTTGAGGATCGGCATATAAAGTTACCTCTCTTCCTTCATGGGGGAATTTTAGGAATTGATGAAAATTGGAAGGGACTACTTGTAAAGCATGGATCCAAGGTCATCCTAGGAGGAGGTTGTATGGCAGCTCAAGATCTAGTACTTGACAAGTGGTTTTTGTTAGGGCTGGCCCTATCTGTATTGGTAACCTAACTGTTCCTTCAAAATTTCTTTCTAGATCATCATAGGCCCTTATTGTGATACTTTTTCCTTTGTCAATCACATCGTCAGAATACCCCAGCTGTTTGAAAAATTTTAAGGTACAAATATTTAAACCTACACCATTATCTATCAATACTCATTTGACCATGGTTTTATGAACACCAACCTCTATGTAGAGGGCTTAGTTATGGAATGTTCTTTGGGGTAGATCTTTCTCAGAAAAGATTAGGTGATTAGTCTGTGTGATTTTACCAACCATAGCTTGGAACTGACTAGGATTGAGGTGTTAGGAAAAGGTGTGTTGTACACCTTGCATTATGTATTTAATGTAATTATTCTTGGGGCAACTTAATGTTGCATGTAACATTGGCACATAAGTTAAGTTGATAAAATGTAATTATTTAATATTGGGGAAAATCATAAATAAAGCACCCAATATTAAATAAGGAGACATGTTTTTTAATCTCATATTTTTTCACATAGTTTTGTCTAATACCACTTAGTGGTTTTGTGGGAGCTTACTTCTATAAAAGAAACCACAAAGGTAGTTATCGTAAGATGCAATTTTGCATGATTAGCTCGGGTTAGCATTTGTGAGGGTTTGAAGCATGGCACAAGATGTGTGGTTGCATGCTTGTTTGCATGTATTTCTTGGAGAGAGCTTGTTGCTTCAATGGTGTTCATGGAGACTCAGAGTAATATTTATTGCTGAATAATACATGAGAGATGGATGCTTTTAGAGGCTGGGTTTTTTCCCTCTTGAGGGTTTTCTCAAGGTATATCTTGTGTCATATTTTCATGGGTATGTTGTCTATTCTCTTGCATCTGGATTATGAATAATTAGATGCATAGATTTCTTTATGGGTTATGTGGAAATTTTCTTTAATTGGCAGCAAGTTTCCAACATGAGGTCATCAGGGACTATTGTTTCCAATGCCTTTTCAAGTATTTCTCAATGGGCAGGTGATAGTTTTAACAATTCTAAAATTGAGATTAAGGAAAGTGTTTTCTTTAATTGTTCCACAATACTATAGTCACTGGGTGACTTGATTGCAGGTTTGGGTTGTGCTCCTTGAATTGTAACTCTTCCTTGGCTGGTGGTTACATTACAGTTATTGTCTCCTCCTCGTATAGTCACTACATTTTTTCGTATTATCATCAACTTGTGAGATGGTTCCTAAAACTATGTCCCCATAAGTGTAATTGGCGTTATGGTACTCTTGTTTCTTTCCTTTGTCATTCCCTTTGGAATGGTTCGAGATTGGGTTTGTGTAAATATGCAGGTCCTTATTCCCCAGATGATGTTCAACATCTACCTCCCCTTTGTCAATTAAATCTTGGATAAGGTGCTTGAGTCTCATGCAGTTGTTTGTGGTGTGTCCTTTAATCATGTGGAAGTCACATAAATCCTTCTTGTTGTACTATGGTGTTTTGAAACTAGGTTCCTCATAGTTTGGATGATCATTAGTTTTGAGGAGGTTTTGTTGCACTAGTTTGTGCATGATTGTTTCCAATGACTCACCTAGAATTGTGAATTGCCTCTTTGGTTGATCATACTACCTTTGTTGTCATCCCTGATTCATTTGTGGGTTTACACCTTGATTATTCTTGGGATATGTATTTTGGTTATTTTGCACATTGTTTGGAACATAACTTGTCTGTGCTACCTGTGGTTTATTTGGAACTATCTTCTGTGCTGGCCATAATTTCCTAGCATCAACCACTCCATTTTTGACATTTTTTTAGCCCAAACTTTAGGTTTCTCATTGGAAGTAAAAGGACTATCTTTTGAGTTATTTATTTTAAGGGCTCCTCTTGCAATGAGTTTTCTTTCGATATTTAACCCCTTCTTAATGATTTCTTCAAAATCTGTTGGACATAACATTGTGAGTCGATAATTAATCTCAAGTAAGACGTTGGTAATGAATGCATCTACCAAATCCTTATCGGGAATGGGCCATTTACAACTACTAGCCTTGTGTCTCCATTGTTGTAGATAGGAGATAAAAGATTCTCCTTGATTTTGTTTGATCGTGGATAAGCTTGTAATGGTGACATCTTGTTCAATGTTGAAGGAGAAGTGACCTATGAATTTTCTAAAAAATTCATCGAAGTTTTTGACTATTGGTGTCAAATGGGTGAACCATTCCATAGCATGGCCTGTAAGGCTACGTGGAACTAATATCATGAGGTATGAGTCAATTTGTCGTACTACCATGCATGATACCGAGAAATCTTGTATATGCTCCACTGGATCCCCTATTCCTTTATATTTTTTGTCAAACCTAGGTATTTCAAAATTCTTTGGAAAGGGAATTGTAGTGATAGATTGATCAAACGAGAATGGGCTTATCTCTTGGATAGTATAGGTTTTCTTTTGTTTTCTAGCCTGCATGCCTGCTACCTATTGGCTAACTACTTCTAGCTTCATGTCCATGTCTGTTTTTGGCAGGTTTGTTTGCGCGTTCTGTGTATAATAGCCTTGTTGTCTCATCATGTTTGGTTCTTATATCGGATATTGTGAAGGTATGAAACCTTGGTAACCATTTTGGTTATATACTGGGCTAGGTCCTTGATGGGTGTAAGGAGACTTAGCTCCTTGTTGCTGAGATGAATTTAATTGAAGGTTACCCTGTTGATGCGTTATCGGGACACCTTGTTGGTAGGACGAATGAGGAAGGGCGCTCTATGGCACACCTTGTGGTTGGCCAGAACTAAGCTGAAGGTTACCTTGTGGATGCGTTATTGGGACATATTTTTGGTAGGAAGACTGAGGAAGAGCGCTCTGTGGCACACCTTGTTGCTAAGCAGGACTAAACTGAAGGTTACCCTATTGATGCATTATTGGGATACGTTGTTGGTAGGAAGATTGAGGAAGGATGCTTTGTGGCACACTTGTTGCTAGGTAGGACTAAACTAAATTTTACCCTATTGATGCATTATTGGGATACCTTGTTGGTAGGAAGACTAAGGAAGGATGCTCTGTGGCACACCTTGTTGCTAGGTAGGACTAAACTAAAGGTTACCCTATTGATGTGTTATTGGGACACCTTGTTGGTAGGACAATTTGAGAAGGGTGCTCTATGGCACACCTTGTTGTTGGTATTGCTAGTTCAGAAAGGGACCGTATGGTCTACCTTGTTGGTGATACTGATTGTTTGGAGGGGGACCTTGTGTTCCACCCTATTGAAGGTATTGACCATTGGGAGGGGGACCTTGTGTTCTGCCCTGTTGAAGGTATTGAATTTCTTGAGATGGTTCAATGTTTGAGGTATTTTGAGGTGTATACTATCCAGGAGGAGGATTGTGGTTTGGTGGTTGATATTGTGATGGTCCTCCTTGATAAATTTTTGCTACTGCTGCTTGTTCAACCTGAGTTGGTCTTCTGAATAAAGGGTTCTCTTTGGTTGACCATCATTTTATGAGAACATAGGTGGCATGTTTGGGGTTTCAAGAGGTTCCATTATAATTGAGTTATCCCATAGGGGAAAAAGTTTGGCATCCTTGAGAGCTTCTACGTTTAAATCCATTGATAATTTAGCACCACTTTGAGCTAACTTAAAGAAATAGGAGTTTGGGTCCTTTCTCAACAACTTGGCCATTATTTTAAGAACCTTGGGGTTGTTGGAATGTTTGAATAGCTCCTCATTTATTTCCTCCTCTGTTTCTACCTCTTCTATAACTACTTTGTTTGGGTCTTGGTTTTTTTGTTCAATTATCTCCTTCTATTTGCAATTTAGTTCCTCTTCACTGAAAGTACTTCTATACATAGGCCTCTTTTGTGGTGTTTCAAGATCATCTAGCCTATAGCCCCAAGGGCTACTTTCATCATTGATGGTATTAGTTGGTGGGATGCTAGTGTTGGTTTTGTTTTCTTCCATTTTCTTTTTGTGTTGTGACCTTGCGGTTGTCATAAACAAATTGGATCTCAAGGTAGGAAAAAATGGTGCTAGACCTCTAAATTTTTCAAATCTAATGTCAACCTAAATAAAAGAGTAGATTTAGGTATGTGAATTTGGTTTTCCTCTCTAGAGAAGTTCAATATCCTGGAAAAGACCTGGGTTTTGACCAAAAAATAACATGTACAAATCTGGCTCATTCTTGGAAGCACGTCTATAAAATTTTGCCACTGGTTTGTTTCTATTTTTGTGTAGTACGACAAAGTGTTTCCTAAGAGCTTTTGGTTTAAGATTCCTAAGTCAAGAATAACGACTTGTAGTCTTTACTTTGGGTATCCTAACTCTGCATGAAATCATGGATGAATAATGATGTTTATTGCCAAGTGGGAGGTGGTAATACAGGTCTCACAGCTGCTATGTTTGCTTTCTCTTCTTCTTCATCTAAGATGATAGATGCAATAAGAAATTGATGGGGTGTTTCATTTTTCTCAAAAATGAACATTCTCAAACTATTGATGATGTTGGTTTGGGTACCTTCAATGTGTATGTTACCTGGATGAAAGATTGGTGTGGTTAGCCCTAGTTGTTGAACGGGAGCTGTTGACCTCCAAATGGTCATAAGGTATGTTGGTGTTGTGAGGTGTTTTATGGTGTTCAATATCTTATCATAAGGTCACTTAATACCTATTTCTAGGTGGGAGGTAGTAACATGGGTCTTCCAACTGTTGTGTTTGTATTTTCTTCCTCTTCACTTAAGATGATGGATGCAGTGAGAAATTGATGGGGTGTTTCATTTTTCTCAAAATGAATGTTCTCAAACTACTGATGATGTTAGTTTGGGCACTTTCAATGTGCATAAGGCTAGGCTGAATAATAGGTGTTGCAAGGCCTAGTTGTTGAACGAGAGCTTTAGGTTGCCAAATAGTCATAAGGTGTGGTGGTATGGGGTGGTTTGTTATGAAACTCAAAAACCCTAAAGTTTGAGTTTTGTTTTGGAATGTATCTACCTTTCAAAAATTAAAAAATGCTAAAGAACTAAGTTTGATATTCCACTTCTTGGTCTAGAGGATATGTTGTGGGAAAGATACTTGAACTATCTGTGAGTTCCAAGTAACTGTTGATATCATAGAATTTTTGAGTGGAGGAATGATCCTAATATTTTGTTGGATTTTTTATTTCAAATAAGTAGTATGGGAATAGTGAGATTTTATGACTAATCTGATTTTCCAAGTATCTTGTTCAAGTAATGACCTTATAAGCAATCTAAGTGTTTTAGCAAAAATATTGTGAGTTGAAATGACAATTTGTAACCTCTTTGTGTTTGATTCCTTTGTGTTATTGAGTATAGAAAATGATATAATAGCACTGGACTGACTCACAAGCATGGACTTTATGTGACCTGAATGTCTATAACTCAAGTTGTGAAATCACAACACCCAAGCCATAGTTACCAAAGTGTTTACTTTGATCAATGCAACCTGAAAATAAAACCAAATTTTTTGGAAACCTTTTAAGGATAAATCCTTTCAAGGAGTGCAAACATAAGGCTTTTTTCGCAAGTATACACTAACTCAAAGGGTTTGTGGTTTGACATCTTGTTCAATGTTTGTTTTGATGTGTTATTTTTCTTCAAATCAAACACAAAATTTGATGTCACAATTGTTTTTGAATGTAATTGGATAAGTTTAACACTAACAAACAATTACAACCCTAGTGGAGAGAAACCGTCCTCTTAGGTGGGCCTGCCTCATGCTCCAAAGAGATGACTTTACATGCGACTTATGGCACAGGCTTGCAGTCGGACTTGGAAAGTAACTTCTCGAAATTAAATTCTAATGCACCACTTTCAGAGAATGTTTTGGATAAATAGGGTGGCTTCTAAAACAATTAGCTCTTAGTCATGTTCCGGGGATATTATTTTCAGGCACCTACACATGCAACGTTTTGTTCAATTAAGAACCTTCTAGCCCTTTCGGGCTTTTATGCATCACAAGGATACTAAGGAACAATACGTCGGTATAGGACATTTGCACCCAGCGAGTGATGAACTTTCCTCACACTCACAAAAGATTTATATAGCGGTCCAGAATGAAAGTACAACTTGGGTCACCTATGAGTTCTCCAGCACAAGATGCGTCTCAATAGGCAGGCCCTCTAAGAAGGTAAAACTTTTAAAATAAATTCCAAGCTCAAAAAATTTATTTGCTCACCCAAGATCACCAAAATGGTGTGAGGGGAGAAGACAAAACACTCCAACTTGCTAATCAATTCATGCACAAAAGATAATTCATCGCAAATTGATTCATTTTAAACACCTCGAACGGTGTTATCCCCAAGAATATGTGAGTAAACTGAAAAGTTCTTTTTATCTTTACACCAATTGAAGTGTTCAAGACATCAAGAAATTAAGATAGCAATGGTGTGAAAACATTTTGTTCATTTTAAGCCCAAAAGTTGAAGTGTTTCTAAGAAAATCAGGCCTTGTCATTAATGGTCAACAAAATGTAAATCGAATGTTTTTCAACAAATTGAACGACATTTGCGCTCTTTTTATGCACCAAATTTAAAGGTTCCTAACTATGAAAACATGAAATGTGTTCATTTTTTAGAGCCCAAATTTGAAGTGTTTTATGTTCTTTTTATAAGCACCAGAAAGGAAATTCTTACTTTAGAAAGCTTCAAAAAGGTTTATTTTAACAACACCAAATCAATTGTGATAGTTGTTTTGTTCATTTTTAAGCACCAAAATGAAGATTCCTACCTTAGAAAGCTTTGAAAATGTTCATTTTAGATAGCGCCAAAATCAAAACATGAGATTTTTTTTGTTCAATTTTAAGCACCAAAATGAAAATTCCTACCTTAGAAAGCTTTGAAAATTTTCATTTTAGATAGCACCAAAATCAAAACGTGAGAGTTTATTTTGTTCAATTTTAAGCACCAAAATGAAAATTCCTACCTTAGAAAGCTTTGAAAATGTTCATTTTAGATAGCACCAAAATCAAAACACGAGATTTGTTTCGTTCAATTTTAAGCACCAAAATGAAAATTCCTACCTTAGAAATCTTTGAAAATGTTCATTTTAGATAGCACCAAAATCAAAAGGTGAGAGTTTGTTTTGTTCAATTTTAAGCACCAAAATGAAAATTCCTACGTTAATTAAGAATACTTATGGATCTAAAAATAAATTGGACTGATCGTCTTCCCTGCATAAAATAAGTCAATGTGTTTCAAATCCTGCATAAAACTCATTAATTCTTGCAGAACAAGCAAACAATTAGAAATTTCATTACAATAGTGTACGATCCGTGCACTTGTTTTCCAGAGAAAATGCTTAGAAAAACAAATTTGCAAAATCTCAAAATTTCTAGCAAAAGCTCAGATTTTCCATACGGTGCAAACCCAAAAAAAATCAATAGTGTGGATTTTTTAGCAAAAGCACTGGTTTTAATGCAAAAGCGCCATTCCCATGGAAAAGGCATGGATTTTCTAGAAAAAGCTCAAAAAATTTGCTAGTAAAAAGTGAGCTTTTGCTGGATAGTCTGTGAAATGGGCCTCTGAAAGCTCCCGGAACCCTGTAACTTGCAATTTAGCTCAAAAAAAATGTTAGTGAGGAGGACCTAGGTCCAACCGGGCATGCCAGAATGGGTGAGGGGGAAGGAATCCATCAGGAAAGATGTGAAATACAAGATCAAAGTGCAATATTGAAATAAAAAACTAATCTAATTCAAAAACACCTTATCTATCCTATTCCATCACTCATGAAATGTGAAAATCTAAGATATTTGAATGAAAGTAAGATCCTAAGATATTCAAACCAATTCAAATAACAAAAGACAAGATTACCATTCCATGTTGGAGTGTATTTGCATGATGTTGGATTGTTCGTATCACTGCAAAGCCTCCATTGCTTGTACACAAAATCTTGATGATCAGTGCTTGTTCTTGAAGAAATTATGAAGCTCTCTCAATGGTGATCTTAAAAACACTTTGTTGCATAAGGTAAGTTGAAATTCTAATCCTTATTTGCAAAGGGAGAGGATTTTTATATAGAAAAAACAATTTTGAATTGACGGTCAAGATCGCGTTGGAGGATATCCAAATCAATGTTCAAAATGAGTTGAGAGGATTTAGACATAAGGAAATTGTGCAAAGTTGATTGCATAATTAGGGTGATTGAAGAATAGATTGGCTAGCTAGGATTTTGATTGCTTAGTTAGCAATTGATTGATCAGTTAGGGTTGAGTTAGGAATTAGATGTTTGAGTTAGCAAAATAGATTGCTTAGTTAGCAATCCATAATTTCCTCAATCAAAAAGTGGGTAAGGAATATTAATTAATTAATTAATTCCTTTTTTATTTTTATTTTGATTTTTTCCAATTTGAATAGTTTGATTTAATTATTCAAATTGTGGAGGAAAGTATGATAATTAAATTATTATGATTTAATAATTCAATTAATTTTGAGGAATAAGACAAATTAGTGATGTAGTCAAATAATCGATGTCGTTTGACTAATCAAGATGAAATAAGATTAGGTTAGGACTTTATTAAATAAATGTAATTTATTTAATTAGTTGAAATGATGAAATGTGAATTAATCAAATAATGTTGTATCATTTGATTAATAGAGGAAATAAGGTTTTGAATGTCGTTTGATGCCATTCGATGTGTTATGAGATGTCGTGGGATGATTTTGAGATGAATCAGGATGTTTCAAAGATGTTTTGAGATATTCCAAGTTAATTCAGAGATATTCCAAGTTGATTCAAAGTTGTTCCAAGTCATTTCAGGGTCGTTCTGAGATGTTCTAAATTGATTCAAAGTTGTTTCAAGTAATTTCAGAGTCATTCTGAATTGATTCAGAGTTGTTCTAAGTCATTTCGGGGTCATTCCTAGACGTTTCAGGGTCATTCTGAGACGTTTCAAATTGATTTAGAGTTATTCTGAATCATTTCAGGGTCGTTCCAAGACATTCTGAATTGATTCAAAGTTGTTCTGATTCATTTCATAGTTGTTCTGAGACGTTCTGAATTGATTCAGAGTTGTTCTGAGTCATCTCAGAGTCGTTCCAAGATGTTCTAAATTGATTTAGAGTTGTTCTGAGTCATTTCAGAGTTGTTTTAGAGTCGTTCAGAGACATTCTGAATTGATTCAGAGTTGTTCAGAGTCATTTCAGAGTCGTTTCGAGACATTATGAATTGATTTAGAGTTGTTCCAAGTCATTTTGGGGTCGTTCCGAGACATTCTGAATTTGTGATAAGTGTTAAGTCAATTTTACATGTCTACAATACCCTTTAAGATTAGGCATAAAAACCTTTTGAGATGCAAGTTGTTGATTGGCTCCTACAAGGGTTCACCTTCAGTGGTTGACAGTTGGTATGCTCCTGATCCATACCTTGTTGTGATGACAAAGGGGCCCAACCAATTAGGTTCAAATTTTCCTTTGTTGTCTTGATCAGGAAGGTTCTTTTGATTTTGCTTTAAGACAAGATCACCTACTTGGAACGACTAACATTTGATTCTCTTGTTATAGCTCTATTCCAGTTAGTTTTGATACACTTGCAAGTGATTAAGGGCATCAAGATGATGTTCATCCAGGAATTCTAGCTCATTCAATCGAGACACTCTGTATTATGCCTTAGTTATCAGATTTTGCAGTGACACTTGCAATGATGGGAGCTCAACCTCGATAGGAAAGATGAGTTTTGATTCATAGACTAAGGAGAAAGGGGTTGCACCTATAGGCATGCAGATACTAGTTTGATAGGCCCAAAGAGCAGGATTTAGTTGTAGATGCCAATCACGACCAACTTCATTGACTGTTTTCTTCAAGATTTTCAAGATAGTTTTGTTTGTTGCTTTTGCTTGGCCATTTCCTTGGGGATAGTATGGGGTAGAGAATTAGTGTTGGATATTGAATTTTTGGCACAACTCCTTTACATCATGATTCTTGAATGGTGTTTTGTTGTATGAGATAAGGGTTTGTGGAACACCATAACGAAAAATTAGGTAATTCAAGATCAACTTGGCTATCTGCTTCCCCGTTATGTAGGTCATAGGAATGGATTCAACCCACTTAGTAAAGCACTCAGTGGCGGTTATGATAAAATTATGGTCGTTGGACGAGGTTGGAGTGATTTTTCCTATGAGGTCAAGTCCCCATTGCAAAAAATGCCATGGTGTGATTATTGGATACAATTCTTGAGCTAGAGCATGAATCAGATCTCCATGTTATTGAAACTAGATGCACTTTTGCGCATACCGATGAGCTTCTTTTTCCATGGCTAGCCAATAGTGCCCCATCCTCAACAATTTCTTAGCTAATGTCATACCGCTAGAATGGGACCCACTTATGCCATCGTGTATTTCTGTTAAATTAGTTAAGGCTTCCTCTTGGTTAAGACATCCTAGTAATTTCCCTTTGCTGCTTCAACAATAAAGGGTATCGTGTAGGATCATGAATCGAGATGTCTTTTTGACAAAGGTCTTTTTAAGGTTCGAGGTGATATCTAATGGAAGGGCTCCTCTGTTAAGGTAAGTAAAGATGTCATGGTACCAAGGGGATCCAAGAACAACAATGACACACACGAATTTAGATTTAGGGATTTTGAAATTTGGTACGAGAAGTTGTTCTACCAATAATTCACATTGGAGGATGTTGTTCGGCATGTCTAGTAATGATTCGATTGTTGCCATGGCATTTTTTGCTCTATTTATTCATGCGAGGAATCTGCTCAAAAATTATGTTTATAAAAAGATCTTTGAGATTCTCCACCATCTTCTTGGAAGGAGTGAGCTTATCATCTTTAGTTTGATAGTCATCATTGACTTGGTTGATAACTAGTTGTGAGTCTCCATAGACTTTCATCTCTTGAATCTGCCATTGAACTGCTATCTTGAGACCTATAATCAAGGCTCCGTACTCAATAATGTTATTGGTACACAAGAATGATAGCCTGTATGACTTTGGATGAAATCACCTTGGGGGTGATGAACAGAATGCCTACTCTTGATCCATCTTGGATGAATGATCCATCAAAGTAAATTTTCCACTAAGCTGTGAGATTAATAAGGAACACTAATTCATCAAGGAACTCAGATATTAAAGTGTTCTAAACATAGATGGGTGCTTCGGCTAGTTGGTATGTGATCACTTGTCCTTTAATTTCCTTGCATTCCACATACTCTATGTCAAACTCTATCAAGATCATTACCCATTTAGCCATTCACCCCGTGAGGGTTGCCTTGGATAACAGGTATTTAAATGGATCAATCTTTGCAATGAGCTTTATTTGGTTTGACATGTAGTTCCTGAAATTTTGTGAAGAGAAAACTACCACTAGGAATGCTTTCTCAATGGGTGAAAAGTTCATCTCATAGCCTACCAAGGTTCTTCTAATATAGTATATGGTTCTTTCTTTTCCGTTTTCATCATGTTGTGCTAAGAGAGCTCCTAGTGTTGCTGGTGTTGTTGAGATGTATAGGATTAGTGGCTTGTTCGGTATTGGCAGCATGATAACTGGAGGTGTGAGTAGATAATCCTTGATCTACTGAAAGGATTTATTACATTTTTCATCCCATTTGTAGGTTATTCCTTTATGGAGGAGATGTGAAAAGGGGTGAATCTTATCTGATAGCTGGGCTATGAACCTTCTGATGGACTACAACCTTCCTTGTAATCCTCTCATCTATTTTAGTGTTTGTGATGGTTCCATGTTTAGGGTGGATTTACCTTTGTTGGATCAATTTCTATCCCTCTTTATGAAACAATAAAGCCAAGAAGCTTCCCTGATGTGACCCCAAACACACACTTTTTTGGATTCAATCGTACCTTGTATTATTTAAGCCTATCAAAGCTAGGTCCAAGGACTTGTATGTGCTCACTTCTCTTCTTTTATTTTTCCAAAATATCATCCACATAATCTTCAACTATTTTGTGGATCATGTCATGAAATATGAGGGTCATTTCTCTTTGATAGGTAGCTCCTACATTCTTTAACCCAAATGGCATTACATTCCAGCAGTAGGTTCCCCACATAAAAGTAAAGACAATTTTATGTTGATCCTCTTTAGCGATTATGACTTGATTGTAGCCTGAAAATCCATCCATTAGAGACAAAATTTCATGCTCAACTATCAAATCCACAATGAGATCGATGTTGGGAAGAGGGAAATCATCCTTTGGGTATGCCTTGTTTAGATCTCTAAAATTAGTGCATATTTTGATGCCCCCAGTGAGTTTAATTGAGACTGGTACTAGGTTTGAAACCCACTTAGGATAATCTATCCATCAGATGAATCCAACATTAAGAAGTCTTTGTAGTTCCAGTTTAACCAAGAGTGCTATCTAAGGGTGCATCTTCCTTAATTTTTGCTTGATTGGTTTGGTGTCAGGATAGACTGCTAAGTGATGTACAACCACTTGTAGATCAAGACCTGGCATATCTATGTATGACCATGCAAAGTTAGCTCTTCTCTCTTTGAGGAATGTTGCTCGGTTCTCTTGTTCTTCAACCAACAAGGATTCAACATAAAAAATGATCTTAGGTGCTTCCTTTATTCCCACATTGACTAGAGTATCCTTTTTTGCTAGTACTGTTGACTTCTCTGGATGTATTGCACTAAGGGGGAAATTGAATCCTTCATCCTTGGGCACCTCAAAGAGGTTTTCACCATTGGATGTATCCTTTTTTTTTACTAGTTTAGGATCAGAGAATGCCACTAGGTGGTTTTCACTCAAGGATCTACATGTTAGTTGCATTTCATTTATTTTGCGACTGAAGGATTCCATCATCTCCCCATAGTATACCCCTGTATTGAGCTCTATGTTGAATCATGCTTTGTGATATGTCCATGATAAGTTGTTTCAGAGTCCCATGAATTCTAAGATTGCTTCATTTTTTTCAAATAAATCTAGAATCGGTGGTCCTTATTGGCCCATGTCAATGAGTTGTGGGTAGACTAAGCATATTTTAGTTGGTTGGTCGTTTGAGATAAAGGATGTTATGGATATCATGAAGAGGGTGTTGTCCTCAAATAGGTCAGCAACATCAAGGGGAAAGTCATCTAAGGTTGTATCACGTGATGTAGGTGACCAAGAGGAAGCCTTGGCTCATTTAGTAGAAATACCTTTACCAATAAGTGTGACCTTGCTAGTAGTACAACCTAAGCCAAGATTCTTTATTCGTTTCTTAGGAATTATGGGTTCTAATAAACCATTATCATTGTGTCCTAGCTTCTCATTCTTGTTATATCCTATGCTCTACATTAGTTGTAGGCTTTTGTTGTCATCTTCAATGGGAAGAATAGGAACAGGTTGTTCATCTTGATAGAGGAGTTTAGAGATATCTTTCTCATCGACAATTTCTTAATTCAGATCTCCCCACTTGGTGAAGGTAGTAGCTATTGTTTTGATTATCTCTGGTTCCTTGGTACTAGATGTAGGTTTCCCATGTGATTGAGGAGAAATAGGTAACCCTCCCAAGACAAAGGTGTCTTTCAATAGCTTGTAGTTTCCACAGCCATCATCTTGGATCATTGCTTTGATGTCAGGTATACTTTGCACAATGGGTATTTTTGATGTTGAACTAGAGGCTATGGATGGTAGGTCAACAAATAAGCTTGGTGGTGTAGGTCCTTCATCATTTTTGGGTATTTTTGGGATTTTATAGAACTTTTCCTCAAGACTTCTGCAGTAGTAGAAAGGATCAGGATCCCCATGGATAGTGATTTCTCTACCTTTGAAAGGAAACTTCACGCATTGATGATAGGTTGAAGCTACAACTTTTAGAGCGTGGATCCATGGTCGACCAAGCAGTATGTTATAGGGAAGATCTAGATCAAGTACTTGACATGTAGTTTCTGGATTGGGAGTGAAATGATTCCTTGTGATACCCATTCCTGGTCGTCATATGCCCTAATGTTGGTACTCTTTGTTTTCTCAATAGTATCTTATGAATATCCTAGATTCTTGATCAACTATAGGGTACAAATGTTCAGACTGACAACTCCATCTACCAAGACTCTTTTGACCTTGTTTTTATGAATGAAAACCTCAAGGTGTAAAGCACAGTTATGAGATGGTTGTGATGGTAGATCTTGCTCAGAGAGAAGATGGTGATATGCCCTACCATAGCTTGAAAATGATCAATATTAATGTTCTCAAGAACAAACGACTCAGATAAGGCTTTTTCCAATATTTCTCTGTGTGCGGGGGATAACCTTAAGAGTTCCAAGATTTATATCTATGTGGGGGTCTATTTAAGCTGATCTACAAGATTATACTTGCTAGGATTAGATGTGAGTAAAGTAGGTTGTGTCCTAGTTTGAGATGGGACAGTTCCTTGAACGATTATTTTTCCATGTCATGTGGTGACTCCACATTTCGTACTAGCTCCTTTGATGGTGACAACAGTGATAACACTATCGTAGGAGGCCACTACATTGGAATAGGTATGTTGTACATTGGTTTAATCTTTAGCCTTTCTATTGTTGTTAGCTTTGTTATGATCTGGAAAAAGAGTCTTGTATATCCTGAGATCCTGATTCCTAGCTTGTACCTCAGGGAATTAGGTGCCTCAATAGATATGGTATCATTGTCTATGAGATCTTGGATGATGTTCTTGAGTTTCATGCAATTTGTTGTTTTATGTCCCTTGATTTTATGAAAGTCACAAAGATCACATTTTTTGTACCGAGATGGCTTCTCTTGTGGTTATTGGTAGTTTTCAAAGTTAGGAAGTGTTATTAGATTTGACTCTACCAGTTTCTTCACGATCGTCTCGATGGGTTCCGATAACTGTGTGTACTTGTGTTCGGGATAGTTGTTCCTATTACCAATTTTCCTTTGTTGCATGTTGGTGTTATTGATCTGATTGTTTTGATGTGGTACCGATTGTTGCACAATTGGTTGGATGTTAGCAACTTGATTGTTATTGGGTCTAGGAGCAATTAGTATAACCTTAGTGTCTACTACATCGTCGTTTGTTACATTTTTATTCTTAGCCCACATGCAAGGTTTCTCATTTGAACTGGTTGAAGGACAGTTTCCTTTGCAAGCCTGAGTATTTCCTTGTGAGATTAGGGCTCTTTCAATGTTGAGGGCTCTAGGAACAAGCTTGTCATACAATGTGATACACTGCATTTTTAATTGGAATGATAGATTTGAATCGAGATTAGCTATAATGATTCCCACTTTTTGCTCATTAGGAAGAGGCCACTTGATTTTACTAGCTCTTTGTCTCCATTTTTGTAAGAAATTAGCAAAGGTTTCTCCTTGATTTTGTTTAAGAGTGCACAACTCTTCTAGACTAATGTCCATATCAAGATTGAAGGAGAAATGATCGATGAATTTGTCAATGATTTCTTGAAAAGTTTTGATACCAAGAAGCAAATGAGAAAACCAATCCATATCATTACCTATTAGACTTTGAGGGAAGAGGCACATTAGGTATGAATCGTTGTAAGCCACCTCCATGCACATGACATTAAATTCTTTGATATGGTCAACATGACTTCCTCTCCCTCTGTATTTGTCAAAGTTGGGGATTTCAAAACCAAGAGGGAATGGTATAATTGCTATCTTTCAATCAAACAGGTAAGGACACAAGTTTTGTGTATGAGGTTTCTTTGTCTTGCCCATGCGAAGTTCCTACATTTCTTGTGAGAGTGCTTTCAATTGTGATTCTAGATCATCTTGCAGATTGGGTGGAGGAACATAGGGTGGGATGACAGATGAGTTTTATGGGGTGTATGATGGTGTGAGATTTTGCGAAAGTGATCAATATGTTCCTGATGCGTTTGGATTGACGATGTTCATATGAGCATAATAGGCACCTTGTTGCTATTGTTGGGTATAATGTTGAGCTAGGAAGGCTTATTGTTGAGCTTGATGTTGTTGTTCAGCCACTAGGGCTTGTTGTTGGGTCTGTTGTTGTTGTACTTGTTGTTTTTGTGCAGCTTGTTGTGTTGTTGAGGCTACTTTTTGTGCTTATTGTGCGATAGCCGCTTGTTGTTGTTGTGCTAAGGCCGCTTGCTAAGCTTGATATTGTTTTTGTGCTAAGGTTGCTTGTTGGGTTGCTAAGGCTACTTGTTGGGATTGTTGTTGTTGTTGTGCTAAAGTTGCATGTTGTTGTTGTTGTATGACTTGTTGATAGGATTGTTGGGCTTGTTGTAGAGCTAAGACATGTGCTAGCAATGTGGGATCAGGTGGTGGTTGATACATCTGTGGAAGATTATGGACATTGATGATTTGAGTGGATAGTAGATTGCCGATGAAGGTGGAGGGTTCCCTTGGTTTAACATTCCTTGCAAGATGGTAGAATGAGGTGAAGGAATGTATGTTTGAGGTCTTGATTGATTTGGCATAGAAAAGGGAATTGTGGGAAAAGATGATGTCATTAAATTTTGTAATGGAAATGATGCACTAGGACCTTGAGTCATTGATTAAAATATTTTGTTGTCCTTGTGAGAAGGATGTAAACAAAGGATTTGTGATCAAGGTACTCCCAGGATTGATAGAACTCGTAACCAAGGGATTGTTTTGAAGTGGGTTGATGATGGATGATGTGGAAATGGTATATGGGATGGATGAACCCACCAGAGGGTTGGATAAACATATCCCTATTTTTGTTGAGGGTTGATTCTATGATATAGTATTATCATTCCCTTGTGTATTTTTTTGAGATACTTGGTCCATATCACTTTGCGTGATGGTAGGCATGCTTGTGGTACTCATAGGTGTGGATGAAGAAGGGTGTCCTAGAAATGTCAAAGTGGTGGTGGAATAATGAAGTTCAAGTGGCATGTGTAGCTATTTTGGAGCTTCAGGAACAAGAGGAGCACCAAAAGTAGGTGTCCAAATAGTAGTGGGAGGTGGAGGATTAGTTTCAAGAGTACCCACAAGTATATTAATTTCATATGGTAAAGTGTGACCAAAATCTTTAGCAAGGCTAGTTGCAAGACTAGGTATGTAAGTTTGATTTAGCCCTTGTGATGGAGTTGTAAAATCTCGTGTTAAACTCTATGCTACAAACGTCGAGGAGATGGGAGCTACACTGTCAAAGGATTGATGTTCCAAAAGTTCTTCCCTAGTGAGCTCAAATGGGTTATTTGTGGCGTCTTCGATCTCATATGGTCCTAAACGAGATGATGGTTGTTGCGATGGTGTAACATGACTTCTAGGATCAAATTCTAAAGTATTTGGATCACTTGAGGTAAATGTAACTTTGGTTTTCTCCATGATTCTCTTGTGTTGTGATCTCATCTTTACCATAAATTTTGTGTCAACTATGGGAGAGTTGTGTTGAGTTTTGTAATGTTTGAACTCTCTAGTTGACTCAAATCTAGGTAAAAGGGATGCTCTAAGTATTTTGGGAGCAATGATGATAATGGGGGGTGGAAAGATGAGTGTTGCGGGAAGTGATCTTTGCAAATGTCTTGGGACAATACTCTTGACTTGAGTTTGATGTTTTGATGTTGGGATAAAGGATGCTACTGAACTTAGAAATCTTTAGGGTAGACTTGTGACATTCAAGATAAGCTAGTTCAAAGATGATAACTATCTCAACTAAGTGCATGGAAAAGGATACATTTCTCATACAAAGTAGCTAAGGTAGTAGTTGGTTTGATGTTTAAGTCCCAAAGTGTTGGTGTATTTGGATTTTTGCAAAGTTGGATGAAGTGAAGGATGAAATTTGATGAAGGGGTGAGTGAAATGTTTGATCCAATGTTGACCAAGAGTGAAACTTTTTTTTTGACAAGACCAAGGTAGTGAGAATGATGCTAGACCTCTAAAAATGTTCAAATCCTAAAGAGACAATGGTTTAGAAAATGAAAGGATGGATGGGAATGTTCAAACCTATTCGGGCTCTCCTAGCTTAGGCATAAAATTTTCTCAACAAAGTGTAACGATTGTGGTAAAATATTGAAGCCCACTTTTGACTATATCTTGTCCTACAATTCCTATGTCTAAAATGGAGCGTTGGAGATTTTCCCCTATGGATTTTGACTGTTTGATGAATCATTTAGAGGAGTTGAGTATCATGAAAAAGACCAGGATTTTGACTCCAAAAGAATGCATATCGTTCCATATTGTACCTTGAAGCGTGTCTATAAAATTTTGCTACCAATTTGTTTCTATTTTTGTACACTGCTCGAAGGTGTTTCTTAAGAGCTTTTGGAATGAGATGCCTAAGTCTAAAATGAGGGCTTGCAGACTTTGGCTTAGGGATCCTAATTTTTCATAAGATCATGTGGAAACAGTTTAAGTTTATGGAAGAAAGGAAGATATTTATTTCCAGGTAGATGGTGGTAATAGGAGCCTTCCAACCTCAATATTGGTGTGTTCCTCTTCTTCGTCTAAAATGGTTGTTGTGTTTATCCATTGTGTGTTTGTTTCTTTGTTTTCAAAAGTGAAGGTTCTCAAACTACTAATAAGATCGGTTTGTTCACCATTTATGAGTTCAAATTTTGTTGAATTATAGCACCTAGAAGATCAGGTTGTTCAATGGGAGCAATCGGTCTCCAAATAGTCATGTGGGGTTTATTTGTCAAGTTATCTTTGCTTAAGTGAATTGATTTTACCACAAACACTTGTCTTTGATTATGTTTCCAAACTAGATGGTTATGTCAAAAACATCATAACTTTCACAATGTCCATTTTCTGAAAAATCATGAGGTCAAAGCCACAATTGTTTATGTTGTCTTTGGGAGAAATATGGGTTTGAGATTAATGTCAAGATATTTAGAAATCGCTACGGATAAATCCTTAGGACAAGCAGTAATATCAAGGCTAACTCAAGAAGTCCATATTTAAGCCAAAGTATTTGAAATTTTGAGGATGATAGTGGATGTTTGTTTTTGGATCATTTTGAAACCAATAAAAGTATTAAACTGACTCACAATCATTTGCAACCCTAGGATATAAATGGCTATATTTGTTGAGCCCTCACTCAGATTTCTCCAAACACTAGACAATGCAAACAGTTAGAGATTTGGCGACACTAGCTCCCCTCCACAACACACACTTCTTGGGACCATTAAATCTCAAAATCCTTAAAATCCAGAGATCAAAAGGTTATGCCTCAAACCCTTCACATAATATACGTCATCAGTGCTATGTAATGCATCAAAACTAATTATACTTTTTCCACAAATCTTAGCTCTTGAATCATCACCAAACATGACTAAACCACCATCATACTTTTCAAGTTTAGTGAACTTACTCTTATCTCCGGTCATGTGATTAGAAAATCCACTGTCAATCACCTAGTAGTCTTCATCCTGTCTTGCATGAAAGGCGGTGACCAAAGTACCTTCCATCTTATTCTTTTTTTCTCCAGAGCATTCCTGCTTGCACATTTTCCAAGGTTAGCAAATACAGATTTATTTTCCAAAGCTAAAAACAAGCATTCACTATCATCAGCCTCATTTTTAGATTCATCATCAAAAATTTTGACTTCTTCTTTAACATAATACAACTTCTTGTATTTCTTATCCTTTCTATCCTTATCTTTATAATCCTTGTTCTTATAATGTACAACTCTATTTGGACATCTTGAATCATAATGACAAATATTACCACAACTAAAAAATTTAAAGGGAAACATACCTTTATAATTTTCGGTACCTTCCTTCAACTTCCTGGTGAAACTCGCTTCCAACTCATCAAAACCATCACTCTCCCGATCATCTTCAATCTTCATTGTCTTAAATTTTGTCTCTGTCTTTTCTTCTTTCCTAAACTTTCTCATCTCAAATGCTTGCAAGGTTATGAATAAATGTTCTTTAGTATACTTCTTAGGATCATACATTTCTTTAATAACTAAGATCTTATCACTATAACAATCTAGTAGGGTGATCAGGATCTTCTCAATTATATCTTCATCGATCAATTTTCCCCCTTGATTCTTAACTTCATTTTCTATCATCTCAACCCTCTAGAAATAGCTTGTAAACTTTTCACCTTCTTCCATTCTTAGATTCTCATATCTGTGTTTTGCCGCTAGCTTCTCTATCAACTTTAATCTTTCATTTCCTTCATACAGTTCTTTCAACTTCTTCCAGACTTCATGAGCAGTATCTAAAGAAAGAACCTTAGTTCACTTAGTTTTAGATAAAGCATTGTAAATAGCATACCTTGCTTTCTCATTCTCCTCATAATAAGAAACCTCATCTGCAGTAGACAGACCACTCGCGAGAGCAACATACTTCATCTCAACAACCTTCCAGGTCTTGTAACCAAGAGAAACAATATATCCTCTCATCTGCACTTTCCAATCACTATAATCATATCCATCAAACATAGGGATCACCAACTTATGCGCCATCAAATATTCCTTAAGCAGTTAAGCTCTACACCAAGGAACCAAAGCTCTAATACCAATTGTTAAAAAGGCGTAGGACAACTGAGAGGGGGGTGAATCAGTTGTCACACAAATTCAAATTCAAAACTTCAACACTTGTCAATTCCACAACCACACTATTTTGTTATTAATTATAAACATGAAATGAAGATAACAAAAAGTAAAATCAACACAATAAACACCATATTTTTACGTGGAAAACCCAATGAGGGAAAACCACAGTGAGGATTAACACGATATAAAGAGATTATAAAACTAAATACAAAGGCTCATTGCTAATGGCTCACTGCCTTGAAGAGGATTCACTGTCCAAATACAAAGGCTCACTTCCAACATAAAGGACTCACTGTCCAATAGAGAGGCTCACTGCCTATTGATACAAAAGAGAACAAAAGATCCACCACAACAATTATCACACATCCACAACCTTGATCAGAAGATTGTAGAAACTGTCAGCTCATTTCCTTCAAGAATCTAACACAATGAAGTAATGTTGCCTCAACTCACTTACACACACGTCTTCTCTTTTTATTTGTGGCTTACCTCGTCACTTTGCATCTCACTCTAAATATTCACAATCTGACTTGTATTTATACCATCTTCAACCTTAGAAAATTTCTCCAAGGTTGGCCACACAAGCTTCATTTCATAAAATTCAAATTATGTCGGAAACTCAACATTCCCGCAGTGGAAAAGAATGAGAGTGGACCAATAAAACATTTATCCAAGACCAAAAGATAATGTCTCAGATCAACTACACGCTTCCTTAATCAAATTTAATTCTTCAAATAAAGTGTAAACACTAGGTCAATCAAACCTAATGAAAACACAAATTAATATTGATGTACATACTTTCCAACAAGAAGATTACATGCGGATGAAACAACACACTTCATTATGCATGGGAACACATTTCAATTTCCTTCAGATACATCTGTAGCAAGTGCAACAATCTTTGAACACTGAACTTCTTCCATTAGTCCATTCAGATTGTGCAAACACATACAACAACTCTGAAACTTGACTTTTGGATCACCAAACCACAAAATTCTTTGCCAAAAAAAAGATAATACCATTATAAGACATATGCCAAATCCGCAAGATCTGAAATAGAACAACAAAGGACTGCGGAGCAAAAACATTTCTCCCAGTCCACAGAAGACCAACTCTGCCAGAACAGTTCACACATCGGTGAATGTAACTTTCACACACCATCAAGCCATAAGCTAAAACTCAGGAGATATCACCACTAGATCACCATTAGCAAACCTTCAGATCCACACAAGCATAGGATCAACACAGGAGAAAAGCGGAGCACAAAATGGAGCACATTCTGAACACATTCATCACTCTCACTTCTCTCTTTATTAATTTTCTCAAAAGCACTTGGAAACTCATTTAGCACATTTGCAACATCATAAAGATAGCTCCATGTACTCACAACATCTCAACATCTCAACTATACATGTACAATCTGCAACATATTGAACTATGTTGACATGAATGACAATATTAATGACAACACCACCAATCTTGCTTATAATTGCAACACTCATTATCAACAACTATAAATTAAACATAAAATACTACTAAACTTCATGGACATTTAAAAATCATACATACACATATTAACATAACATGTTTTCATTCTAAATGCTTAAAACTACTCAAAGTTATATGAAAGGTATGAAAGGTCTTGGTAATGTCTTAAGTTTTAGCAGAAAGTAATGATAAAAAGTATGAAACAATAATAAGAAACTAGCCAATTCTAAAGCCTATCATTGTGGACACATGTCTCAACAATATGAAGTGAGACAAAAACAAAATAAACCTAAGTAAACTTAAGCTAGGTGTGAATAGGTCAATCCGAGAAAGGTGATTAGCTAACTAGGTACAAATAATGACTCTATTTGCATTAACAAAAATTATTTGCACTCTCGATTGTACACATTAATACATCAAAGTAATAATAATAGCCAAAGTGACATAAATTAATTGCACAAACAATCATATATTTGATTAATAATCAAATTCATCACAAGCTCAATGAAACATCATGATAATACTTAATAATATTTTGATTCTATTTTAAACACAAATCTCATGAATCTCAAGCATCACATGTATTTAGAAGCATTCATCAATTCAATATTTGATAATTAATAATCAGATCATAACCTAATTCATCCTAGGAATCAAATCATTAGTTAACCAACTCATTATAATCACAAAGAAAATGTGATACCTAATTAACCATCAATCATCATCAATCATAGCAACATCATAAGAATAATAAAAGGAATAATAAATTTCATTCTATGGATGCAAATCATCATCAAATAGTAGTCTAATACTAACATCAAATGTCCATCATTTTAATGAGCGAAAAATATAAAGTTCAAAATGATAATAGGCCAAATAGCATGAATGTCTAGATCACCAAAGGGTGAGCCTCACACATTTGTCATCACCACCACATTGTTTGCATTGAAAGCAAGCAAAGTTCTTACCTAGGGTTTTGGTTGTGATATACATTCTTTAAGTTTCAACGAGGTTTTGATTTTATCTAGGAGGGTGGATTTAATTATATTGTGAGTATGACACGTGGGTAAGCTCCCTCAACTCTAATAAACAATAAAAACTTGTTTTGAATTAGTTTATAATTATTTACAAAAGGATCATTTGCGAGACCTAATGATTATAGTACAATCCATATAATATGATAGAAGTTTTCATAGTGTAGCCTAGTTGTTGATTGTATTATTTTTTTTTTAACTTTTTGAATCATATATAAGGTTTTGATTTACTTTCACTATGTTATATTTATGTTTGATATACTTATTCCAAAATGGTTCTCCCTCTACGTTATTTATTGGTTTTTTACCCTTTTTTAAATATTTGGAAACTCACTTTTAGGAAAAAGCAAGGATGCTAAATTTGTTCAAATATGTTTTGGCATATCAAAGTTAATAAATTTTGTTGCGTTGTCAAAATTTCTTAAATTTGTTTAATTTTTTATTACATTCCAAACATTTATTTATTTCTATCATGAGTTTCTAGATTTGGTGTTCTTTAATTTGTTATTGACAATTGTTGGGCTCCATCCCAAGTACTCTATTTAGATTACTACCCAAATTGTTTTCCTATATATATATTCAAATTAATCTCATCTCAATGTATTAAATCAAGAATGGTTTTTATAAAAAAATTCTAGAGTAAATTAAATGGTCTTATGGTCCAAAAAATGTGAGAATGTCATGTTACAAATGGTAACTCAACAAACATAAACTTATATAACAAGAGGTTTGTCTTTCTTATCAAATTATATATTTTTCCTTCACTTACAATAAGAACTTAAAAAAAAATCATACTAAACTTATCAAAAAAACTAATTTGAAACAAAACTTAAAATATTTTAATAAAAAAATACCTTTACACCTTCTAAAATACACTACTAAATTATTTGCATTCTATAAGTTTAACTGTACATTTATTACGCTATTGGTTTCCGCTCCTCAAACTCTTCCTGGTTGGTATTGAGCATTTTTAGGTTTTAATGTGACTAGAGATGTTGGTGTGACACACCCTCTAATAACACGAGGACGATGGGGAGACTAGAGCTTATGACCTTTTTCTTGCAACAAGATGCTTTAACCAATTGATCTATGCCCACCACCCCATAAAATTAATATAATTAATAATTAATACTTATTATTGTAAACACCTAGAAATTACCACTAGGCCTATAAATTTATTAAAACCCCTTTTTCATCTTCGATAATTAAATAATCTTAATTATTTAATTATTACCCAATATCATAAATTCTTCTATTAATTAATAAATTAAATTATTTAATTGATTCATTTTAGCCTTTTTTGACACAAATTAATCAAATCTTATTTAATTAAGACCTACCTTTTCATTCACCTTTTTGAATTAAATTGCCTTTTAAACAAAATGATAACTTGATTTTTCCTTGTGTAATTGAATAATGTTGTCATTATTCAATTATTCACTTTCCTCTTCAAACTAATTGATTTTGTCAAAAAATCAGTTAGTTTCCTCTTGCTTCTTCACTTTCGATCTTATATGATCTCGTCTCGTCTAATTTTATCCATTGATTGAATTAATGTCTTTTCAATCTTGATCATCTGTGTTCCATTCGTCTCTTTATAAATACCATTGTCATTTATCATCTTAGAATATCTTTGAATATCTTAGAAAATCCTGAATTCATATGCTATCATGCTATTGAGATAATAATTAGAATCTTCAATATTTTTCTTTGTCATTGTTGTTAGCTCTCAAATCTACACCCTTGCTAAGTTGTAGAACTTAACAATTTGGAGTAACATGGAAAGACTCCTAGGATGTGGGTCACCTAAACATGGAGTAATCACCTCTAGGTAAGGTTGGCTCCTAAATGGTAATCACCTAATACTATCCTATTGTTTTGCCAAGGGAAAGGGTAAGAAATAGTACATGAAATGAAACCTATACTATGGGTGATTCACCAAAATGATCCCAAGAATAATATTGTTGCTTGTACACACAAGAATGATCAACAACTTAAACAGTGGCTTACACAACTCAAAACTCCATGTCTTTGTATCAGTGCTTCATAGCTAGGCTCAAAATGTTAAGGATAACATCTAGAAGAAAGTAAAATATAGCTTCACAACTTAGACTTTCTCCTGAACTAGCTCAAAATATATAACCTGCAATAGTCCATATTAAATACATAAAGGAAAAGAAAATAGGACAAAATCAAAGGGAAAACAGTTCCACCATAAGATTTCATCAACCATTTTAAATGCTTTCACAATAAAACAAAAAATGAGAAGGTAAAATAGATTAAATTATTGATCAAAAGGTGTTACAACTATTGTACATGCTTGTAAATGAGTCACAATGTTGTCTTTTGCCTGAAAGAGCTCCAAAATAAGCTACAATGCATGCTGCAAGAAGAAAGAACTAACTTCAAAACTCCTGTTTGAAGTTACTTATGCTTTTTTGAAAAAACTACCCCACACATGTCCTTCTAGAAGCTTCTAGTAGGATGCAACAGAAAAGCCAAAAAAATAGGTCTCAAAACTCCCTCCAAAAGAGTCTAAAGTGAAGAAAAAGTCAACACATGACCTTGTCCACCACAAAAGCATGAGAAACTGCCCCTAGATACTCTCATTCCCTCCAAAACCCAATCAAAGACAACCTTCACACTTTCCACATGTTGGTCAATATTCCTCCAACCTCCTTACATGCTTGGAACCAGTCATAATTAGCCCTTAATTGCACCCCTTTGATTCAATCTTGAAACTCAATGTAGCAAATACACATCTCATTATTTTGCATTATGAAAAACATTAAATAAAGTGATTTATATATACATCACTTAAATAATATTTTACATTTACAAATTGGTGCAAAAATAATGCTATGTCTATTCAACCATGCTTTAATTCAAAAGGGTTTAGAGTTAGCAAAACATAAGAAAAGTTAGAAGATTTGCAAAATATGCCTAAGGCATAGCACACTTTACATGGGGTATTAGTTTTATTTGTAAAAAAATTAAAATGAAAGGCAAAAATTCCTTAAGCTTATCAGCCAACTTAGGGAAAAAACCCTAAGCACCAATACTCGGCCAAAACAATTCACTCACCTCATTTTGGCCTTAGCAATTTCATGAAATTTCTTGGGCGTTGCCAAGGGTTTTCATCAAGCTTCTCTCAGGTGACTTTCATGGTAGACTTTGGACACACAGTGGGCTCTTCTTCATAAATCTCAAGAAAAAATAGCAAAACTAAAACTCAGGTAAGCCTTGTGGATGAAAATTTTGTATTTTCTTTTTGGTATTTCTATAAAATACAAGCTCAAGAGCGTTCAAGGGTTTTTTTATTTCTCATATGGCAATTCCTCTATATTTTACTTGAAATTTCTCCTGGTATTTTTATAGAAAAACTACATGTTATTATGTGAAAAAAGAAGAATAAAATTCTACTCCTATGTTTTCTCTTTAGATTCTATGCACTTCTCTTTGCATTCTTTAAATTTCAATGCCTGGGCTTTGCATTTTTTTGCCTTTCCATGGTGCAACCCTTCATCATGTCCTCATTGTTGATTTTAAAAACATGAGTAACTTTGTTTTCTCTGTGATGCCATGTAATAGTGGCCAGCAGTGTCATAATCCCCTTCACTATGACAAAATCATGCAAGATTAAAGTATGAATGAGATTTCATGAGAGGTTGATCAATTGAAACAAAAGCTATCTCAGTCAACTATTCCACAAGAAAATATTGTCGTGTGAAGAAAAATGGTTTGCAAAATGATTCAAGTCCATTGCACAGTACGGGCATAACTCAAAGACTCTACACATATTTTCCATTCCTTCATGAACACTACCATTTTCTTAACTTGCAGTTCTGTGGGTTTCTTCCTATTATTGAGTTGCTTCTAGCATCTTCAACATACATTGAAATTTCCTTTGTCACAGTCCTATATAGCAAGGTTGTTGTCTTCTACCCACAATCATAAATAAAATTTATCACAACCCTTGGCATCTTTTAAAGTTTGATGTACCACTACCTTATTTGTGCTTCACAGTGTAAAATAATAAAGGTTTGCATAAAATTATCTTGCTACAAATTATCCTGCTGATTTATGAGATTGCTCTTATTTCTCTCATGATGTACTTTAGCAGCCTATACTCCCTTGCTATAATAATAATTTGCAATGTAATGACAACCATGGTATCTTACCTATTACCTCTAACTTATGCTCAACACAAACTTCCAAGTTGTCTTCATAGAATTACAAGTTTGAAACTGTCTTTTTTGTTCTCATTGCACACTGTATATTTTCCCATTGACTATTATTCTTGACTGTCCAACATGAACAATACATATCTCTGTCCTTCTTTAACTCGAGTATTGAAAAAAACCCTTAAGTATTCATTGTACTCTACTCACAACAATTACTTACTAAATTGTCTTCATGACTGGACAATCTTGCACTATAATCAAGGGTATCAATACTATGCTCTCTTGGTTACTTGACATGAAGCTTTGTATCCTTCATATTGTCCACCAATATGACAATATTTTGTGGCTCAAAATTTTCTCATACATTATTGTTTTGTTGTTTCTATGGCCTATTTGGGATGGCCCATGACATGATTTATCATGCTCATCTAGTTAGCTACATATGACTAGCTCATGTACTTGTTTCTGTGGGAAATATTGTGACTTTATTCTTTGACATATGATAGTCATTACATGACTATGATTGTTGACTGTGACTCTGTCTTGGAAAATGACTGTCACTTCAATGCAAAAAATTGCCCTCTCCTAATTCATGAATGTCTATTGTGAGAATGAACAGTGAATGTAAATCTCATACTTAAATGCAAGAAAGTAACATGATGCATAACACTTGTTTCTTAAATGCACTTCAGTAGCATTTTCTTTGATTTACATTTTCTCTTATCAGTTGACTTACCATGCACCTATTTACTTTCAAGTGCAAAGATCATTAAAGCATTTTGCACCATTGTGCTTTCATCTACATTGTATTGCTTTTTGAGACATTAAATACATTGTGGCCTTAACCATGCATTTTCTTGCTCACCTTTAGCTACTCCATGTAGCTCATGACAACTCTCGATAGGACTTGATAGCTCCTCTACCATAATGATTATCCATGCATAGATATACACTATCTCTTGCATTTGACATTTTCATGACTCCCCTAGCTTCTGGTTGTCATCACACTTGTTGTGCATAAATACTTTCCTCTCACAGATTGTCATTGCATAATGTTTTCCTTGATTGAAATGGGTCCACTAAGAAGATTGAAAGACATATCTAGTAGAGTAAGAATTCCAAGAAGAAAAAGTTGCTAAGGAACATGACCGGTAAGCGGGTTTCCCTGGCGCTCTTAATTAGTGAAAGCACTATATTTTGCATTGTATTTCTCTTCTTCTCCATGACTGCCCCTTTGATCAACATGATGGCAGCCTACTGTTTGGTTCATTGTGAAATGATGAAGAGTAATCTTTCTTGATAATTCACATAGTTTTGTTGTATCTTTTGAATATGATAATGAAAGTTGATCAAGTGGTATGATTCCATATTGATTTAATGCATCAAGAATAGGTTTATCATCAACTTGATCAAGTTGCTCAATTTTTCTTTCATTCCTACCCCTCTTAAAACACAAGAGGGAAACATGTTGGGCTCAACCCTCGTGGGAGCCACATTTTACTCCACATGTTGTAACTAGATGAAATAAAACAACAACAAAGATTTGACCTATACTTGCATAATGAGAAAACATGTTAGATAAAATAGAGCATATGATAGATGTGTTTGATAACTCTCTTGTTTTCCTAGACATCTATGGTATGCAATCTATTTTGATGTTTATAAGGATCAGGATATATGTTTATGGATGTTTTCCTATGTACTGATTAGTGATCCTTCATTGCTCTAACAAATTCTTTCTCACAAATGCAAGAAAACCTGAAGCAGTAGGGGGCAAGCAACAAATGGAGGCTGGATAAGCAGGAGGACTGAAGCTAATGCAAGGAAACTCAATGGGGATTTGTTGATTAGGAAATGACGGGTCCCCCTTCTTTACATATGCATTTTCCTTTCTTGTATCTGTAAATGTATAGTTTTTTCTTTATTTGTGTTAAAAGTGAGGGACACTATACACTCATGACTATCAATAAAGACTACCTTTGCAATAAATGTTAACTCTCTTCTCTATTCTATCCAATTGCATAATCTAATAATCCAGTCTTTTGATAAAAATTTTTATTCATATGGATGTAAAATAGCAAACTTAAAAGTAAACCTTTTATCTTTTAAATGCAAGCACAACCATAACTCTACTTGATTTAGCTGGAAGCGAAATCAGGTAACAATTGTCATAGGCCTATTTGCATACTCAAGAAAAATATGAGGGAAATTATCATACTCAAGCAAAATGGAGAAGAGGATGATGGAGGTCATTCAATGGAGGCATGAAGATTATGGTTCGTTTGTCTAAGGCTAAAAAAAATAACAAAAAATAAATAAATTCTCACTTTTTGAAGACTAAAAATTAAAAAAACTACTAAGTAATTTGGTGCAGGATGCGGTCAAAGGAATGTGATTTGAAACTGAGTGTATTCATTTTATTAGATCACATTTTTCAATTGGTGCTTAAAAAAGAACAAATGTCTCCTTTCACATAGATTTAACTAGGGGGTTAATAAAGCAGTATTTTTCATGCTTGCAAGATGGTAGATGTATGCTCTCACCTTGTGCAAACTCGATGATTAGAAGCAAAACCCATCTCTTTATGTTTTTAATCCCTTTGAAGGGATTTCCACCCCACTTCGAAAGGTGGAAATGACCCAAGTGGTAATGGGCTACAACCAAGCTCTTTCAAACTGCTATATAAATTTGTGATTGCAAGGAAATTTTGCAATCAACGGGAAGTGTTACATGATAGCTCTCCCCCAGTATCTTTATGATACAAAAATCCCTTATTCTAAGAGTTGGGAGACCTCTCAAGGGAGTTTATCATAGTATATCCTGAACCAAATCCCCTTACTAGAAAATTTTATGTAGAAAGCCAAAATCCTTCTATTTGTTGGCACAAGAGGTCGGACCTCTGAAGTCGTACCACACTTTCGTGGTTCATTGTAGAGATGGAAAATTTCTTGAGATCCTTGTGGTCTTAGGGAGTTTGGAACTTGGTATGACCAAGAAGTGAGTGTCGTGGAGGGGAGCCAGTGCTACCAAGTTCCTAGGTCATCCGCTTTGAATAGGCGTGACTAGAGAAATCCAAGTGGGAACCTAGCAATTATTGTCTTTGCTAGCCTAGGATTTGTGCTTGTACTACAACAATCAAACATCATTTTGTCTATTGTGTCTTGCATGTGTGTTCAAAACAAATCTCAAACAAACACCACACCTAAAACTTACGACATTCAAACCTTGACACAAACTAGGCCAACACATCCAAAATAGGATTGACATTTAGATCCATTTAGACTAAGGACTTGCTCACTTAATTCATCCATCACCTCATCTTCTTGCATTACACAGTACCCATAGGTCAAAATTTAGGTCATCCTTTTAGGTTGCATTAACCTCTTGCATAAACCTCTCGATTAGGAAGTCCATCAAGCTTACACTAGCCTATAGCTTCAAATTTGTATTCTCATGACCTTATTTTTCAAACATAGTCATCTTAGTCCTCGTCATTTAGGTTGGTTCCTCAACTCATCAGTCCAGCTTGAGACCGCCTTGTCAACACATCTTACCAGTCATTACTTTACCCAAGGTAATTGATAATCAGATTGATTGATATACCTATCCTAGTTTGATTAGCAAGCATATATTAGGTTTTATAGAGTTTTTACCCTTCATACTAGGCCATACTATTCCATCTCTTCATTCCACACTTTGCATAACTTAGTTATATACTATCATCACCTTGACTCTTAATATAGGTATCATTATTAGGCATCCCTATATCTCCAAAAAAATCCAAAAACATAGCATAGGTGCATACCATCCATTACATTGACATCTTTTAGGATTCATAACATCCACCACCATGTCTTCCATTAACTTTGATATGCTTGCTAGTCAAGTTGAATACCAATTAATCTGCAATGGTCAAGCCCAACAAGCCATAGACTTCAAAATATAATTCATCCAATCCAAACACTAACTAAGCACAACCCATAATCAACCACCCATTTATCCCTCTTACCAACAACTCATAAACTCTAGTCCTCCACCCATCTACCCTCATCATCAAGAGTCCTTTAGCACAATCCATGCCATTAATCCTCAACAAATATCCATTAGTCATCCCTATCGTAACTTTGACAAGGGAAACCAGCCTTCCATTAATCCATTCCAAGGCTCCACATCCTATTCTAACCAACCTTCCACTAATCCATTCCAATCCCCTACACCCAATCTTAACTCATCATCCACTAGTCCATTCCAATTCACTACATACCAATCTACTATACCATCCAATAAGACCACAACAATTAATGGTCTCCAAGGACGACTAGCAAGGAAACTTGTTCAACTCCAAAATGAAAAGGAAGTTAGACAATCTAGTCAAATTGCTACTCATACACCATAATATTAAAGCATATTATTATATATATCAACCGTATAATATATAATACCAACAATTTTTCGAGTAAGCATAATATAATACCAACAGTTTTGTATTTTGTATAATATTATATTTTGTATTTGAAGGAGGTGACAAATCAAAATATTGAAGGTTTTAATCTCAACAACACTACCACATATTAAATCTAGATGATCAAAATGATAAATGATGATGGTATTTATACAGAGACTGATGGAAAATTGATGGTTAAGATCAGAAGATTTTTATTTCAATCAATGACTATAATTAATCAACGGGACAAGATAAGATCGAAAGTGAAAGAGGAAGAGGAAATTAACCGATTTTTCAAAAAAATCAGTTAGTTTGAAGAGGAAAATTGCATTTTGAAATAATGGAAACATTATCTCATTGCAAGAGGAAAAAGCGAATTCATTTTTTGATTAAATAGAAATTTAATTCAAAAAGTGAGAAGAAAAAAATGAGTTATTTAATTAAATAGAATTTAATTTATTTGTGCCAGAAAAGTTGAAAGTGAATTAATTAAATAATTTAGATTATTTAATTAATGGAAGAATTAATGACATTAGGTAATAATTAAATAATTAATATTATTTAATTATCGAAGATGAAGAAGGGGTTTTAATAAATTGATAGGCCTAGTGGTAATTTCTAGGTGTCTACATTTGCCCTTCTTTGATATAATGCAGTTTATCGCGTTGTGTCAAAGAAAAGAAAAGAAAAAGATGTCCCAGTGAAAGTAGGGTAAGGAAGGATGACGAGGAGGTATGCCCCCTTGAGAGGACAAGCGGGTTCAAAGAACATGAGTGTGCTCTTGAAATGGATGAGAGGACTAGAAAATGAAGGACAAAAGGACAAAGAAAAATGGTTAAGGATGATGAAGATGCAAAATAGAAGAAATATTAGCATGGAAAAGATGAATGTTAGCATGGAAAAGATGGATGTTAGCAAAGAAGACCTAGATGTTGAGATAGTGCTAGTTGAGATAATTTGCAAATATATATTTTGCTATGCCAGGCTTTTACATTTAATCATCATTGGGCAGTAAAATATGAAAAATGGACAAAAAAAACCATAGTATGACATAGACCAAGGTGTCCAAGGTCATCCATATGTAAAACAGACAGTCGTAGACAAGGAATGTCCTAACTCATACTAAGGGAAAGGTTGTCGTAGTCTTTTTGTCAAGACAAACCACAGACAATAATCAAGTAAAAGATATGTCATGAGACATCATCGCTCCTCTAAATCCTTCATGGGACATCCTCAAGGTGGATAGTAACATGACCAAAGAAAATCTTAAAGATAAAACAAAAAAAAACCAACAAAGTTAACAGTCATTCAGATTATTTGTCAATGTGTTAAGGGACTAAGTGAATGATGGGTTGATTGTTTTGACAAGGCCTGGTTTTAGGAGAAGAAACATGTCATATAAGATGTCAAATCTGGTTCTGATCATGCAACTACCTATATAAGGAAAATGACAAATCTGGTATTTTTTAGGACTTTTAGCCTAGCTCTCTAAAGCTAGGTATAGAACTAATAAATGCCAGATCCATAGACTGCCTTGATGATGCCCTGATCCTTTGTGGATGACCGTGCTGGATGAAAGGACCCGATCAGGATGAGGAATACAAGTGGCAAATATGAAGGACGATAGATGTGGCAAATGAAAGAGGTTATAATGTTATCCCTAATGTCCACACTATGTGGGCCATCAGGCTTTAGCCGAAAAGGAGCTTGGGCGACCAATAAGCTAGAGTATGTGAAGGGTTCGTTGTCAAAGACACATTGAAAAACATCACCAAAGGAGGTGGAATGATATGACAAATATGTGAACATGGATGGGTGGAATGGAATATATGGTATGGTGAACCTAATGTGAAGAAGCTCCATGTTTATGTTGCATCGCTTTCATTCGATATTTTGCATGTTGATAATACTAATAATTGACCTTTGTTATCTTTAAAAATTTTGCACTTTCACAAGAAAATCTATAGGCGTTCCAATAATCTTCAATTATCTGTGAACTATGGTAGCATCAAGTATGTTTACAGTAGTCAACATGCAACTCTAATTTTCATCAAAGCCATGTGAATGAGGGCTTGTCACAACTGACAGTTGGCTAGAATGAATTCATTAAATCTAATTTAGCATATTTAGTTTTAATTTTAGAATGATTTAGATTTTAGTTTTTTTTTTTCTAATTTAGATAGATTTTTTATTTAATTTAGATTTATATTTAAATTTAGTTTAGATTTTAGTTTTTAGATTATTTTTTCTAATTTAGTGTAGATTTAAATTTAGTTTAGAATTAATTTAGATTTAGATTTACTTTTTCATTTAATTTTAGATTTAGAATTAATTTTTAATTTAATTTTAGATTTAAGCTTTATAATTAATTTAGATTTACTTTAGGATTTAATTAGATTCTTTACATTTAAATTAGATTTAATTAGATTTGTTTTAAATTCACTTTAGATTTAATTTAGATTTAATTAGATTTGTTCTAGATTTCATTTAGATTTAATTAGATTTATTTTAGATTTAATTTAGAATAAATTTTAATTTAGATTAGTTTTTAATTTTAGATTAACTTTTAACTTAGATTAGTTTTTAATTTATTTTTTAATTTAGATTAGCTTTTAATTTAGAGTAGTTTTTAATTTAGATTAATTTTAATTAATTTTAGATTAGTTTCTAATTTAGATTAATTTTTAATTTTAGATTAGTTTCTAATTTAGATTAATGTTTTTTTTTCTTCATAGTTTAATTGTTGATTTTGTGGCTAATCATTGGTTTCTTTTGTAGGTTCACATGTCAAAGACTTGAAAATAAAAAACTTAAACAAACGTTTGCAGAAGATTCAAAATTAGAAAACTACTAATGACATTGGTGTAGGACGTTCTCTGAAGACTTGATTTTTTTTCAAAAATATGATTGTCTTTTAGATTAGCAAACATTTCAATTAGTGCTTAAAAAGAACAACTGTCTTCCTTCACGTAGATTTAACTAGGGGGTTAATAAACCATTGCTTTTCATGCTTGAAAGTGTAAACAAATATTTTGGCACCCGAATGCTTTCTAGCCCTTCTAGGGTGTTTTACCTAAAAGGGGAAAGATGGGCCAAAATGCAATGTAAAAATTCAAAGATTGATGTGACACGGGTGTAATGTGCCTAGATGAGATGGACTAAATGTAGAAAATGAACAAAAGATATTGATTATGTATTCAAAACTAAGAAATATGAAATGCTTGAAAACATAGTGTTGTATGCAAACATGAACTAAAAACATTAACAAATAAGAACATAATTGAATGAAACTGATCGAGGTGCACCTGGAAACTAAAAGAAGATCTGGGAAGGTTTTGGAATGCTGCAAAATTCAATGTTGATGCCCAATGGGACTCATTCGCCATAGGCGGCGAATTAGTCTTGTTTTTGGTAAAATCTATCAGAACAGGTTTCAGGATGTTGGGAACACAAAACTTCAGAAAACTCTTTTTCTAGCCTAGCAGTGAGACTCATTCACCACATATGGTGAATCGGTCTACCTACATAAATCTACAAAGTCAAAGGTCAACTCTATGGGTCCTAATTTATACTTTTCTACTTGTCGGGTTAACAGATCTGAATTTGCAGAAAATGGGCTGAAAGATGTCTCCAAGCTTCAAATAGGGTTATGGTGACTTTGATGACTTTGCAACACCTTTTTGAAACCTTTCTCTTTGAAAAATCTATCTACAAGACCTGCAAACACACATGCAAAGAGGGGGGAAATGGTTAAGGGTTAGAATATATGGGTTTTCCTTGGTCAAACCCCAATTTGGTAATCAAAACCTTGATAAAGAAATGAAATAAAGAAGGAATGATGAAAAAATAACATGAAAATGTCATAAACTCACCAAACCCTTGATGTTGAAGTCTGAAGATATGTCAATGGCTGCTCCAAGATGCTTGATAATTGCTTGATTGAATGATGAGAATGCTAGAATACTTGAATATTATGATGTATGAATGAGCTATGTTGATTGGGATGAATGGGGGTTAAAATGAATAGAAAATCATGTATTTATACACAATTATGCCCTAATTTTTTGAAAATACAACATCACGGGACGACCTTAAGTCTTTAGGAATAAAAAACCGCTAGTAATTTAAGTTTATTTTGATTTCTGTGCCAAGAGGGACTCATTCGCCCCTAGTGGCGAATGGGTCCCACTCAGGGCATGTGAATCATGGGTGTTAGAAATTATATTGTATTAAATGATGTTTGTCAGGTTTACATTCAAAAATACACTTAATTAAGGCCTGTAAATGCATAAAGGGTCCAAATAAAGCATAAGAAAGGTGTATTTTGTGATGAAAAGTCTAGAAAAGCATGAAAGCTTGTTACAAGAAGTAACAATACTTTAAAATAAGACTTGGTATGTGAAAAAAGGGGTATGTAGGTGAACTATAATAAGAAGAGTCTAGAAAAGTGTGAAAATGTCTTACGACTTTTCACGACACCTTTACAAGACATCATAAAGTCTTAATGATACATAAAGATTCAAGACCTAATGTGAATGTGTGGGCCACATTGCAATATTAAATCAAGGTGAAATCAAGCCAAATAAGCACAAGGAGGGACAAAACAAGGAAAAGTAAAAGGGTTTTTTTTTCATGTCCATAATTAGCCTCCACTTTAGTGAGAGGATGAACTTGCTTCAAACTCACACTAAAGTAGTCGAACATGGAATCAAGAGGGATTTAAATGCACTAATGCTCGGTAAGATGAGATAATAACAATCAAGAGGGATGAACAATCCCCCAGGATCAAGATCCCATGGCAAACCAATCATAAGCACAAAGGAACGCACCTGGAAGTGATGAAAGAGAAGATTTGAGAGAAAGTTGGATCAAGCTTCGATCGTTTTCCCAACCTGTTGTGGATTAGATCTAGAATTTTTTGTTTGGAAAGAAAATACATACTCACTTGGGGGTGACGAAACTCATGGTTGTCCGCTGGGTGAGAAGGCCCAAGTATACTCACTCTAGGGCCATGAAACTTCTAGTTGTCTACAAGGTGAGAAATACACAACATACTCACTCTGGGGCCACAAAATTTCTAGTTGTCTGTGGGGTGAGAAATCCACAAGGTGGCTATGGGGAAAATTCATGCCTCATAATGGGATTTCCCGCTCAACCATACTAAAGTTATACCTCCTAATAACTTTAATAAGGTGCCACAAAGAAAAATGTAGTTTCATGCTTCATGAGATAAACAAAGCTTTGTATGCTTAGAAATCATGAACAAGTGCAATGGAACCACATGCATGCAAGCTGTGTTATGCAAGGTGGCCATGTAAATGCAAAATACAACAGGAAAAATATGTTTAAAGGAGTCTTGCTTAGTTCATGCGAGGTCTATAACTTAGGGAACATTATGTCTAATGTCTCCAAGAGAGGACCAATCAAAGAATATAATATTCACAACTTAGGGGATGCAGTGCGTCGTATCAGGCCACTAAGAGAAATGTAATATGCTAAGAGAGATCACACTTATGAAGGACACTATACCCAATGTCATCCACAAAGTGAAAAATGCATCGTATGGGATAAGAAGGTTGCACTAAGAACCAAAAAGAAGAATGCAAAATGAATAATGTCAATGTATGCCCCCACTTTAAAGGAATTTCTACACACATTTCTATGAGAAATTACTTTAAAGAAGCAAATGAAAAATGCAAAAATAAACAAGAAATGAGAGCCAACTTGGAAAGCCCTTATGCCAAGTCATACATTTCTAAGTAAGGTTTTGTCATGCAAATGAAAAAGAAACAAAAGAAAGAGGGGTTTCCCCCAAAAAGTAACACACCAAACACATAAGGGATCTATGGATTTGGGGTCAGTATGTTCGTTGTTGCAATATTTTGATTAAAGAGCTCAAAACTATCATCATTCCCCAAATAAACATCGAACTGGAAGAATGACACAAAGAGAGAAAAAATGAAAGAAAAAGAAAGAGCCATTTTGGGTCAACATGGAAGAGACATAGGATGTCTCAACGCTTTGCATTGTCCCCAAAAGGAAAGCACAAGCAAATGAAAGTGAAAAGGTGAACAAAAATGGAAAAATATTTTGGGTCAGCATGAAGGAGACATTGCGGTCTCAATGCCTTGCGTCATCCCCAAAAGGAAAACACAACAAAAAAGTGAAAAGGAAAAAGAAAGAAATTTTGGGTCAACATGGAAGAGACACAGGGTGTCTCTACGCTTTGCGTCATCCCCAAAGGGAAAACACAAAACAAAAGCAAAAAGGACAAGAAAGACCATTTGGTTCAGCATGGAAGAGACATAGGGTGTCTCTACGCTTTGCATCATCCCTAAAAGGAAAACAAAAAACAAAAGTGAAAAGGAAAAAGAAAGACCGTTTGGGTCAACATGGAAGAGACATAGGGCATCTCTATGCTTTGCATCATCCCTAAAAGGAAAACACAAAATAAAAGTGAAAATGAAAAAGAAAGGCTATTTGGGTCAACATGGAAGAGACATAGGGCATCTCTATGCTTTGCATCATCCCCAAACGGAAAACACAAAACATAAGCGAAAGTGACATATGACATATAGAAGAATGAAGGTACAAATAGAAGAATGTCACAAAGAGAGGAGAACATCAAACGACATGTTACAGGGGAATACGATACACACATATAAACTCAAAAGAAAAAGAAAAATGTAAAAGGCTAGTAAGGAAAATGCAAGTCAACCATCTAACAAGTCATTCGCCTCCCAATCATCTTCGAAAGGTGGACAACGGGCTAAAGAGACAAGAATAAGGGCTGAACTAGGTGAAGTGCCAGGTTCTACACTTGATGTAGGAGATTTGTCATTTAAGCTCATGGAAGAGGAAAATAATGTATTCAGATCATTATGCACCTCTTCGTCATTTTTAGTGATCTCATCATCATCATCTAGATTAATTACAACTAGACGATGAATGACAATTTCCAATGATAGGTGTATTATGAGTTGTGGTTGTTGTATTGGATCATTTTTTTGTGATTGGGGAGGGTCATCATGCATTGCTTCTATCAAATGTGGAGTTTGATTTTCTTTGTTTTCTTCATTTTGTACTTGACCAGCAAGGAGACGACATCAATGCCTACCCTCACTAGTACCTCAGTTTCTTTTGATTTTATTTTGAATTTATGTTGGTGTAAGAGCAGGTTGATCCACCATAGGCTCTATTTCTTCCCTAAGGGGAGGAACAAAATGAACCATAGGAGGTGATTCAATCACTTTCTCTTTTACTTTATAAACTTGTTTTATGTGAGGGGGCATGATGGGGTTGGTTTCATTATCTCTTGGGCGTTTAGATGATAAAGGTGAAGTGTTTATTGTTGGTTGATCTTGAGTTGCTGGTTCAAGTTTAGGTTGAAACATTGTCTCATCTAGGATGGCAGTGTCAGAAGTGGACAAGGATTGGTTGCAGAGAGACAATTTGGCGATTTTCTTTGCTTTAAACTTTTGGTAAGCAATGAAAATGAAATCTTTGTGAGGTGTTATTGGTTCCATGGGATCTGGCCAAAAGGATTCTAAGGATAATTTTCCTTTAGAAGACAAAAGGTTAAAGCCACTATGGTGAACAATGAATATTCCATCATCATGTAGAAACTTTAGACATTTATGTATGACTAAATGGAAAACTTTCATCGAGCGAAGCCATGGGTGGCTTAGCCGCAAACAAAATTGATTTGATTGTGGAATGATGGAGAATGTTACATCCACTGTCTTAGGTCCTATCTGTAATGGAAGGACAATCGATCCTATCGTAGGGCATGCAAAACCATTGTGTGTTTTGATCCATGCTCTCGGTTTTTCATAATAATCTCGATAAAGATCATGTAATACCAAAAATTCCTCAGTAATCACATTCTTGTAACATGTGAGATCTATGAGTATCCCATTAGTGGGCTTATCATAAATACAACTGGCTATGTAAAGAGGACCATCAGGAAGATTCAGAAGAATATCCTTAGATGAGAAAGTAATATCAAGAGATTTCTTAGGTTGGCCCTCACAAGTGATAACGTCTATCGCACCTACCATATCATGCATAGGATCAATAAAAGTGGTATGTGTAATAGGATCAGGATGTTCAATATCTTTATGAACAGTCTTCACATCATTATTTTGAGTTTCACTGGCTTTGACGAATGACAAATCATGTTTGGGCATTAGATTGGTAAAAAATTGTAAATTTTGATTGGGTGGGGAAATAGACATATTTCCTTTAACATTATTATTTGAAACAGATAGATGGATAGAATCAATGAAGTCTTGCACTATGTTTAAGACACTTACACTGTTCTGTGTCATGTCCATTTTGTCTATGATAATGGCAATAAGCATTGGGTTGAAAGGTTGGATGCAAAGGCTTAGTTGGATCCAATGATTTAACAATAGGTAAAGTAATCATCTGTTGCTACAATAGTTGGGACATGGTATTATAAAAAGTGTTTGGTAAAGGTGTAAATTGTCTTTTTGGATCTCCACAAGTAAAAGGTATCGTGTCTTTAACAGTTGTTACTTGGTTGTTGATGGGTTGAATTGTAAGAACCCTTTGTTTGGTTTTTGAAAGGGTTGTGAATTATTTGAAGTGCTAGGTTCAGATTTTTCAGTTCGGTTGGTAGTGGACTTGGCATCATGACTACTAATCAAATTGTGAGAATCACAAAGGGTTGTGCATAAACGCATGAAAGAGGGAAATTTCATCATGGTCAGTTTGTCTTGGATGTGACTTTGTAATTTTTCAATGAACATCTTTTAGAGATGTGGATTAGTAACCTTGACATCAATTTGGGAATAGAGTGACTGATAGCGTGAGATGAAATCAATTACTTTTTCATCCACATTTTGTTTACATCTCATTAGATCAGCCAATGTATTTTTGGGAGTTGTGCACTTGAAAATTATTGATAAATGCATCAACTAGTTCATTGAATGAATGAATTGAATCGTTTGGAAAGGATGAACACCACTCCAAGGCAGTGTCCTTTAAGGTTCTTGGAAACAGTTTGGCCAATAGTTTATCATCAAGGAAAAAATCACTACATAAGGTTGTGTAAGCATTAACATGATTAGTAGGATCACCCTTCCCTCCGTACTTCTCAAATATAGGTATCTCAATTCCTTGTGGCATCGGTGTTCTTAATATTTCCAAAGATAATGGGCTGCTACAGACATAATAGGTGGGTGGGGCATTTTGACTTTGGCTTATCGTGGATATTTGTTGTTTTATGGAGGAGACAGTTTGAAAAAGTTGCATGATGAGAGGGTCAGTGTAAGTGGTATGAGGTGGAAGGGAAAGTGGTGATGGAGTGTATATAGTGGCAGGGCAACTGAATGGAATGCTAATAGATGGTATGGTGGAAGAGGAGAGAATATTCGATGCCACATAGGAATTAGGAACGCTAGCAGGAAAAGTCAAGGAAGGAATCACATTGCTAACCTGTTGCATTGTGGTGGTGACTTGGGGAGTGGTATAGGTAGGTATAGATGCTACGGTGGAAGGAGGAGGAGTCCTAACCACAGTGTAGGTAGAAGGAATATGTTTATGGTATATCTCAAAAATTTGTTTCATAACATCTAACCCTTCGTTACATTCAAGCAAACGATGGATTTTGTCTATAGCAAGAATTGCAGTGGTTGAAATGTTTTCAAGACACATGTTTTGTTGCAAATGTGTTAAGTCCTCATGAATGTTAATGATCTTGTCTTGCGGAATGTGATCATTTTGTGTGTCAACTTGCATGTTACGGGAAGGAAAAGCATTGCGAAAGGTGGGATCCATGCCTAATGCACTATTGTCAACCCCAGGAGTAGTAGCTCGAGACAAACCAAGGTCTACAATGAGTGTGTTATCACGGAATGCCATGAGTCATGAACTTCTTCTCACTAAAGTATTATCAATAGGGAACCAAACACTCACACAAGGGCTAGTAAAGGGGGGGTGAATGCAAATGAAATGAAAAATAAGAGAAATAAAATGCTAATAATAGAAATTTTGGAAACTATAACAGAGATATAATAACAAAAAACAAAAATGCAGAAAATGTAGTGCAAAATGTGCAACTGGACTAATTCGCCTAGGGTGGTGAATGAGTCCAGGGATGAACTTTTTAAAGTTTTTTCAGAAATTTTAAATGCAATTTGATGCTTTTTAGATTATCTTATGCAGAACTATGATACATATGTATAATTTCGATGATTTTAAATGATTAGAAATGCAATAATGAAAGCTATATGATCTTTTCACTAATGCAATTTTTGAAAGCCCTAGGATGCAAAACAATGAAAAATATAATGCAATGATGCAAGATAAACCTAGGAATCAAAATGAAATTGGAATCAGAAGTAAAAATTATCTAAAGTCAGGTTCACCAAAATGTAAACAAAGATTTTGTCACTCGAATGCTTTCTAGCCCTTATAGGGTTTTTCACCTAAAAGGGGAAAGATGGGCCAAAATGCAATGTAAACATTCAATGATTGATGTGATGTGGGTGTAATGTGCCTAGATGATATGGAATAAATGTAGAAAATGAACAAAATATATTGATTATGTATGCAAAACTAAGAAATATGAAGTGTTTGAAAACACAATGTTGTATGCAAACATGAACTAAAAACATAAACAAATAAGACAAAATTGAATGAAACTGATCAGGGTGCACCTGGAAACTGAAAGAAAATCTGGGAAGGCTTTGGAATGTTGCAGAATTCAATTTTGATGCCTAATGGGACTCATTCGCCACAGGTGGTGAATTAGCCCTGTTTCTGGTAAAATCTATCGGAACAGGTTTCGGGATGCCGAGAACACAAAACTTCATAAAAATCTTTTTCCAGCCTAGTAGTGGGATTCATAAAACATAGATGGTGAATTAGCCCACCTACAAAAATCTGCAAAGTCAAAGGTCAACTCTATGGGTCTTGATTTGTACTTTTCTACTTATCGGGTTGACGGATTTGAATCTGCAAAAAACAGGCTGAAAGATGTCTCCAAGCTTCAAATAGGGTTATGTTGAATTTTACAACTTTGCAACACCTTTTTGACACCTTTCTCTTTGAAAATTTTGTCTACAAGACCTGCAAACACACATGCAAAGAGGGGAAAAATGGTTAAGGGTTAGAGTATAGGGGTTTGCCTTGGTCAAAACCCAATTTGGTAATCAAACACTTGATAAAGAAATGAAATAAAGAAGGAATGATGAAAAAATAACATGCAAATGTCATAAACTCACCGAACCCTTGATGTTGAAGTATGAAGATATGCCAATGGTTGCTCCAAGATGCTTGATAATTGCTTGATTGAATGATGAGAATGCTAGAATGCTTAAATATTATGCTTTATGAATGAACTATGTTGATTGGGATGAATGGGGGTTAAAATGAATAGAAAATCATGTATTTATACACAATTATGCCCTAATTTCTCAAAAATACATCACAGGCCATTCTTAAGTCTTTAGGAATAAAAACTTGCTAGTAATTTAAGTTTATTTTGAATTTTGTGCCAAGAGGGACTCATTCGCCCCTAGTGGCAAATGGGTCCCACTCAAGGAATGTGAATGGGTGTTAGAAACTATATTGTATTAAATGATGCTTGTCAAGTTTTCATTCAAAAATACACTTAATTAAGGCCTGTAAGTGCATAAAGGGGCCAAATAAAGCATAAGAAAGGTGTATATGTTGATGACAAGTCTAGAAAAGCGTGAAATTTTGTTACAAGACTTTAAAACACTTTAAAATAAGACTTGGTAAGTGATAAAAGGGGTATGTAGGTGAATTATAATAAGAAGAGTCTAGAAAAGTGTGAAAATGTCATACAACACTTCACAACACCTTTACAAGACATGATAAAGTCTTAATGATTCATAAATATTCAAGACCTAATGTGAATGTGTGGGCCACATTGCAATACTAAATCAAGGTGAAATCAAGCCAAATAAGCACAAGGAGGGAGAAAACAAGAAAAAGTAAAATAGTTACTTTTTTTGTATCCACAGAAAGATGGTAGGTATTATGCTCTCACCTTGTGCAAACTTGGTGATCAGAAATCCAAACCCATATTTTTTTGTGTTTACCTCTTAGAGGGCCTGCTACCCCACTTTGAAAGGTGGGAATGACCCAAGTGATAACGTGCTAAATCTAAGTCCTTTCGAACTGTTATATAAATTTGTGATTGCAAGGAAAGTTTGCAATTAATGGGAAGTGGTACATGATAGCTCTCGAGCCAGTATCTTTATGACGTGAAAAGCCCTTATTCTAAGGGTTGGGAGACCTCTTGAGGGATTTTATCATAGTATCCCCTAAACTAGAAGCCCTTACTAGATACCTCTTATTCTTAGAAGCCTATCCTTTCGGTTGTTGCTTGGTATAGTGTAGGGTATAGTATCATGCTCGAAGATACTCACTACTAACTCCCTTGAGTAGAGATAGCAATTTACTCTTTGGTAATTTGAAGTTGGTGCGCTTGAGATGTGAGTGTCGTGGAGCGGAGCTAGTACCAACAAACTTCTAAGCTATCCGCTCTCGAAAGAGAGAAGTGTTTCACATTGATCTTGGGGTATTTTAGTGGGCTATACCAAGTATACAAACTTTTCTGAATAACTAGGATTTATGCTTGGATTGCAATAATCAAACAACATTTTATCTATTGTGTCTTGCATGTGTGTTCAAAACAAATCTCAAACAAACACCACACTTGAAATTTATGACATTCAAACCTTGGCACAAATTAGGCCAACACATCCAAAACAAGCTTGACATTCAAATATATTTAGACCAAGGACTTGCTCATTCATTCATCCATCACCTCATATTTTTGCATTAAACATTCCCCATATGATTAAACTTTAGGTCATCCTTTTAGCTTTCATAAACCTCTTGATTTGGAAGCTCATCGAACTTAGACTAGACCATAGCCTCAAATCTATATTCTCTTGACCTTATCTTTCAAACAACATTTATCCTAGTCCCCATCATTTAGGTTGGTTCCTCAGCTCATCAGTCCAGTTTGAGACCACCTTGTCAACATATCCTATCAATTTTTACTATATCCAAGGTCATTGACAATCAGAATAATTTCTATACCTATCTTAGTTTGATTAGCAACCATACTTAGGTTTTAGCCTTCATACTAGGTCACATTATTCCATCCCTTCATTCCACGCTTTGCATACCTTAGTCATAGACTATCGTCAATCTAGGTATCTTCATTAGGCATCCCTATAAAATCCAAAAAAAATAGTTACATTGCATTTAGGCATTACCCTATTTCAAAAAAATACCAAAAAATAGTCTTAGTCTCATACTTTCCACCTTCATTTTGAGCAAGCCTTATATGGTTGAAACTAGATTACAAAATAAAAATCAAGCAATGGATCTCTTTCATGATGATGATGACCTTTATAACCACACAAGAAACTTAAACTTTGGTACCTCTTCTAGTAAACCACCCAAGACATCTACCAGTCCTTTTGAAAATTCCTCGTAAGAGACCCACATGGACAAGTAGTTATAGAGGAAGTTGAAGTAGTTGCCCAAGACCCATAGGTTGCATCACTTGTAGATGAGATAGTGTTATTGGACCCCTAAAGGTTCTTGGCCAAAATTTTGCATAGTGGTGCTAAACTACCTCAGGGCTTTGACATATGCACACTTCAAGCAGCACCCACCCCAAACCAACAAAACTGAGGACTTAACATGTCTACATCTAGTGGTTCCAAGAACCCACAAACAAATGCTTTTATGCTACAAGGGGCTCCAACTCAAACTTCCACCTTGATTCCTGCACCCTTATTTGGAACACAACCAATAACACAATTAGGGACATACTCCACAATGCAACCAATGACACAGTCCCTAACAAAGTCCATGTCACAACCTCTTGGTTCTACACCTAATCCATTTGACACAATCAAAATATCTTCAAATCCATTTGGAGCCTCAAATTTCACAAACACCACATTGTCAACTCCAATTGGAACATCTAGGGCCTTGAACACCATGTTATCAAATCTTTTTGGCACAAATAAAAGGATTAGAGCTTATATTCATGGAAGCAACACAAACACCATTGTGCCACAAGGTCCTAGCATAAAGATTCCCCAACAAGTAAATACACAAGGTTCCTTCCAAGTCAATAGTCAATACAAACAAGGTCCAAACACTTCTAATCCTTTCCAAATGAAATCTAATACCAACACATCATACATTCCAACTCATACCACACACATCCCTTAAGTCCAAGTTCCAATTCCAACTCAAACATTTACACCACAAATCTAAATTCCAAACATAACTCAAACATCCATACCTCATATCAACACCAACATACCATCCCACACAAACATTGGATCACAAAACACGAGTTTAGGACCTTACCAAAATGTAGTAACAAATACTGTAGGCACAACACTCACATCATATGATGTCCTAGCCAATCAAATGTTGGCCTTGTAAAATCACGTAGAAACCATGACATTGACAAACAAGAAGACTTACTCTATTGAAGAGTTATGTCCTTACCCATTTGATAGGACATTATACATGCCTCCTCTTCCTCCAAATTATGTCATGCCAACTTTACCTAAATATAAAGGAAGAGGAGACCCCATTGAGCATGTGAGGGAATTTCATACGACCTTAATTGTCATTGCTTCAGAATAAACATACTTAATTCAACTATTTCCTAGGAGTCTCACAAGAAATGCTTTAGACTGGTTCGCCCACCTAACTATGGGCATTCGAACCTTCGACGAGCTAGCTGACAAGTTCATCACCCACTTTTCCTTCAATATCAAAAATGACATCATTATTGCTACCTTATGTTAAACTAAACAAGAAGAGGGTGAAGCATTTATAACATTCTTCCATAGATGGAGAAGTTTAGCTAGCTGTTGTCCTGTTGAAATTCTTGAAAAATAGAAAATTATCATGTTCATCCAAAACATGAACACAAATTTAAAATATGCATTGGAAACCCATTGTTGTTCCACATTCGCCGACCTAGTTGAAAAAGGGGCTATCCTAGAGAAAACCCTATTGCTAAAGGGGAAATTAAAACTTATACCAAAACACAAAAATCCCAAGGGACATTAAATGATAAAAATAAGTTTTGGTCTCGTAACAGGAATGTGACAAACAATGGAGTCGTAGACGCCAAAGCTATGAATAGAAAAGGTCCCGCATTAACTCTCAAAGCACCCAACACAAACAATAACACATCATATGTCCCTGACCAAGTGGCTAATATGGTACAAAATAATCAAGAACAAGGACCCCCAAGACAACCAAGGCAATACTCACACAAAAAATACACTCCTTTACCATAACCAATTGAATTTGTCCTAAAGAAGCTAGTACGATCAAACGCTATACAACTCCAAAAGCCCAAACCATACTACCTAGGACAATTCAAACCCTCTTGGTGGGATGACAATGCCTTTTGTCATTACCACCGCATCAAAGGGCATAAGACCTCATCATGTTGTCAGTTAAATAACATGATTCAAGACCTAATTGAAAATGGTACCATAGAGGTCGAGGGACAACAACGAACTTCCAATAAAGACCATACGATTTTCAAGAATCCATTGCAAGACCATGGTTCCAAAAAACCCTCCAGTTTGGGTCAAAGGACAGACAACCATGCCAATTATACCAATGCCTTTTTTGACTACAAAATTATTAACCACCTCTGAGCTATTGACGATCATGTTAACATGATCACCATTTAAAAGCAACCTAAATGCGCCATTACTACCTACAGGGCAAAGATTACCATATTTGGTCCTCCTCCAAAGCATCTACAATCCAAAGCCCAATACAATCTTGTTGACCAATTGGGCAAGACACATGCACATATTTCCATCCTTGAGCTTTTGTGCATATCACCTAAACACAAAGCTATCCTCGATAAGGTTCTGAAAGAAAACTTTGTCCCTACCGACCTAGACGTCAACCAATTTGAAGCCATGGTTGGATATTTGGCCAACTCCCACCATGTCTCTTTTTTCTGACAAAGATCACTCTACATCCAAGTCAAGCCATAACGACACATTACATCTTGAGGTCTTCATCCGCAAAAACAAGGTCAAATGAGTCCTAGTAGATGGCAGAGCTAGATCAAGAAAATTTACACTTTGAAACTGGTGAAGGCATTGGGCCTCTCTAAATCATGTGTAGACACAACTAAAAGCATTTTCATCAAGGCCTATGATGATGAAGAATGTTCTTTCGAGGGCGTTATCATACTACCTATCAAAGTTGGATTGACAGTACTAGATACCACATTCCAAGTCTTGGATCTTGAACTACCATACAACCTACTTCTCAGCTGACCATGGATCCATGCCATGAAAGTTGTACCATCTGCATACCATCAATGCCTCAAGTTTCCTCACAAAGGCACTGAGATTACAGTCACAGGAGATCTCAACCCCTTTCAATATTGCAACAATTTGAGAGGGACTACTCAATTCCAAGTGCATGTCAACCAAGAGGCCTTATCATATCACTACATTGATCCATCTTCATTGACCAAGTCATCTACTCCATTTACTGCAACATCAAAAACAAAAACTGAGTAACAATAATATAATACCAATATATTATATATAATAGCAGTTTTGTTGGTATTAAGGGAAACCAACCTTCCATTAATCCATTCCAACACTCCACATCCTATTCTAACCAACCTTCCACTAATTCATTCCAAGCCCCTACACCCAATCTTACCTTGTCATCCACTAGTCCATTCCAATCCACTACATACCAATCTACTATACCATCCAATAAGGCCACAATAATTAATGCTCTCCAAGGATGACTAGCAAGGAAACTTGTTCAACTTTGAAATGAAAGGAAACTTAGACAATCCAGTCAAATTATTACTCATACACCATAATATTAAAGCATATTATTATATATATCAACCATATATATATAATACCAACAAAACTTCTATTAATATAATATTATATTTGCCTCCTTAATCAAAAAACTATTGGTATTATATTATATTTTTATATAATACAAAATATAATTAATATATTATATATATTTTATATAATACAAATTAAATTATATAATATAATTATATTTATTATATATAATAGTATATAGGTTATATTATTATTATATATTATATTCTATACATATGAAATTATTATAATTAATAATTAATATATTTTTATATAGATCAAATTCAATTAATATATAAAAAATATGATAGTTTAATTGATCTTTGGAGAGATTAAGAAAAAGAAAGAGAGATAGAGGGGGAGACAATTCTATATATAGAGATGCTATGTTAATATTTTAGAGAGTATGTGTTTGTGCATGAATGCACTCCATGTGGCTATATTAAACAATTAATAATAAGTGCTAAATAATGGAATGAAATAAATTTAGATAAATCTACATTTTTTCTTTAAGAAATTAAGTATTATTGATTATGAAATATTTGCATACAAATTTAAAACATAAACCAATGCAAATGAAAAGAGAAAATTGCCATTGACAAAAAATATTGCAAATGGAAATAGAATGTTCCCATCCAGATGTTAAATCAATATTTATTTGGCTTTTATGTGATAAGTGAGATTTTGGAGTCTTTTACCTGATATTTTAGAGGAATGTACCATTAAACTGGTTTACCATTAAATGACAGCTGAAACTTATTTTCCAACGACTCAATAGTGGTTTGCAAAAACTCAAAAGATAGAGAATGAAAGAAAGAAACAAATTTAGAGAGAGAGAGAGAGACTTTTGATTGGTTGTTTTATGCTAACAATCCTAGGATGGCATGTGTTCTTGGGGAGTTATGCTCAAGGTAGCATATCATTTGATTAAGGATATGATAATTCACTTTAAGATCTCTTCAATGTACCCATTGCACACTTAAGTATAGAGAGATGAATTTTTCATAGCCCGTGGTGAATTTTCCATGAGATGAATTTGTCATGGTGGTGAATTTTCCATGAGATGAATTTCTCATGACGGTGAATTTTCCTAGAGCCATTTAAATTATATAATACATAAAAAATTATAATAATATACTATATATAAATTATTTATATAGTTCACTGTCTAAAGACATAAATATACACAATAAATTACTTAGATATGACATTAGTGTGGTGAATATAATAGTTAATACATAAAATTAAAAAAAAAAATTGATAATATTATTATATAATACTAATAAAATAAAATAATAATAACATATAAACAAAATCATTTTCTAAATGACCTACCGATTGACCAACTCTAAATCCTTTTAAATGAGACAAATTTATTTTCCACAACCATATTGTTGTCCATACATTTATCTATCAACCATCAACTCTTTGTATCCATTTCTAGTTTCTCAAATGTTTTTATCTTGTTTGGGACATGTTTCACTTAAAAGAGTTTTATTTTTTATTTTTAACAAATTACCATACAAATCATCTTCGGTATTTGATGATAACAAGTAATAATGATGAAGTAGAGATTAATAGCAGGGTAATTGCCTTGTGATCTTATGGATTGTTTTTGGCACGTGGCGGTCAAAAATTGAAAAAAAAACTCTTTTGGCAGACATGTATGAGCGCGACCTTTGACCAAACCGGTAGTTAAGTCCGAGCCAATGATATAAATAATAATAATAAATTACGTGAATAGGATATAGGATGTCACAACCTTCTCATGGCACCGACTTTAGAAAAAACATCAATAATAATGTGCACTAATTACTTTTTCTTCTTCTTTTAGAGGTTTTATTTAATTTTTTTATTACTTTGTAATTTGTTGATATTAGAAGTATGTATTAAAGATTGATTAATGGTTGGTTTTTAAATTAAGAATTAAATATTAAGGGATATTTATTTTATCAAAGTTGTTTAAAAAATTAATTTTGTGTAAAGTTGAGTTCTTTTTTTTGTGCCATCTATTTATCCATTACCCATATTCATATACACTTATTGTCTATCCCATCCACATGTTTACATATTCTTATACATTCACCCTTTTCGCTTATGTATTACACATATGCACATGTTTCTCACTTTGATTTGGCCTCTTTCATGTTTCAGAGAGGTAGCGGTTGTGTAAATGCTCTCATGGTTGTAGACTCATTGTTTCTAAATTTAAAAATTAAATTCAAATTTAGCCAACTGTCATCTTCACCCTTTCCACATAGACTGACAAATTACCAATTTGTATGATGTGTTGATAGATCCCTATATTTAAAGACATTCATTGCATTCATTTTAGACAAACAAGATTTGAAAGTTATATTCACATAGCATTTTTCAATTGGAACAAATAAAAGAATTTTAGTTCTACACAAACATCCTAAGAACATATTCATGACTGAAGAGTTGTTTTCAATCATTTATACACATTTTCTATGGGTTAATCTAGGAGAACATGTCCCCTTATGACATATCGATAAGCCTATAGAGGTATTTACAAATATAATCCCCTTGTGACATACTAACAAGCCTATGAATGTATTTATAAATACCACTAATTCTTAGAGATTAAAGGATGTAGAAGAAACTAAGATGAATTAGACAAAGCAAAGGTTAGAAGTTTGCAAATCCCACAATACAAATTTACAAGTATGAAGTATATTTGCGACACGCCCTCCGGTACCACGGGACAGGGGGAGACTAGAACTCGTGACCAGCAGAGCCGCAACGAAATTACTTAGCCAACCGAGCTAGGGCCCCTGCCTTAAATTCCATACATTCTTTATTTACATAATTAAATATTTATTATTTTTTACACTTTACTTACTTAAAATAACTAGTACAAATTACTAAACTATCAATTTTAATTCACAATTTGTTAATCTATACTTATTTGGATATAAATTAAACTTATTTTATTATAATGACATTTATATATAAGTTTGATGTAACAGTAAATTGGACTCTATGGCTTAAATTTGAGGGTCAACCCTACTTGTCAAGCAATTTTTTTGTGACGGTCATTTATTTAAAGTTGCCTTTCAAATATTAAAGGTTATCTATTTTAAGAAAAATATATGTAGATTGAAAAAACATATATAATAATAATTACATAGAAATTTTGACAGTTTAACTAAAAAATTACCTTTCAAGTGATACAGTATTCTTAAAATTTTAACTGTATTTTACAGCTAAAATGACTAAATACGGCCATCAAATTTAAGCCACAAATTCGAGTAGTTCAGATAATTGAATTCCAAAATAAGAATGAGGTGAAATATCTCAGTTGTAACCTCCCCAACTTAGAACCCCAAAAAGTTGTTCCCAATTATGATCTCCCCAACTTTTATCGATTAAATAAATATTCTCTACGAAAGGAGAATCGCGAAAATTTGTACATTAGTCAAAAGGTGAATTTACAATCTCGTATGAGCTATTGCAAATAACACACGTTTTGACTCTCAATACACTGCGCTCTTTAGTATGTAGATATATGTATATATATGTCAGCGTCACCAGCACTGGCTGTAAACAGCACATCCCTGATAGGCATGCAGGGTTGCATTAAAAAATTCGAATGGGTATCATTAGCCGATGGTTTTCTGACGAATTTTTGCAGTTGGCTTTCAGTAAATCACAATTCTGTGTAGCATATTTCCTCGGATCGCACATTGTTTTGTAATACAGACAGGGATCCAATTGAAAGAATGAGAATCTGAGGAGAATAAATCACAATAAAGAATTAACCAAAGCGGGTAAAGAGAATAAAACATTGCCCAGATCAGGAAAAAGAAGAAAGAATCTCTACGCAAATCATTAGAGATGGCACAAACAACACACAAATCATGTACCGCAGGGCTACTGAAGTTGCTGCTAGTATTGTTGGCCATGGCACTGTCAGTATACATTGTGGGTCCTCCTTTGTATTGGCAGTTCATGGAGGGTCTGCACTCAGCTTCCTGTTCTCCCTGTGTATGTGATTGCCCTTCAGAAGCAAGACTCAGCATTATTCCTCCAGGTGTGTATTCTTTACTGTAAAAAATGTCTTGCCGATTCTTTTCCAAACTTAAACTAGGAATCTTTGTGAATGATAAGTTAAAGGCCATATAGATAAACCAACAGAGGATTTGTCGACGGCTGCTATTTGTAAGCATTATCAAGGTGAATTGTAGACAATGATTTGTTGGCATACTACTCCAGATCTTATATTTTTAGATTGGGATGAGGAGGCTCAGGGCCCAAACACTAACCCATATTTATTAACGTCTTATTTGCAAGCTCGGCTGCCGATAGATTTTAGATGGGTATATGCACAGGTCGCTCTGTAGGCCAGTTGATTCCGATAACCCAGGGATCACACCCAATTACAGGAGGAATCATCCCACTCCTGCAAATGGTAAAAGCCCAATAGTCTCACCTCTGAGTACCCGGCATGAGGGTTTTCCTCAACTGGTATAATTATTATATCTGTTAGCCTCACATTTTCTTATCCTTTATTGCTGTCACGAGGCTTCCTATTTGGGAGTTTTTATCTGTTGAGTTGTCGGTAAAGGGTGATCCTATTACTAAGGACCTCAAATATGCTGCATATGTGAGCATATTCAGGGCAATGCAGAAGCACACCCTTTTCTTTTTGAGTGTAAGAGGACATCCTGTTTCAGCTACGAAGTTACATGAAAATTGAAATAGTTCTTAGTATCTTGTAGTTGTGATCACAGTTTCATCCACCTGAGAACTTGGGGGTTGGATATATGGGTCGAGAAGGATTGGATGCTTAATTCACATTCCTCTTTGATTTGATATTACCTGTTTTCTTTACCAAAGGTTTCTGCTGCACTCAATTCTTATCAGCAGACATATCCAGTCATACAGACTTTAACTTTAATCAATTGTATTTTAATTATGTGAGTGAGATCTAGTGATTGGTAGGTGCTTTTTCAAGCCTGATGTCTGGAGTGGCTTTTTTATGCATTCCGAGTATTTAGCCACCCACAGACATCATGGGATCTAATATTTTGGCACATTGATCCAGTCACGTGGAATCTGAACTTCTATCTATTAAGGTTAATTTTTCATCTTCGGAATCCTTGCATCTTTGTTTTCTCAATAGTGAAGGGCAAGAATTCTGGTTATTTGTGGGCACTTCTTGTTTAGTCTTTGTTTTCTTGCTTTCTAATTAATAGTTGGGTTCTAAGGCACTTAGATCCATCATAGTGTAATCACTGTCTCTGGCTGTGAAATGTATTTCTGATTGACTGTAGAATAATATTTTTCTGTTATATCAAAACACTTTATCTGCCTGGTTTCATGGTCACATTGGGAGTGAATTATGTCTTAAATGTGAATATGTCCATACGTTCTGTGTGTTATCTGTATGATTACAAGATAAGCAATGCACCATACTTAGGTCTGTCTAGATGTGCCTTGAAAAAAGGTTCAGAAAAGAAAGCAGGTGTTATGTGGAGGATCGGGCTGAATTTTTATCCACTAGTGAAATAATCTTAGATGAGAAACTGCTGACACACAAGAGAGCTTCTTTTACAAAACATCATACTCATAAAATTGAAACTTACAAAACTTAGGAACAAGACATGGACATTAAGAAATGCTTTGACTTTATTATATAGGTCCATGCTTCTTATTTTTCATGGATTGATTTTTAACTGAATAATTTATTTAATTAAGAAAGCTATTACATGCACACCTGGCTATTTGGTAAAGATGGATTCTACCTTTTGGGGAATACTCCAAAGAGTAATAATTTGAGCTATCATAGAAAGTGCTATATTCTATGGTAAGTGCTACATCTCTTTATATAATTACTTCAATTTATTTCCAGAAAAAAGGAATGCCCGTAAATTTCTCTCTTGTTTTCATTATAATTTTATTACATCAAACTTGAGCAAGTTGTTTGGAAGCAAGCAGATTTTTTAACCTTTGGAAGAGTTATAAATGATTTTTTTTTTAAATTATAGAAAAGTAAATAATAAATATGGATAGAGGAAAAAACTTCTAGTTGTATCTGGAACATTTTATAGAATGCATTCTCAAAGCACAATGGACAACATTTTAGAAATTGCACATCAGGGTAACAAAATAGAAATAACTGGTCAACTCCTTTATGAATCACATGAGTATCTGTTTGTATACCATAGGCATGGAGCTACCCTTGAGCCCTGAGTCTCACCAGCTTATAAAATGTATTGAAAAACACATTCTTGGATAGAGTTTGAGATTTTGTTTTGCATGTTCTTTTAAAATTTGAGACACATTTTTTGTTGCAAGAATTGTTATATATCCATAAATTTGTTGTCCTTAATGCATCATCTAAACATACACTGTATGTCACTTCAAAATACTGCGTATATACTGAGTGAGATTTGACAGTAGTAAGATTACTGAAATTTTGTCAAGAGAATGTATATTTTATCCAAATGCACATATTATTCCTGAGCTTGTTGGAGGCTTTATAAATGATCTAATGCCTTTGCTTTTGTGTATTTGCTCTATTGTTTAGTTTTAATTATTTCTACTGATAATTTTGTATTTGTTGATGCAGGTTTGAACAACCTTTCTTTAGCAGGTTAGCTCAAAGTCTCTCTTATGATGGTTTGGGGTGTTTCTTGTAACTATGGAATATTGTTAAATTTTTCTGTTGTTTATTTTGCTGCATTCATATAGGTCAACTTTATATTCAAGCATATGTTTTTTTTCAGTCCAGGCATAATTCTATAGTGATTCAATTTTATCTGATTACTGTGTCCCATATATCTTTTAGATCAGAATAATCAATAAATGACTCAGGAGTATGCTATTTTAATATTCCTGATGACTACATTTTTCCTTATGCTGTCCAAGGTGAACTGGTATCCATAAATTTTTAATTTCTTCTGACAACATTTTAGAAAGGAGAGCAAGTTAAAAATTACAATGCACAACAAACTCAAAAAGAATGTTAGTCATATATCTTTGTCGCCAATCTCTGTGGACCACAAGCTTCAACATTAAGTTTCAACCACAAAAGCACAATATTTAATGCAGTTGCCTTAGTGTAAGAGAGAATAGTCTAAGAAAAGTTTCAAAATAGAAAGCTAAGTACAACACTTCAAGGAAACCACGAATATTGTAAATCAACTTTAATGAAATATTGTGGCACTCATATTTGGATGATCGTGGTGATGCTTCGTTCTCTGTTCACAAATCTGTTGAAGAAGGCGAATTCGTTGGAGCTTAGCATACCATCAAGAATTAGAGTCGTACTCAGGAAGGCAAGTATAGTTATCTGTTGGATGTCATAGGCAACATGGCTACGGAATTTGTTTTCCCCTCAATTAGATAGCTGACTATATTTTAATGGCTACTCATAGATTTTTGAAGATTTTCTCTAGTTTTTCTAGAAATGCATCTTATATTGGATGATGAAGAATGAGATTTACATCATTTGAGCATCATAGTTACATGAAATGCCAAGACCAAAGCATTGTTTAATGAAAGATAGAAAGGCTAACATCTAAGTTTTGCCCAAAAGATAGAGTCAAATCATTTGGAAAACATAAATCTGGGCTTTACATGCATAGCCAGATCCCTTTTAAAGTTATTAATGCTTATAAGTTTAGAGGGAAATTATCTTCTTCAAGAGTTGTATTGCATCTTGTTCAACAGATGAAATTAGCAGTAGACAACTGTACCACATGCCACAAACCTTTACATGTCTCTGATCATCCAAATGTGGGCATCACTAAGGTAGAGGATTGGTAGATAAGTAATTTAATTTTGCTGCAAAAAGAATCAAAATGTCTTTACAGATGGACATTACAAGAAATATGATCAATTCTCTTTTTTCTCTTCCAGATACACGTGAAGAATCAGATTCACAACTCTTCTGAACTGTTATTTGATCTCCATACCTTGGTGAAGCAGTAATCACATAGAAGATTTAATTTTGACTTCCAAAATGTTTGACATGTCTTTTGCCTTCTTTTGTCTGGGTCATGAATTTCCAACACCCTCCTTGCATTTATGCCAGAGATGTCGCCAGCGCTATAGGCTTTGGCCTATGCATATACAAAATGGTGAATGGGATTGTGGCACTCTACTCGCCAATGCAGAGGGAAGGGAATGGAGCACTTTGCTCCACCGGATGTGTTGGAGTCCCCCCTCTCTATAAAGGGGATGCCCACCCAACCCAGTACCAATCAACAGGTGGCAAATCAGTAGGTAGTAGTGTGGTCAAGTGCTCTGCTTGCCCTCTCCCAGGGTGGGTGGGAAGAGATAGTGACCGTTCAATAGGTTGGTACCAGAACTGAGGTTTGATTAAAAAAAACATTTCTTTATCAAATATGTCTTTTTCTGTCATAATTATAAAAAGACCCTCTGTATCTCAACTTTCTATCTCTCTATCAAGGCCTTGAATTTTCAAACTAAAGTTAGAAAACACAGCTTTTAGGTATCAATCTAAGCAACTCCCAGACAACATTTTCAATAAGATATTCAGTTAATTTTTGAGCATTATTTAGTTCTCTCAATGTGAGAAATTTTATAATTCCAATTTGGAAGATCCTTACAATAGGAAATCAAAAAACCTTGCATGCCAATCGTTTTTTAGCATAACAAGAAAATAGGCCAAGCTGTTCCCATGGGAAATGTTAACTCTAAATAAGCCTCAGTGCTGAAACTTTTGCATTTTGTGTCCTTTCATGATTCCAGTGAAGGCAGTCTATCACTAATTGCTAGGCATTCCAAATTTTCTTAAGCAGTGCTGAATTAAAGAGTTTAAACTCCTTTGCATGCCCAATTATATTGCTAATTGAAGAAGCCTCCTTTTCCTTAGTTGTGTTGGAGTGTCATTACTTGATGTTGGATTGGAATCTGACAGATAGCCAGGGACCAGTTTCCCTGGCTATCTGTTTTCCTGTAGGAATACATGTTGAGTTCTAATATTTGTGATGTTCAGATCTCCTTTATACCTCGGGGCAGCTCAAATAATCCAAGCCCCCTCGATTTCCACAAAGGAAACTTTGTGATGTTACTCATCATTTGTATCTTGTTTGAGAGAGGAAAAGACAGGTGTAATAAATCTGTTTTGTTTCTATAATTTTGATGACAATGCTTCACAATCAACAGAAGATCTTGGCATATTTCACATTATGATTTTCAAACTTGGCCATTATCTAGCACCATCTTTTAATCATAGAGAGATGAGTGCCAAATGGGATGCCCAAGTGCCAATTTTATTATTTCCACTTCTTGTTGAGCCAAATAGGTGGGTTTTCTTCACCAATAAGAAAGATCTTGGTTTTGTGCTCACTCACTTTTTGCAGAGTTAGATGATGGGTGATGACTGAATTATTTGCAAAATACATATTGACCAATAGATTGCCTCTTTGCTACATTATTCCTTGGTGTGCCTTTGTAGTCTAGTAACAATTATTCCAGTGCATACGACCACATAAAGGTAAGCTGTTAGAGGGAAACCCTACCTAATAGACCTTAGAAAGTGAATTGGTTTAGAAGTGTTTCTGCTGGCACAATCCTTTCAAAGCATGTTTGAATAGAGTCACCACAAACTTATGAAAAAGATACCAAAGCAAAGTCACTCCACCATTTTTAGAAGAGCTTTTTCTCTATTCACATTCCTTTTCAATTGCTTCCCAAGTTATTATAAGATTGTGAAGGATAAATCTGCTTTTAACAAAGCCAGAATTTTCTATCTTAATCACCTTGGAAACAAGAAACTTTAGTCCTCTAAGCAAGTGCTTTGGCTAGAATTTTGTAAGAAACATTAAGGTGTGTAGTACGGTGCAAGCCCCAGGCCATTTCTTTTTTGAAACTCTAATTAATTCTCTCCATCTCTTGCTTTTGGTAGCTTCTTGAATATTTCAAAATAATCTCATCCAATCTTTTACAAATTACCATATTTCCTTTTAGAATTTGACTGGAAGGCCATCCAGCTTTGGAGACTTCTCATCTTTATTTATCTCATAGCTGCCTCCAGTTCAACAAACTTAAACACTATCAAAAGTCTATACCTTTTCATAGTTTACCTCCTTCCTCGGAACAACTGATTTGACTAGTTTAGTGAAAATGTATCTTGTAAAACATTTTTGCCTATTAGTTGTGAAAATCTTCTGAAATGATCTTAGAAGATTTTTCAAATTTGCTCATCTTTTGTTTAAGTTCCTTAAGGATCCCAAAGTTCTTTTTAATTCATTTTTTCTTTTCAACTGTTGTAAGTAGAACTTTAAGGGTGTATCACCATCTGTAATCTAGCACATGTACTAAGAACTCTTACCATGTAATCTAAAAATTTGCTGATCTGGTTTTGTGGCTTTGCTGGGTATTCCTTTGTATCTCTTTATTAAATAGTTCAATGCTAGGTCTTGTTGAGACTGGTGTATGTGGGCACAAATTTGACTCGCTCACTCTTCTCGTGTTGGCAACCATCCTACCCCATTGTCAAAGAAACTGTCATGTGCTCAATTGCTGGCTCCCCGAAAAGATTCAATTGCTGATCTGGTTTTGTGCAGTATAAAAGACTATTTCACAACCTCCAATATGGTCACCATCCTATTCAATTGTAATAAAATCCCCTTCAAGCATGCATTCAGCAATTGGGAGCATGATGGCCATCCAATGCCAAAGTTGAGTCTTGTATGAGGCATCATTGGAGGCATACACTGAATAAAATCCCATACCTTACTTGTCAGTAGTATGGTCAACCAGAAACACCTAAGCATATGGTTCTCCCCTTTACTAGTAATACATGGTGGTGCCATGGTATAGGCTAACCTCCTTTGCCTTTATCACAATTAGTGGAAATCCATTTCCTATTCCAACGACTATGTATCAGCATGTATAGCCAGGACTTGGTGATTTTAATTTCTTAAAAGTAAGACTGTGGGAGACAACTGTTTGGAAAATAAATTCTTGTTTAAAATTTATGTTTTTTAATCAAGCCCCCTTAAATAACTTTTTTATGGTGTTGAACATGCCAACAGGCTGGAAACACCTAGAAGTCTTTTAGAACAAGGAAAACAAGCTTTCATAATGTGTGACTTTTGAAAATTTGTTACCTTAGGGAAATACCCCAAAGGGAAAGCTTGGTGCCTGATTGGTTTAAAAGGAGTTGTTTGTCGAAAGCTAATAAGCTAAAATCTCAAAAGCTTTATAAGCTATAAAGAGTTGCCTATGAAAATCATAATAAGTGAAGATAAATGGCCCTCATCTTTGGGCATAAGAAGACAAAAGTAAAATCATCAAGTGTCGATAATAGTAATAAAATTCACAATGAAGAGCAAATTCAGGCAGAGCAGAGCGAACAGAATAGAAAGGTGCAAAGGATGTCAATGTGCCACAAAAATATCCATTGTGCAGAATAAATGTGCCACAAAAATATCCATTGTGCAGAATAATTGGTTTTCTTGCCTTCCTTCACCCACTCCCTTTCCCGTCTCTAGTGCAAATGTCATCCCCTTGGCAGCAGAAAGAGCTTTTTCATTTCTACTGCTGCAAGCTTTGCTAAAGGCCTGAAAATAACAATTAAGATTGAAAGTGAAGAATTGCAAAAGGAAAAATCCCACCTCATTAATACTGCTGTTGTAATAAAATTCGAAGGCATCTAGCCAACACGCACTGGTCTGGAAAGATGGATTCATGAAAATTGGGGTGAAAGCATCAAAATAAAGTATTTCCCGAAAGGCTTCTTCATAGCTTGTTGTTCCAACCAAGACAGCAAGGATAAAATTTTAATAGGGTGCCCATGGTTTCTCAAGGGAGCAGGACTCTATCTCCAGGGATGGCAGCCAAACCTGGATTCTCAAAATTGCAAAATCAATGAAATTCTGGTTTCACTTCAGCTTAGTAACCTTCTGGACAAATATTGGGATCTCAATCATTCTTGAACTGATTGGAAATGCCCTCAGAAAATTTAAATGTGCAGATGATAATACCTCTCACCGGGATTCAAGAGTATTTGCACGAATTTGTATAAAAAAACCACCAGCTTCTCCCCGTCTAGAGCAGATTCTCCTTGAATCAGGTGCAGAGTGTTAGAAACAATTGATTGAATTGGAGGGTAGGATTCCCCTGTCATTGGTGCCAAGAATCAAATAACCCCAGTAAAAATTGTCCTTTGACTCCCAAGTGAAAGCCACAATCAGTTTGGAAATGGATTAAATTTTTTATTTTCAAATTCTAAGGAAACAGATCAGGAGCCATTAGAAGCCCTTTCAATTTTGAAGTTGGTGGGAAATATGCTTCCTCCCATTTGACAAATTTTGACCTTTGAATTCTCTTCGACCATAAATGATACGGCAAATTTGGATGAATTCACTTCAAATTTTCCTCATTTCAGCTAGAGATGACAGTTTTGGTGGAGCCCTAGGACATCAATAAGGAAGTGGCAGACTTCTTTGAGGATCTATTGTGTTGCTAGAATGCCTCAAATTTACCTCATCAAACTTCTTCTAAAAAATATTTTGCACCTGATCACCAATGATCAGAACTAGGCCCTAAAGGCTCCCTTCATAGAGGATGAGGTTAAGGCAGCTCTTTGTCGGCTCCATCTGGATAAAGCCCCTGGGCCAGACAGTTTATGAGCCATTTTATTTCAAAGAATTTGGAACATTGTGGGAAGGATGTTTATTCAGTAGTGGTAGAATAAAAGAAGTCCAAAAAGATGTTAAAGAATTTCAATAATACTTTAATAGTTCTCATTCCTAAAAAAGCAGATCCTATCTCTTTTGCCGATTTCTGTCCTATCTCACTTTGCAACACAATAAATAAGATAATCTCTAAAGCGATAGCCAATAGATTGAAGTTAACCTCCCTGAATTGATCTTGGAAGACCAAGGTGGATTTATGCCTAGAAGATCCATCATCGATGTAAACCTCATTTCTCATGAAGTTATCCACTCACTTATCTCATCTAGAGCTAATTGTATCATCATCAAGTTAGATACAAGAAAAGCATGACAGAGTAAATTGGAGAATTTTGATGAAAATTTTAGAAAGTTTCAGCATCTGTTTTCCTTGAAGAGAGGATTTCCAGCTATATTTCTAACCCCAAATTTTCAGTATTGGTAAATCGTCCTCCTTTTGGTTTCTTTGCTCCCTTAAGAGAACTTTAGTAGGGAGGATCCCCTTTCCCTCTTACTATTCATTTTGATGGTAGAGGCTTGGGGAGACTGATTTAGAAAGCCTGCAAGTTGGGCACCTGGCAGGGAATTCAGGTGGCAGCTGGTTTGAGCAATGTGTTCCATCCCTAATTTGTTGATGACACTATATTCTATACGGGAAAGCATTGTGTGAAGAAGTAGACACAATAAAAGAATTATTGAATGAATTTTTGGCAGCTTTTTAGCCAGAGAAGAAATCTGTAATGGAAAACCAAAAGTATTCAGAGATCTTAGCCAGGGAAAATGTGTCTTGGAAACAAAAATCCTAAGTAGCCGGTTCAGGTTTGGGTTTGGGGGTTTGGTTCGCCGGTTTGGCAAAATTTTTTGGGGGGTGGGTTTGGTTCATTAGTACAAATTACAAAAACATGTAAAAATATCTATCTATCTATCTATATATATATGCAGCCTAGAAGCATGAATTAGGATTAGAATATCACATAACATCATATAAACAACAAAACCACCATAAACTTGAATGTCATTTAAAACATGCATGATAAATATTCATTGTTCAAACTTCAAGTTCAATATTACAACACTTTTAAAGTTTTAATCAACCATATCAATGCCAACATTGACATTAGATGAAGTAGGAAGACTAAATGAATCACAAGTAGTGCCAATGGCACCATCACTAGCACTAGTATTGTGCCCATGCTCCTGTTGGATTTCCGACTCCTCATATGCAATATGGTGGGAACTGCAAGCATCCAAGTCAGTATCCTCTGGCACTATATCCCACAACTTTGTCTCCCCTTCCTTGTAGTCAGGTTGTTTGTGTGAAAGGAGACGCAAGTTGGAATGCACATATACTAAGTTCTCAGCTTTTTTTGAGAGCAATTTATTGCGCTTTATTGAGTGGATGAAAGAATATGTGCTCCAATTCCTCTCAGATGCGGATGAACTAGCAACCTATGAAGACAAAGTAAACAATTATAAAATTATAAATGAAATTATGAAAAACTTTTAAAACTAAAATATGAAAACTTTTAAAACTAAAATATGAAAATTTATTAAACTTGTGATAAAATTTTGATTGCAAGGGGCTGCAAATATTGGAAATATTGTCCATGGAAGTACCATCAACTATGAGCATCCTTTAAGAACCTATCACGGGAGGCATCAACATCTAGATGATTTGAGTGCACAAAATCAGTGAACTCATTCGTGACTACACTTCGCAAATCTTGATTAGGGAAGAGTCGCACAAATGCTGCCTTGTACCCTTCAGCCACTTCTAAATCTCTATATGGAGGAAGCCTTCTTGGCTGTGAAAGAAGTTGACTGCTGTAGTATTTTGGAGTCAATGCAAAGGCAAGAAGGTGTAATGGAGTTGTCATTTTGTTCCATCTTTCTTCAACAATTGTTTGCACTTGTTTGAAGAAAGTCTCTTCAGGGTCTTGCTCTCTTGCATTTATGGTGCACTTGATCTTCTCAAGCATTGAGTCTATACCATCATATATCTCTCCAATGCATGGCTTGTCCATGTCAGTATAGCGAATCATACTCAAAATGGGCTCAGTGAAGCTAAGGAGATACTCCACACGATCCCACCATGAGTCATCTAATATCATGCTCTTAATTCTTGTTGCTCTTTCAGTGCTACTTTGCTTCCATATAGACCAATTGGTGCTAATCACCATGATAGAAAGTGCCTGCCTAACTTTCACAAGTCGTCTCAAGATGATTGTATTAGAGGCAAAGCAGGTCTCTACAACCTATTGCAAATTAAAAAAAATAATTAAAATTTAAAAATAAACTTTAAAGAAGAATTTAAATTAGAATGCACAATCAAATCATGAAAATCAGAAAATGACAAATGTAAATATTACTTCACTCACCTTTAATAACTCCAAATTTGAAAATGTTCTAAAGATCCCTTGAAATAAGTGGTGGTTGGTGACGAACATCTGAATGTCCTCAGCCTCAGTATACAATTGTTTGATCCATGCAATTTTATTCCCAATCTTTTGCAGCATAAGATTGAGTGAATGGACCATACAAGGTGTCCAAAAGATATGTGAATATCTTTCCTCAACCAACAACCCTGTAGCTCTACAATTCTTCGCGTTGTCCGTTACAACTTGAACAACGTTGCGGGCTCCCACTTGCTCAATGGCTGCAATAAAAATATTAGCAATAAATTGTCCATCTTTTACTTGCCCCTCACAATCCACGACTTTCAAAAACATTGCCCCTTTAGGGGACACCGCTATGACATTGATCAAAGGCCGATTTTTTGAGTCCTTCCAACCATCTGAAACAATGGACACACTTGTCTCAACCCATGAATCTCTTATAGGTTTCAATGCATCTTCAACCAACTCAACCTCCTTTTCCAATAAAGTGCTACGCACCTTCTCATAATCCAGGCCCTTGTACCCTTTTGGAGCTTCATTAACCGCTCTCAACATCTCTTTCCAATATGGAGAACGAACAACATTAAAAGATAATCCATTGGCATATATGCATCTTGCTACACATTGGTCGACAAGGGCTCTACTCTCATTTTGAAATGCAACTTCCAAAGGTCCCTTTGCTCTCTTGTTTGCAAAAGGTTGTGCACTTTGAGCTTGAAGATTCAGAATGGCCATAAATGGGTGGTCTTCTACCACAATATTGGGATTGGGATTAGATGGGGGCTGCATTCCCTTTGATTTTTTTTTTAACAAAGGGTGATTTCCTTTTTGGGCTTCTCGTTGATTTGCTGCTTCTTGCTCCATAATGTATTTTGCAACTGTCTCAGGTGGAATAGGGGCATCTTTTTTTCCAGGGCAAGGCGAGATGCCTTTTCCACTTATGCCACACAAATGTGCTTTCACCCTATGGTATGAACTAGAATATGTAACTTCACACCCATTGCATTTCCAAACATAACCACCACCACCTGGAATCTGTCTTATCATTTCAACATACTTCCATAGAGGAGAATTTGCATTTGTTTTGAACTTTGGGTTTGGTTTAGCTACAGAGCCGGAGGTAGAACCCATTGACATTGTAATTCCTATGGCAATTTGTTTTGCAAACAACACATTCAAAATTTGAATGAAAACAAAATATAATAATTTTAAAAAAATTAAAACCTAGCTCTTTTGAATCTTGCACAATGTATACATTCATAGAAGAATAGAAAAAAAAAAGAAGAAAAACAAAGTTTCTGTTTGTAAAACAAAAAAAAGAATGAAAAAAATCAAACAAAAAGAGAAAAACTTACCTCTTTGCAAAAATATTCTTCAACAATCTTTGTGGCAGCCAATGAACACTTGCAAATCTGTAGGAATGGCAATGCAATCGCTTGTAGAAGCTTCAACAATCAATATTCAACTCCTTTTGTCAATCCAACAAGTTAAAATAAGAACTCAGCCTCTTGGAATGAAAATGCTTGTTTGCAAATCAAATGAATAAAAATGATGTAGTTTAGGTGTTTAAAATGTTTTAGAGGTCACTTTTAGGGTTCCCTTGGGCGTGGGTCAAAGTCAAACTGAAGAAAATGTTAAAAAAATGCAAAAAAAATGCTTTTTAGGCACCCAGCTCCGTCGGTTCTCCTTGGGTTTGCCCGGGTTCGACCTGGGTTCTGCTTGGTTTCACCCAGGTTCTTCACCAGTCAACCAGGCCTTCAAAGCACAGACCTTGGTCGAACCCATAGAGGGACTGGACCAGGACCCGAACCCACTGCGAACTTGGACCAGGACCCAGCCCAGAACCAGTGGAACCGACTACTTAGCATTAATATCATGATAGAGAGTAGAAGTAGGACTAAACCACATCACAAAAACCATAAACCCCATAAACAAATAATCCCATGTGTACATGAAGATCAACATTAGGAACTTGACACACATTAATCGTATGAATGGATGCAAGTGTCACAATTCAATAATTGAAACCAAAGGAATCTTTTCACAAACTCAGTGCTTCAATCTTCTTTATCATCTAAAAGGGTAAGAGTTGATTCAATGGAAAATTCTTGTGCGAAATCAAAATACTAAATGTTGAGGTACCATGTAGCCATTATATCACCCATTAAAATAAGTTTATATCACCCGTTAAAATAAGTTTCGTTGTTGTGGGCAGTGCAGAAGGTGGATGTTTGTCCCGGGAAAAGAATCTGACCTAATTTGATGTTTATATAAATAAATTTTTATATTAACCAGAGGGAAACATTAATATATGCATTTTACACATCACCCACATGGACTGAAACTTGAGTGCCATGCAGAATTCAAGCAATACATAGAAAAATATGACAAATAAACCTCTTAGAAACTTAATCATGCTGCATCCAAACATCATAGAACCATATAAACAGCTTTAAACATCAAGGCATCCAGTGCCAATATAATGGATTATATATAAGACATTAGACAGCTGAACATTACCAAAACCTGAAACCTGACACTGAGAACTTGACAGACATAATCATATGAACAGATACAACTTTGAGACATATTTAAATTTTTAATCATACAAATAGATAAAACCCTATATTAACCATATGAACAGATGTAACCCTCACAAAATCAATACTTGAAGCCAAAGAAATATATTCATCAATTAGCATTTAAACACAAATACCTTACAATGAGAATGCCTCATTTGGTCATTCCTCATTATATGAAATATATGGCAACGCAAGAGCAGTATGATATGTAACTCAAATCAATTCATTACCACCAGCAAAAAGCAGGGTATGATTAGCACATAGCTCTTATTTCAGATTATCCTGAATTAGACAACTGGATTAAAAACTAAGCTTCACACCGCCTTACAATTATTTCCTATTGCACTATTCTTAGGCACTACTAGTCTCCGCAATCTATATGACTGCAAAAAAGTTGAGATATTTGTTTTTTTAAGGCTGAAACTGAATTGCTGATAAATGTTTTGTACCGGTTCTTGCTCGTTATTCAGAATAATCAGTTCTGAGTTAGCAAGATATCCTTATAGATACTGGCTGGCTAGCTTTCCTTGACAATATAGTTTTGTGAAGGAAAATCTTCCCCCTTGAAATATCTATCCAACATATCCTGAAAACACAGAGTTACATTTATTTAGTCAAAACTTTTCATTATCTTCATGCTCAGAAGAGATATTTTCACTGTTCCATGAGGGATCCCCATACACCATATGCTACAACCAAACAAAAAACAGTTTTTTAAAAAATAGAAAAAATAAAAAGCATATCTTTATTAGTTTGGAAACCTACAATGTACAAGAAACACTAATAAAAAATAGAAACTACCCTTTAAAACCTCAAATTTCCCAAGCAGATCCACATTGTGACCTGTCAAACATACTTCTTTACTTCTACAAAATAGATTATTTATTCAACTGTTTTTCTAATTGATTTGCAATCACTTCTATAACAACGATTCTGGTCTTTGAATTGTAGAATCATAAATTTTTTGAAATTCTTCAGGTATTATACATTATGTTTTGAAGTAAAGTAAACTAAAAACAAATAAATTTCAGCTTCTTTTACTTGAAAGAATAAAATTTATATAGTTTTTTAAGAGCCATCCCCCCAGCATCCACAATATCCAGGAAAAAACTTACAGCATCCCTATTCTCGAACTCAGAGAACTGCTGCCTATTTTTAGTAGTTCCAAGATTTCATTGTGAGGAAGATGTAATAGGATGGATACCTCTTCTTTTGTTTTTGATTGATGAATCAATTGCCTTAACCAGAAAGTAATAAAAAACCAAAGAGCTGACATTAATAACAATTTTAGCAAAAGCACGGACTTGAGCATCTATTGTAGTCCCAAATATATGAGGTGTCATGGCATGGTTGGGCATGGAGCGCCATGGATGATCTTTGGGAGCTGGTTGGGGAAACCAAACATCTCCACTATAACCTGCATTACGGAGTTCCCTTATGTCAGGAACTTCCTCCACTATCACTACTGTCAAGATTAAGCCATTGTCACAAGCAGAAACAAACAGATGATGTATTGCAAACTCTTTTCTTGTTGACTCCACATTCTGAGGATTGACTGTCAAGGCACCTAGGATTACAATTTTGTTGCAACCTCTAAATACTCTACATAGAAATTTATTTATACTCTCCTTGAAAGCAAAATCACTGTTTGATGAAGCATTTTTGTGTTCATCATTTAAAAGACAACATAAATAGTAGGGAATTGAAAAACTGCAACGAACCTCCAATATGTCCACTTGCAGAAGCAGTAGCAACTGCTTGAGCATCCATGATTGCACCTCGTGCATTGTTCACAATCAGAACACCCTCCTTCATTTTGCTAATTTTCTCCGTGTCAAACATTCCCCTAATGGAACCAGCAGATAAGAGTGTCATGTACACAGTTGCTGAGATATAGTTTGTTTTCTATGACTGAATAAAATGAGACAATTAATATTGTATTATGAATATAATAACATAACTTGTCTTGTCAGAAAGATGCATATTGATGACAACTACATCACATTTAGGTAGCATATCATCAAGATTTTTCTCCCATGTTGCCATTGTTTCCTTTTCCAACTCTGGTCCAATTGAAAGACGTTCATGGTAGAGAAGCTTACGGTTGAAGGGCTATGGAGGAAAAATCCACAAAAAGGTCAATTTCAAAGGGCCATCATTCACTTTCAGCAATACATATTGCATTTACCAGTGGTATTAGGGAATATATTAGAAAGTGTTAAAAATGCAATTAGAAGCAGGTCCCAATATTACCTTCAATCTTTTGAGTAATTCTTTGCCAATTCGACCAGCACCAACAGTACCTATAGTTTTCCCTTCAAGATCCAGTCACCGTCAACAATCTGCTTATACCCAGGAACAAAATTGCGCGTCAATATAAGAATGCGCATGAGTTCATCTTCTGTCACTGACACCACATTACTTCCTGTAAAATTCAGTACAAAGCAGCAATTAAATTATAAAGAAATGGTATGAAGTGCTGCACACAAGAAATTCTCTGATGAACTTGGTCAACAGCACATAAATATAGAGTTCAACTATTATGAGACTAATACCTGTAACTTCTGCGACAGTGAAACCAGCTTCTGCTGCAGCATTGAGATCAATATGATCAGAACCTATACCAGCTGTGAGAAGAAGTTGTAAGTTCTTTGCCTTCTTGATCCTCTCTGTGGTCACATAGGCTGGATGGGAAGGTATCAACAACTTGACAAGAACATTGTTCAAAAAGCTATCATTCAGAGGACCCTAACAAACTCTTAAATCAAGGAATGGTTCTTACAGTATGGTCCCATGGGGTTTGGGCATCTATTTTCATGGAGCAGGAGATCTTATAGGAAAAAAAATAATTGTGCTACAGGATTAATTGGAAGCCCCCTCATGAGACCTTACCGAAGCCAAATTCTCCACATATGAAGCTTGTAATCGAATCATCGCATGACAATATTACAATCAAAACTAATCTGGTGTTTTGTCATCCGTTGTATTAACTTTATAATATCAAATTTATATAAATTGATATCTGTCTCTTGAGGTTAGTGCCATCAGGTGTCAATTCAAAGCTCTAGCTAGTGATCTTGAATTAAATTTGTAAGGCTCACTACACATGCACAGATAACTTTATATAAAGTAGAAATGCACAAAGAAACAGGGTACTTAAGCTTCAACAGGTTGAAGAGAGTTTGTGAATTACATCCATATGTATAAAAATGTTTTATCATAACTTGCAATGCCATCCATAGTTGTACATATCGATATTACAAGTTAAGGCTAATTTTTAAATAAGGCAGGCTGAAATAATGCAGAAAGTAAACGAAACAGTTGGCATGATTGATCTTACCACAGTTGGGGCCTTCCTTGTCGTCAGTTACAATGTACTGATGTCCCTTTGATTCTAGCCATTCTTTTATACCCAGAGAATTTTCCACGCAGCCAAGGAAGTTGGGATTCTGTGAAGCATATTCATTGGCCTTGTAAAAGACCCCAACAACTTTATTAGGTCCTGCAGGAGCCTGCAAGACGTGATCGACGAAAATTAGAATACGAGGGGAAAAGGGCCCGACCCATGATTTTATTATTCAAGGTGCTTATAACTCTGATCTCCCAATAGATTGTGAACAAGGGAAAACAACATAAGGCCAGATAGACTAGAAGAAAAGCAAACAGGAAGAAAATCAGGACCTCATTAATCTTGTAATACAATGGCAAGCTGCCAACAGGTCATAACGTGCAGACTCTATTGGAGTTGCAGTAGGTCAAAACACAGAAGGAGATTAGTTAGAGATCGCAGAAATGAAACGAGAACAGATATAAAGCTTAGACCTTCAGTATGCCCATCCTTAAATCTACTTCAAGTTAAGCCATATATATAGATAAATAAAAGATACTTGGGGAATGAAAAAGGAAAAGGATACATAACATATATAACAGGGGGTGTCTTGCAACCAAATTGGGAACTATCCAGAAGCATGTGAAATAAGAGCAGAGAAATCAAGAGAATAAATTGGAGAAGGAAAGCACAGGCAGTCGTGACTCATAACCTAATAACCTAGAGGAAAGACTTGAATCCCAAAATGCACCGAGGGTCAGTGAGTAACAACTCAACTTAAAAGTTTGTTTTTGGACAGTATCAAAGATTTGAGATATTCTGCAGAAACAACCAACGGTCAAGCTCCTGTGGGTATGCTCCATTGAGATTAGAGAGGCCTTTTTAGGCTAAAATGATCTGCAGGACCTATCAAAGAGTATTTACTCGGTGCTATATCTACATTTATAGAAAAGGAAAACAAAAGATGACCACAAAATTTTCACAGCTTACATCCTCATTATTATAAATCAACTAAAATTAAAATTAAAATAATAGATACAGAATCAACTAAAATTAAAATTAAAGTAATAGATACAGTTTTGAGTTATAATGCATCTGGAAGAAAGTTGTATTGAGTTTTTTCATCAACATTTCGCATCACATTCCAATATATCCATTATCAGGAATAAGAGAAAATATTGTGCCATATTTCAGAATTACATTCTTTAGAATTTTAGAAAAATGAATGGAATTATTTTTATCAACCTTAGTATGATCCTAAATTGGCAAAGTATCCAATTCAATTAAGCTCCATTCAAGAAAGGTCACAAAAGTCACTAATATCTCACAAATCACAGTGTTTAACAAGTGACAGTTAGTATTATAGATCAAATATTAACATAAAATTATATAAATTAATTGTAATGAATAATGTTTGTTATTAAGAAAACAAGATATAGCGGTTTGACATCTTCTATAATAGAATTGGTATCCAATCAAAGCATGACAGTAGGTGTACCAGAAAGCTTGAAGAAATGCTTGAATTGAAATACATAATGGTGTATCATTGTGAAAAAAAATAGCCCCAATAGCTTTCACTGTCTCTGTCATTCTTGGCTGTAATGCTGCTTTGAAGTTGGGCCTACAACTTTGACATCATGAAAACCAGCATAGCGTGAGCTTTTGTTAGGTGAAAGCAGCATGTATGAAGTAGTTAGAAATGTAGTTATTGGAAGGGAAAGTAATAAGAAATTATTGAAATATTTGTACTGTATTACCAGAGGAATGAATTGTCTATTTTGAAGTGGTTGATGCTAATAGTGTTGACAATCGAGATTCCTCCCTGAGTCTACGTGCAACATAAGGGATTTGTTGCATGCGTGTGTATCTTTTAAATGTGAAAGGTGGGTGGATACTGTTGATGTGATTTTTATGACCGCACCAATCAGCAGAACAAAGTTGTCCGAAGGCTACTCCATTCTCTCTTGATCAAAGTATTCCATGCGCTAAGATTGCAAGAAAGTCCGCACGTTCAACTCCAAGGTTCCGAAATACTTAGAATACCCTCAGTTGGTTTGATGTGAATTGCTGTTTTCACGAGGGGACTTACACAATTGTTCAGAATACTTGCAGTTAACAGTAAATGGATGATTGGAAGGGATTTGTGCAACGTGGATGATTTAGCAATAAGTACGTTTTCCTAAAACTAACCAAAGATGAACGGAAAGTAAATGAGTGTAAGGGTGAGAAAGTTCTAGATTCTATTCTAAATGCAAGATATGTGGAGCTTGATTTCAGCGAACTTCAACCGAATTTCACCTAGCCTCACGTCGGACAGCTTCAGCAAAATCGGTGCAATCTTCAAGGGAGCAGTGGAAGATATTCAGATTATAATTCAGCATCCATATACCATCAAAACGACGCATCCAAGCATACGAATCACAATCAAAGTTAAACTTAAAAATGATTTCCAGTCGACCACTCAAGGCGAACTTGCCATCAACAAGTTGCTAGTGGTATGGAATGAAATGAAGCCACTTCAATGAAACACCACAAATCCACAATTAACTATTTGTATGAAAATTACTCCTACTTGAAGTCGAAAGACGAAGAAACCTCACTAACTATTCATAACAAAAGGGGGGTTCACCATCAATGAAATTCTCTTATTATGAAAGCCTTCATGACAATTTCTTACATGACAATTTCTTACAAAATTCTCAAAGGGAGAATTTCCCTTCTCCTTCAAACAATGCAATGAAACTACTCTAACTATCTCTAGTAAAACGTCTACTTTCTGGTGTCTCCTCTAATTTGATCTCTATTCTAATTTCTAAAGAATTACAAATGAGGGGGACTCCCCCTTTTATAGATGGCCCAGTCCAATGGACGGCTCAGATTACAATCAAAAGAATGACTAAGATTAAGTCACCTCAGCCCTAACCCTAAAAACTGTCAGAATGGGGAGTGGTACATTAAATGAAGCAAAGATTCCCACTCACTCCTGTTGTGACATTTTTCACACATCGCCCCATTGCAAATGGGGACCCCCTAATTTTGGCTTTGTTTTTCGTTTGTTTTGTCGTTGTCTCTCTTTTCTATTGTCTACCTTTCCGGGATTGTGCCCGTCATTGAGTTTAAACGTGAATTTTGGCCAAGTCTAGAAATTAGGGTTTGATTCCTTCATGCCAATTTGAATTCAACGAAGTGAATAAATTGAAAATTGAGCTTAACATTGATGTTAGCATGCTCCTAGCAGGTTCTCAGCAAATTTTCATCATATTCTATACTTACTATTTTTAGTAAGTGTGCAATCACAGGCAATCTATCAGCATTTCTGAGCTTCCGACAGTCACATGGCATTCAGAGCACATCAAACTGCTCATGTGCAAAATTTGAGCGAAAACAGACAAGTTACTATTTTTAGCAGTCTAGCTTCCGAGACAAATTTCAGGGTTCAGATGCAGAATTTTTCTGTGCATGTCTGGATATTCCTTCTGGGTTTTTTGAGACCTTCGCGATGATATAGCATGCAAAATGAGACGACAACTTTCAGAATTCAGTCTTCCGAGGCTATTTTTAGGATTTGCATGTCAAGGTTTCTTTTGCATGTCAGATGATTCCTGATGGGTTTTTCGAGAGCTTCACGATGGTGTGACATGCAAATGGAGATAACCACTCAGTAAGGAACTTACTATTTTTAGCAGGTGCGTCCCGGCAGCCACTTCCCAGCAGTACAGAATCACGAGCTGATCGCAATGCCACATAAACGAGAGAAAATAGAGATCATTTGATACGTATGCAGAGTGAATTAGGGTTTCCAACTTCGAAGCCTAAAAAGAGGGGTAAAAGGTCAAAATTTTTGAAAATCGGTGTAAACCACCGCAATCAGCATCCTTCAGGCTATCTGTTGGTAAAATTTGAAGTCAAACAGAGCACTTACTATTTATAGTAAGTCAATTTGGAAACTAGCTAAAAATAGTAAATCAGGTGCATGCGTTGATGTCGACGGTCAGGTCACGTGGTGAGGAGCGCCTCATTCAAATTTCAAGTTAATCGGAGCAGTGGAGCTATCAAAAGCAAGTAGTTACTATTTATAGTAAGTCACCTTCAGAAATAAGCTAAAAATAGCAGGCCAACTAAAAATAGCAGTGTCGACAGTACCACAAGATCATAAGGATGTAGTGTGCAAAATTTCAAATCGACCTGAGCTTCTGAAGTGTGAAAATTGAGAGACTTACTATTTATAGTAAGGCATGGGAAGCTAGCAGAGGAAGGTAAAAAAATGTCTAAGTCTGGGTTTCATCCTGTTGCCTACTTCAAATGTGCCCTCAAGCACAAATCGCTGAGAAAATTTCTAAGTCAAGAACTTCATCCACCTGCCTAGGCAGAATGCGCCATCCTTGAGGAGTTGCTAAATTTTTTTCTAAGTGTTAAGTTCATCCAGCACCCATAGCAAAATGCGCCCAACTCAAGGTAGTGGCTTGCTAAAAAATTCTAAGTATCAAATGTTTCATCCACCTCCCTATGCTAAATGCGCCCATCTCAAGAGGGGGGGGGTCAAAGATTCAAAGTATGAGTCAAAGGCGTTAATCCTTCATCAAGTGCAAAATGCGCCCAAATGAGGGCATGTAGAGACAAAAATGGGGAAGCTCAAAGGTCACAAGGTGGCATTGAATGCGTTTCATCCTTCATGACATCAAATATGCGCCCATCTTTTAAACTTTATCCTCCACATCAAGCAAAATGCGCCTATGTTTGAGGGGTCAACAAGTCAAAGCAAGGACGTTGGAAAAGGTTATTCTCCTCTCTCATGAATATGCGCCATGTAAAGATAAGTCTTGAGGATGAAAATATTACGCCTAGGGTGGTGAAGGGTGAATAAAGTGTGTTAGGCATTGAAAATATTTTCCTAGGCGTGGTGATGAGTATCCTTCAGCATGTGTCATTTGCGCCCAAGGTGTTGAGTGAAGATGAATAATAATATTGCTAAGGCGTTGGAGTTTCAAATGAGATATCCTTCAAGTGTGAAGTAAAATGCAAAGTGGTGAGTGAGAAATAAAATATGCTAGGCGCCTTCATAAAAAAATAAAATGTGAAGTTGATGAAATTTCCCACCACTGGCAAATGAGCATGGACGAAACAAAATTTTTCTCACAGGCAAGGTGGACAGAGTTGAGTAAAATTTTCTAAGGCAAAATTTTCGAAGTGATTCAAAAATTTTCTAAGGCACAAATATTTTCTTCCTTAGAAAATACGCCTAAGTCTGGTGAAGTGATGAATTTTCTTGAAGTTCGAGTGAAGTTGCCAGTGATGAAGACAGAAGGTGCCAACATTGCAGGATGAGTTAGTATTTCTCAAGTCAGAGCAACAGGATGATCACAGATGAAGAAGGGAATCAAATTTGTTAAAAATTATTTTTTTCCATGGTTCAAAATTCAAGAAAATCAAATGAACCCGTTCGTTGGGTACCCATGGATTCGACGCGTTCTGAAGAAAATTCTCTTCTGGGTATTGAAGATCTTCAATAGGGAATGGATTTTAAAGTCTTTCATGCTTCGCCAAGCCTTCAGGATGGATATTTTTGATGGGCACCGGGTTGATGAATTTCCCAAGGGAAATTTAAAAATTTTCTAAGGCAAATGTGAAGAAAATGTGTCAGCAGATGAGTTTTAAGTCAATTGCCTAGGTGAATTTGATTGAATTCTTCGTGGGACTAATCTTCTAGAGTCAGAGATGAACGAAATTGAATATCAGAGCTCCAGTTAGTGAAATGAATTTCTCAAAGATGATACGCCCTTGAGGAAGATGAAGTTTGTCTAAGGCATGAATTTGAACGCGAAGTTGGCTATTCAAGACGATGAACGCTTGGAAGTTAGAGCGTGAAAATCAGGTAAGTAAGTTGAATGTATATTATAAAGTGTTCTAATACTCTTCTCCTTGCTTGTTTTGTAGGAGAAACGTTGAGGCCAGAGCACGATAACTTGAAGTGGTGAAGCACGATGATATTACAACCTTCGGAGGAAGATAAAGTTTTGAGTTTCACATGAAGGAAGAAAAGTTGCGAAAAGTGGCTAAGTGTTGAGACTTAGTATAACTCAAGTGTCAAAGAAGAAGTTTAAGAGCAACGTTAAGAAAGAAGATCAAGGACAGTGTGAACGCGTCTACAAACAGAATCTTCTAGAAGGATGATGGACATTATGGATTATTTATTGCCCCACTTTCCATTGTGGCAGTTTTTAGGGAAAATCTTGTTTAGGGCTGAGGTGGCACAATCTGGGCCATCCAGCCGATTGTAATCTGAGCCGTCCGTTGGACTTGGCCATCTATAAAAGGGGGAGTCCCCCTCATTTATAACTCATTAGAGTAGAAGTCGAAGTAGAGAGATAACTAGGTGATAGCTTAGAGTAACTTAGTATAGATTGATAGTGTAGTTTGAAGAAGAGGGAAAGTTTTCCCTTTGAAAACTTTGTAAGAAATTGTTGTGAACACTCTCTCAATAAAAGAGTTTTTCATTGATGGTGAATTTCGTCTTTGTTTTGAGTAGCTAGCAAGGTTTCTTCGTCCTTCCGATTCAAATGGTGGCATAAAATAGTTCAAAGTAGTATAATTTTCATTCCATGCAAGTAGATGTTAGTTGTGGAATGTGGTGTTTGATCTAAGCAACTTCGTCTATCCATACCAGTAGTGTATTTGCTGATGGTGAATGCGCCTTGTGTGGTCAACTGGAATATCATGTACTTAACTTCAATCACGGTTTGAATAATGGTATGCATCGTTGTGATGGTATCTTATGTCAAGTGGTGGTTTGAACATCTTTAGTCATCTCCCTCAAAGATTGCACCGACTCCGTGGAAGCTGTCCGATGCGAGGCAAAGCGAAGTTTGGTAGAAGTTTGCTGAAGTTGAGCTCCATATCCCACACCCTAGAGTAGATTAGAATCTTTTTTAACCTTACCCCATTTCAATTCAGTACTTTCTGGTTAGAATAGGAAACCCGCGCTTCATAGACAAATCTTTCGAGCATTTGAATTCCTTTCTCTGCTGATGAACAATTCCGTAAGTCCCCTTGAAATACTAGCAAATCACATTGAGTGAACTGAGCCTATTCGCACTAAAAGAACCTTGGAGTTGAACGCATGAACTTTCTTGCAATCTTAGCATGCATAACACTTTGATCAAGAGAGAATAGGGTAGCCGTTGGGAAACTTTATTCTGCGTTGGTGCGGTCATGAAAAACACATCAACAGAATTGGCGCTAGAAGGAGGGCGAGCTTTGAATTGTTCCAGAAGTTGGCTGGAAGGAACCAGTATGAGATTTGAAGTGCCAGATCAGAGATATGTTAGATCTCTCTTATATCAAAAAATCCAAAAAAAAGTGAAAAGTTGAAAAATTCAAAAAAATCAAAAAATGGAAAATCAAAAAAGAGATTTCCTCAATGGATGGGCATATTTCTTGCTCTCAAGACAGTCTTACAGACATAGCTCAGATTCATGAAAGATTGAATGCACAACTGTGGCCCGAGAATTTGTCTAAGTTTTCTTTGCCAGGAAGATGTCGAATTGATGAGACCTCCCAACACGAAGAAATCAGTTGCTTAACATTCCTCTCAAGGATAGAGCTTGTTCTCCAAGAAAATTTTTTCTTTTGGGATGTTCCCAAGCCAGGAGTATTGGATGTAGAACCTGATGATTATAGCCTTCTGGAAGTTGTGAATGAAGCTTTCACAAGATTCATACTTAGGATCCAAGGTCAGTTGGAACTTGACAATGTTTGCTTGAAAGGTGTGTTGCTCCCTTGTTGGTGTCAGATTCACAACGCACCTCATCCAGAGTTCACTTGCGCAACATGTGAACTAGCCATCAACTTCGCCAGAAGTCGCCTCGGATTACCAGTGCTACCATATGGATTCTTCAAAGACAAAGGATGGATTGAATATGCCACACAAACATTTTTAGCATGAAATGAAGAGTGTACCTCAACACCATCCAACAACAAAGAGAATAAGTCACTAGAGGACGTGATCGAGCTTGGGGAGCAAGCAAATGAAGATTGTTCCTACATCATGTTAGAATAAGAGGCTATTGGAGCAAAGATCAAAGAAGCAATGGAATATATCCAAGCAAGAGGAAACACCGAAGGCAACTGTCAGCATACGGAAGTGAATGAATGTACTAGATTGCGAGTTATTGAAGATCATCAAGAACCAAGAACAAAGGACTTAGCTCAAAGTACAAATGGTTTGAGAAGTTTTCAATGTTCATTCTCTCAAGGAGGAGAACGTGAAGAAGGAACGCTCCTTGATGAAAGGGTTCAGATATGCGTAAACAAGATGAAAGAAATGATAAGAAGCTTAAGGCAAGATGATGTGTTTAAAGATCAATGGGCTACCAAGATGGCGACAGAATATGAGATGCATTTTGCATCAACACTTGATCCATTATTCACAGTCATGGAAGAGTTGCTTGATGAAATTGAAACAAATGAAATACTGTTTGATAAAGAGATGGAAAGTGAAGAGAAATTCAGGTTGGGGCTTGAGCCATTGTTAGGTATTCAAAAGGAGCCAGCGCATGAAGTGATCCAAGTTTCCAAATGCCCTCTTGAATTTATTTCCCGCCCCACTCCGCCCAGTTTGGATCATCTCCACGTTTTGGATGCAAGAGGCTTGGTTCACCATCAACTTCGACCTCCTGATGAAGTAGCAGACGACAGGTAGGAATTCATGCCAGCGAATGAAGACCACCAGGTTTTATCTTTCCCTACTATTGGCTACAAAGAATATCATTTTGATTATGGAGATTTAGGAAAGAGAACTTGTTTATGGATTGATCATGGTCTGGATGAGTTGCCCCAGTTACTAATCTTTCCTGAAGTTTTTCCTGAATTTCAGATTTGTATTGTGAAAGAATATTTTTCCGAGTTTAAAGATAAGTTTGCAAAGCTTCGCACTATTACTACTGCTTTGCTATTACTGAACATCCTAAGAAATCATGCTAGGAGTTGTATATACTTAGGTCTTTTGATTGTTGTTTGCTTAAAATTTTTGTTTTTGTTTAGATTAGTTGTCTTGCTTTCATAGTTTAGTTGATGCTTTCAATAAAAGGGGATCCCATCTGTGAAGGGGGTGTTGTGTTCACCAAGGCCCAACACAATGTTGGTCCATTTCTTAGATAATTATTTATGAAGTGCTTTAGAATCCGAGGTTTTTCTTTCAAGTCTTATCATTTGGTTGGGATTTGTACTTGACTCGGAAGGGAATCATCTATTATGTCTTGACACCAAGTCTCATGATTACTATATTTTACTCACACAATTAATTGCTCTAAGTCATTGAGGTTTCTTGGTAAAGGTTTTAGCAGGTGAAAATTTTACGTCTTGCTTCAGCGCCACTACAATTCTCAAACCCATTGGAGGCTTCATTGCCTGCCAGCCAATCAAGGAATTGACGGAGAAATCAAAAGAAGAAAAGAAAATGTGCTTAAAAGAAATATCTGAAAAAAAGAAAGAAAATGAAAAATATTATGAAATATTGGTTTTGGGAACATACGAGTAACTCCACCGGAGCTATGGACGCCCGGCCGGCAGTGGAGCAATATTCGTGAGAATTGTAGCGATAACCTCGTCGGGGCTATGGACGCCTAACCGGCATCGAGGAAATGTCTAGGATGCTTTTGAAGTTAAGATATTTATTTAACTTGCTGGGACGGATTCTGGGAACTTTAGTGGTCTTTTGAGCTGGAACAAACACATATGCACACACTTGTAATCAAAAGATGAGGTGCCTTGATCCAATTTAGGATTCCTCTTCCCTTTTAAGTATGTCACCCAGTCAACTGATGGCTTGGAAGGCATTATCCAAAGGTTTTGAGTATGGAATGGATTTTGTCTTTGAAATGTTCAGGAACATTTATTCGGGTTGGGGCTAATGTTGTGACGTTTTTCACACATTGCCCCATTGCAAATGGGGACCCCCTAATTTTGGCTTTGTTTGTCGTTTGTTTTGTCGTTGTCTCTCTTTTCTATTGTCTACCTTTCCGAGATTGTGCCCGTCATTGAGTTTAAAATTGAATTTGGCTTTGTTTTTCATTTGTTTTGTCGTTGTCTCTCTTTTCTATTGTCTACCTTTCCGAGATTGTGCCCGTCATTGAGTTTAAACTTGAATTTTGGCCAAGTCTAGAAATTAGGGTTTGATTCCTTCATGCCAATTTGATTTCAACGAAGTGAATAAATTGAAAATTGAGCTTAACATTGATGTTAGCATGCTCCTAGCAGGTTCTCAGCAAATTTTCATCATATTTTGTACTTACTATTTTTAGTAAGTGTGCAATCACAGGGAATCTGTCAGCATTTATGAGATTCTGACAGTCACACGGCATTCAAAGCACATCAAACTGCTCATGTGCAAAATTTGAGCGAAAACAGACAACTTACTATTTTTAGCAGTCTAGCTTCCGGGACAAATTTCAGGGTTCAGATGCAGAATTTTTCTTTGCATGTCTGGATATTCCTTCTGGGTTTTTTGATACCTTCGCGATGATATAGCATGCAAAACGAGATGAAAACTTTCAGAATTCAGTCTTCCGAGGCTATTTTTAGGATTTGCATGTCAAGGTTTCTTTTGCATGTCAGATGATTCTTGATGGGTTTTTCAAGAGCTTCACGATGGTGTGACATTCAAATGGAGATAACCACTTAGTAAGGAACTTACTATTTTTAGCAGGTGCATCCCGGCAGCCGTTTCCCAGCAGTACAGAATCACGAGCTGATCGCAATGCCACAGAAATGAGAGCAAACGGAGATCATTTGATACGCATGCAGAGCAAATTAGGGTTTCCAACTTCGAAGCCTGAAAAGAGGGGTAAAAGGTCAAAAATTTTGAAAACCGATGTAAACCACCGCTATCAGCATCCTTCAGGCTATCTGCTGGTAATATTTGAAGTCAAACGGAGCACTTACTATTTATAGTAAGTCAATTTGGAAACTGGATAAAAATAGTAAATCAAGTGCATGCGTTGATGTCAACGGTCAGGTCACGTGGTGAGGAGCGCCTCATTCAAATTTCAAGTTAATCGGAGTAGTGGAGCTATCAAAAGCAAGTAGTTACTATTTATAGTAAGTCACCTTCAGAAATAGGCTAAAAATAGCAGGCCGACTAAAAATAGCAGTGTCGACAGTACCACAAGATCATAAGGATGCAGTGTGCAAAATTTCAAATTGACCTGAGCTTCTGAAGTGTGAAAATTGAGAGACTTACTATTTATAGTAAGGCATGGGAAGCTAGCAGAGGAAGGTAAAAAAATGTCTAAGTCTGGGTTTCATCCTGTTGCCTACTTCAAATGCGCCCTCAAGCACAAATCGCTGAGAAAATTTCTAAGTCAAGAACTTCATCCACCTGCCTAGGCAGAATGCGCCATCCTTGAGGAGTTGCTAATTTTTTTTCTAAGTGTTAAGTTCATCCAGCACCCATAGCAAAATGCGCCCAGCTCAAGGTAGTGGCTTGCTAAAAAATTCTAAGTATGAAATGTTTCATCCACCTCCCTATGCTAAATGCGCCCATCTCAAGAGGGGGGGGTCCAAAGATTCAAAGTATGAGTCAAAGGCGTTAATCCTTCATCAAGTGCAAAATGCACCCAAATGAGGGCATGTAGAGACAAAAATGGGGAAGCTCAAAGGTCACAAGGTGGCATTGAATGCGTTTCATCCTTCATGACATCAAATATGCGCCCATGTTTTAAACTTTATCCTCCACATCAAGCAAAATGCGCCCATGTTTGAGGGGTCAACAAGTCAAAGCAAGGACGTTGGAAAAGGTTATTCTCCTCTCTCATGAATATGCGCCATGTAAAGATAAGTCTTGAGGATGAAAATATTACACCTAGGGTGGTGAAGGGTGAATAAAGTGTGTTAGGCGTTGAAAATGCAAAGTGTTGAAAATATTTTCCTAGGCGTGGTGATGAATATCCTTCAGCATGTGTCATTTGCGCCCAAGGTGTTGAGTGAAGATGAGTAATAATATTGCTAAGGCGTTGGAGTTTCAAATGAAATATCCTTCAAGTGTGAAGTAAAATGCAAAGTGGTGAGTGAGAAATAAAATATGCTAGGCGCCTTCATAAAAAAATAAAAAGTGAAGTTGATGAAATTTCCCACCACTGGCAAATGAGCATGGACGAAACAAAATTTTTCTCACAGGCAAGGTGGACAGAGTTGAGTAAAATTTTCTAAGGCAAAATTTTTGAAGTGATTCAAAAATTTTCTAAGGCACAAATATTTTCTTCCTTAGAAAATATGCCTAAGTCTGGTGAAGTGATGAATTTTCTTGAAGTTCGAGTGAATTTGCCAGTGATGAAGACAGAAGGTGCCAACATTGCAGGATGAGTTAGTATTTCTCAAGTTAGAGCAACAGGATGATCACAGATGAAGAACGGAATCAAATTTGTTAAAAATTATTTTTTTCCATGGTTCAAAATTCAAGAAAATCAAATGAACCCATTCGTTGGGTACCCATGGATTCGACGCGTTTTGAAGAAAATTCTCTTCTGGGTATTGAAGATCTTCAACGGGGAATGGATTTTAAAGTCTTTCTTGCTTCGCCAAGCCTTCAGGATGGATATTTTTGATGGGCACCGGGTTGATGAATTTCCTAAGGGAAATTTAAAAATTTTCTAAGGCAAATGTGAAGAAAATGTGTCAGCGGATGAGTTTTAAGTCAATTGCCTAGTTGAATTTGATTGAATTCTTCATGGGACTAATCTTCTAGAGTCAGAGATGAACAGAATTTAATATTAGAGCTCTAGTTAGTGAAATGAATTTCTCAAAGATGATACGCCCTTGAGGAAGATGAAGTTTGTCTAAGGCATGAATTTGAACGCGAAGTTGGCTATTCAAGACTATGAACGCTTGGAAGTTAGAGCGTGAAAATCAGGTAAGTAAGTTGAATGTATATTATAAAGTGTTCTAATACTCTTCTCCTTGCTTGTTTTGCAGGAGAAACGTTGAGGCCAGAGCACGATAACTTGAAGTGGTGAAGCACGATGATATTACAACCTTCGGAGGAAGATAAAGTTTTGAGTTTCACATGAAGGAAGAAAAGTTGGGAAAAGTGGCTAAGTGTTGAGACTTAGTATGACTCAAGTGTCAAAGAAGAAGTTTAAGAGCAACGTCAAGAAAGAAGATCAAGGACAGTGTGAACGCGTCTACAAACGAAATCTTCTAGAAGGATGATGGAAATTATGGATCATTTATTGCCCCACTTTCCATTGTGGCAGTTTTTAGGGCAAATCTTGTTTAGGGCTGAGGTGGCACAATCTGGGCCATCTAGTCGATTGTAATCTGAGCCGTCCGTTGGACTTGGCCATCTATAAAAGGGGGAGTCCCCCTCATTTGTAACTCATTAGAGTAGAAGTCGGAGTAGAGAGATAACTAGGTGATAGCTTAGAGTAACTTAGTATAGATTGACAGTGTAGTTTGAAGAAGAGGGAAAGTTTTCCCTTTGAAAACTTTGTAAGAAATTGTTGTGAACACTCTCTCAATAAAAGAATTTTTCATTGATGGTGAATTTCGTCTTTGTTTTGAGTAGCTAGCAAGGTTTCTTCGTCCTTCCGATTCAAATGGTAGCATAAAATAGTTCAAAGTAGTATAATTTTCATTCCATGCAAGTAGATGTTAGTTGTGGAATGTGGTGTTTGATCTAAGCAACTTCGTCTATCCATACCAGTAGTGTATTTGCTGATGGTGAATGCGCCTTGTGTGGTCAACTGGAATATCATATACTTAACTTCAATCACGGTTTGAATAATGGTATGCGTCGTTGTGATGGTATCTTTCTGTCAAGTGGTGGTTTGAACATCTTTAGTCATCTCCCTCGAAGATTGCACCGACTCCGTGGAAGCTGTCCGATGCGAGGCAAAGCGAAGTTTGGTAGAAGTTTGCTGAAGTTGAGCTCCATATCCCACACCCTAGAGTAGATTAGAATCTTTTTTAACCTTACCCCATTTCAATTCAGTACTTTCTGGTTAGAATAGGAAACCCGCGCTTCATAGACAAATCTTTCGAGCATTTGAATTCCTTTCTCCGCTGCTAAACAATTCCGTAAGTCCCCTTAAAATACCAGTAAATCACATTGAGCCAACTAAGCCTATTCGCATTAAAAGAACCTTGGAGTTGAATGCATGAACTTTCTTGCAATCTTAGCATGCAGAACACTTTGATCAAGAGAGAATAGGGTAGCCATTGGGAAACTTTATTCTGCATTGGTGCGGTCACGAAAAACACATCAACTCCAAAAATAGTAAAGACAATTAATGCCCACAATCAGTCTTCTAGAAGATCATCGTCCAGTAGTGCATTCCCATTCTCATTCTCCCTGGCTACGAACTCAATGAAACTACTAAGTACTGCCTCAACCTGCCGAACTGAAATAGGTTGAATGCAATCAAGCTGGAACTCTAACACCGTGACTGACTGCTCATGCTGTGCACAAGATTTTCTCCAAGAAACTAAGTGTTGACGTGGTTTTTGAGACTTCACCAACACAGAATAAAGTCTCCCAACTGATGCTCTATCCTCTCTTGAACAGAGTATTCAGCATGCTAAGATTGCGAGTAAGATCATGCTTTCAACTCCAAGGTTCCTTAAGTGCAAATAGAGTCAGTTGGCTCAATGTGATATTGCTGGTATTTCAAGGGGACTTACACAATTGTTCGACAACCAACAATAGACAGTAGACTAAGGGCTTTCGTGCAATTCAAATGATTTGGGAGGTGAGCACAAGTTTCCTAATTCTAATCGGAAATGAACTGAATTTAAAGGGTGTAGGGATAAGAGTGTTCTAGTCTACTCTAGAGTGTGGGACATGGCGATCAATTCTCACAATCTTCAACCAAGCCCCATTTTGCCTCACTTCGGACAGCTTCTGCGGAACTGGTGCAATCTTCAGAGGAGTGACTTAAGATGTTTAGATCATGATTTAGCATGAAGACACCATCACAACGATGCATGCCAGCATATAAACCATAATCGAAGTTAAGTTTCACAATGTTCCAGTTGACCACGCAAGGTGAACCCACCGTCAGCGAGCCCGCTAGTGGTATGGACAAGCGAAGTCTTGTTCAAATCGAACACCACATTCCACAATTGCTAAGTACTTGCATGAAATGAAATCTACTTTACTTTAAGCTACTTCAAGATGCTACGTGAATTGGAAGGACGAAGAAGCCTCAACAACTATTCACAACGAAGAAGAATTCACCATCAATGAAAATTCTTTTATTATGAAAGCATACATGACAACTTCTTACAAAGTATCCAAAGGGAAGACTTTCCTTCCTTTTCAATCTACACTACTTTACTTTCTACTCTATCAACTTTTCTCCACTCCTCTAGGCTCTGCTTCTACCTCTAAATCTAATGAGATACAAATGAGGGGGACTCCCCCTTTTATAGTTTGCCAAGTCCAATGGACGGCTTAGATTACAATCAACTGGATGGCCCAGATTGTGCCACCTCAGCCCTAAACAAGATTTGCCCTAAAAATCGCCACAAAGGAGAGTGGGATAAAAAATGAGGCATTAATGTCCACCACCCTTCTAGAAGATTCCAATTTTGAAGCTCGTTCACACTGCCCTTGATCTTCGTCTTGATGTTGTTCCTCAACTTCGCTTGAGCTTACATTCTTTTCTCCATCTTAAGCTTTGAAAATGTTTCTTCAACACTTAGCCATTTTTTGCAACTCTTCTTCCTTTGAGGTTGAAATGAGATCATGGAGTACTTGCTCCATCACGTACGTCATCATCGCATGATCTCGACGTTCCTCCTTAGAAAAACTTCATCCTCAAGGGCGTATCATAATATCAACTTCAACTGCATCTTCAAGAAATTCATTTCACCTGCTGAGACTCCGAAAACTTTGATTTTATTCATCTCTGGCTCAAGAAGACCATCTTCACGAAGAATTTGAGCAAATTCACCTAGGCAGTTCCTTTCAAATTCATCATCTGGAGAATTTCACCTTGAAAACACATTTTCTTCATTTTGCCTTAGAAAATTTTTAAATTTCCCTTAGGAAATTCATCAACCTGGTGCCCATAAAAAATCCTCATCCTGAAGGCCACAGTGAAGCATGGAAGACTTTAAAATCAACTCCTCATCGATATTCTTCAATACCCAGAAGAAAATTTCCTTTGGAACGCATCAAACTCATGGGTGCACAACGAACGGGTTCATTTAATTTTCTTGAATTTTGCACCTTGGAAAAAATAACTTTTTTTTTTTCAACAAATTTGATTCCGTTCTTCATATCTGTGAAAATCCTGTTGCTCTGACTTGAAAATATTTTATCCACTCTGTGCAGCTGGCATTATCGGGCTCCTTCACTAGCAATCTTGCTCGTGCTTCAAGAAAAACTTCATCACCTTCATGTCCAGGCGTATTTTCTAAGGAAGAAAATATTTTGTGCCTTAGAAAATTTTAAAATCATCTTGAAAAACTTTTTTGAAAATTTCGCCCTGGAAGATTTTATACTCAACTTGCCTATAAGAAAATTTTATCCACTCACTTAGGAAATTTAATTTAATTTAATTTAATTTAATTTTTCTTTTTGAATGTCTTGGGCGTATTTCACCTTTCATGAGAAAAAAATTTCCCTTTAAAACCCAACGCCTAGCATTTTTCATTTAAATTCCCACCAACTAGTCTTCAACGCCTTCACACTTCCATCACCTTCAATGCCTTAGGCAATTCTTTATTTTCACCATCCTTATTCACCCTCTTACTTTCTTCCCCCCTTGGGCGCATATGACACCTCATGAAGGATATAATTCCAATGCCTAGTATTTTGTCTTTGCATGCCTTGGTTTGGGCGCATTTTGCACTTGATGAAGGATGAAACTTTTGACTTTGACTTTCTCCTTGCTTGCTTTGATTCATGGGCGCATTTTGTATGTATAGAGGGATGAAACTTCAAGCGCCACCTCTTGTCTTCACATGCCCTTACTTGGGCGCATTTGAATATGCATGGAGGATGAGATTCCTTGACTCGTGTTGACTAGCTAAAGATGGGCGCATATTGCCATATGTGGTGGATAAAGTTCATTCAAACACTTTGACCTTGTAGACTCCTTGGGCGCATTTTGAAGGGGGTGGAGGATAAACTTTGACACTTAGAATTTTTTTGTGCCACTAGCTTGAGTTGGGCGCATTTTGCTATGGGTGCTGGATAAACTTTGTTGACTTTCATTGACTTCCTACTTCATGGGCGCATTTTGGCCTAGGAGGTGGGTTTTATGCTTAGAATATTTTTATGCTTGAACATCTTTGCTTCTTCATCAAGCAGGGCGTATTTTGAGGTGGCCAGAGGATGAACTCAGACTTAGGAAAATTTTTATCACCTGCCAACTGGATGAGGGCGCATTTGAGGTAAGCTGCTGAATAAGAGTCATCACTTAGAATTTTCTCAGCCTCTACCAGCTTTTTCTTCCTTGGCGCATTTCAGGGGTGGTGAAGGATATTTTCAACACTTAGGCGTTTTTCTTTCTTTCTGCCTGTTTCTCCATGCTTTACTATAAATAGTAAGTCTCTTGATCTTTACACTTCAGAAGCTCAGATTGATTCGAAATTTTGAACACTGGCCCTTCATGACCTAGTTAGCCTGCTTATACTGCTATTCCGAGTGAGCTTGCTAAAAATAGCATATTTCTGGAGGTGATTTACTATGAATAGTAACTACTCACTTCTGATAGTTCCACTGCTCCGATTGTCTTGAAATTTGAATGATGTGCTCCTCACCACGTGACCTGACTGGTGACATCAGCACATGCACCTGATTTTCTATTTTTAGCCTGTTTCCAAAATGACTTACTATAAATAGTAAGTGCTCCGTTTGACTTCAAATTTTACCAGCAGATAGCCTGAAGGATACTGATCGCAGTGGTTTACACCGGTTTTCAAAAATTCTGACTTTTTACCCTTCTTTTCAGGTCCCGAAGTTGGAAACCCTAATTCGCTCTGCATGCATATCGAATGATCTATGTTTGCTCTCGTTTCTGTCCATCATTTTAAATTGTTCTTCGCCTGTGATCACTTTGTGTTGTTCTGACCTCTTGAAAAAAAATAAATAAATTTGAATCACCTTGCATTATCATCGTCTCTGACTTCATTACTGAGAAAGTTGCTCGTGCTCCGGAAAATTCTATCATCTGAGTTCTAGGCATATTTTCCAAGGAAGATAAATTTGCCTTAGAAAATATTTTAAAATCATCTTGTACTTTTGAAATCTTGCCTTAGAAAAAATTTGATTGCCAGTGGAGAGGAATCTTCATTTAGAAAATTTTTATATCAACTTCATTCCCAGCATGCCTTGCACATTTTATCTCGACTTCATCACTTGGAAAATATTCATTCAAAAGCCCAACGCCTTAGATAATTTTTAACACTTAGAAAATATTTCACTTTCCACTGAGGCGCCTAGCACACTTCAAAACATTTCAACGCCTTCAAGATATTTTAAAATCACCTTATATCACCCTTACTCCCTAGGCGCGCATTTCATTTTAACTCTCAACACCTTGAAATATTTTCCAACGCCTTATATCACCCTTCAAACATTGGCGCATACTTCACACTTAACGTTTTATTCTTAACACCTTCAAAATACTTTCTAACACATTCCAAACGCCTTAGGAAATATTCCTAACACCTTATGACTCCCTTCACACGCCTAGCAAGGTTTTCACAAAGGCCCACCACCTTGGGCGCATTCTACACATGAAGAGGGATGACGCCTAAGCTTTCACCACCTTTCACCACGCTAAGTAACATTTTTCACCTTATTTACCACTCGTATTTACCTTTCACATGCAAACATGGGCGCATTTCCTTGTAGGAGGAGGACGAACTTGCAAATGCCTTCATGTGACTTTTCAACTTCGGTTTTTTGTCTTCATGTGAGCTCATTTGGGCGCATTTAGGAGGGTGAGGAGGACGAACTTGCAAGTTGGGCGCATTTTCATACTAGTGGAGGATGAAATCTCCAACATCTTTGGGTGACCCTTCACCTTCCAAGATTTTGTCTTCACATGGATGAGCTTGGGCGCATTTTAGCCCTTGAGGAGGACGGAAACTTGCAAGTTGGGCGCATTTTCATACTAGTGGAGGACGAAATCTCCAACATCTTTGGGTGACCCTTCACCTTCCAAAATTTTGTCTTGACTTGCATGATTTGGGCGCATTTTAGCCTTGGAGAGGGATGAACGATCTTTGACCTTGTTGACTCTTTGCAAGTTGGGCGCATTTTGATGTGAGAGAAGGATGGGCGCATTTCAATGAGGGTGGCGGATTTTTCATACTTAGAAATTTTTTGAACTTTTTCCTTCCTTCATCTTGGGCGCATTTGGACCCCTGAGCAGGATGAAATTTCGTTGACTTTCTTTGACTTCTGGTGCCTTGGGCGCATTTTGACCCCTCAGCAGGATGAACTCACATTTTCAAAAAAATTTCTATGCCTCTAGCTGAGTTGGGCGCATTTCTCCGTGCCTGCCGGACGAGACTCCAGACTTAGACAAAATTTTCATCATCCTCGCCAGCTTACGTGCCCTGCTATTTATAGTAAGTTCTCTGTATTCGCGCCTCTGAAGCTCGGAATGGCCTGAAATTTTGAACGTAGCATCCTCATAACCCTGTTAACCTGTCAACACTGCAACTTTTGGTTACCCTGCTATTTATAGCCTGTTTCTGAGGGTGGCTTACTATAAATAGTAAGCTCTTGTTTCTGATAGCTCCCAAGCTCCGATCGAGTTGAAATTCGAATGAGGCGATCCTCACCATGTGACCTGCTGGCTGACACTAATGCATGCAACTGATTTACTATTTTTAGCACGTTTCCAATTTGACTTACTATAAATAGTAAGTGCTCCATTTGGCCTGAAATTTCACCAGCAAACAGCCTGAAGAACGCTGATCGAGGTGGTTTACACCGGATTTCGAAGATTTTGACTTTTGATGCCTATTTTTAGGCTCTGAAGCTGGAAACCCTAATCTGTATTGCATGGGTATCAAAAGATCTCCATTTGCTCTCGTTTCTACGGCACTGCGATTAGCTCGTGATTTTGAACTGCTGGGAAGCGGGTGCCGGGGCATACTTGCTAAAAATAGCAAGTTCCTTACTGAGTGAGAATCCTTGTTTGCATGTCACACCATCGCGTAGGTCTCGAAAAACCCACCAGGAATCACCCGACATGCAAAGAAAAGCTCGACATGCAAACCCTAAAAATAGCCTCGGAAGGCTGAATCCTAAAAGTGGTCATTTCGACTTGCATGTTATATCGTTCGAAAAGGTCTCGAAAAACCCAGAAGGAATATCCAGACATGCAAAGAAAATCTCTGCATCTGGACCCTGAAATTCATGCCGGAAGCCGGACTGCTAAAAATAGTAAGTTGTCCAATTTTGCTCAAATTTGGCATGCAAGCAGTCTGATGTACTCTGAATGCTGTGTGATGATCGAAATCTCAAAAACACTGACAAATTGCCTGGAATTGCAGACTTACTAAAAATAGTAAGTATCTCGGAATCTGATGAAATTTGGCTGGAAACCTGCTGGATGCCTGCTGATAACAACGTTAAGTTTAATTTTCAATTTACCAACTTACTTGACCTTGAATTGACCAGAAAAGATGAAACCCTAATTTTAGACTTGGCCAATATTTTCACGTTTAAGCTCAATGACGACACAACCCCCTGGAAAGACGGACACCAGAAAAGAGACAGAGAGAGAGAGAGAAAAAAAACCCAAGCCAAAAGACCGGAACGGAGCAAAATAAGGGGGTCCCCATCTTGAATGGGGCGATGTGTGAAAAGGTCACAACATGTCCTAAACCCTGACTTACTTCAACAGCTTTAGCGTAAGCTTGATTTATGTCTGCTGGAGTGGGATGAGATTTCACGAACATTGCAGTCAAAGGATCAAGTGCTGAATAGTAGCTTTCTCGAGCGTCAGCAACGACATAAGGAGTGTGTAACCTTGTGAGGGCCTTTTGGAACCTATTGTTGAATGCATGAATGGGCTCTTGGCCCTATCTTCTTACTTCTGTGAATTGACGATAAAGTTCTACAGGGGTGATTGGTATACCAAACTTCCCCATGAAAGCCTCTTTCATTTGCTCCCATGTTCTTATGGACCCAACTGGTAGGTGAATGAACCAGAAATGAGCCTCTTCTCCCAAAGAATACGGAAATAGGCGGCAAGCCACGTTTGCATACCCAATCTGCCTATTGCGTAGGTGACCTTCGAACATCTTGATATGGTCCTCGGCCATGTAGTTAACATCATTGGCAATGAACTTAGGACAAAAATTTTCAGGATTCTTTGGCATCTCATGGTAGTCTTGAAACTCTAGCGGAGATGGGTTGGTAACCAACCATGTAGCACCGTTTGGGGTGGGTTGACCCCCTTGCTGACCTCCTGGTTGAGCCATTGCTTGAATTGGTAGTCACCTTTGATACACAATCACTTGGGATGGCTGCTATTCAATAGCTTGAACTTGTTTCGGCTGAGCAAACCTTGAAGCACTAGGTGGAGTTCTGAACAAACTTGAGATTTCTTCTCCGCTTTCTTCGCCTGACTGAACTTCTTCGTTTGATAAAAAATTCTTCACTTGACTTGACTTCTTTGCTTGAATGAACCTCTTTCTTCTTCCTTGATCTTGTAGGTAGCTCTAACTCTACAAAATCTTTATATGAACTGGGCGTAGACCTCAAGATTCTTTTGAACTTGTCTAGCGAAAATGAACTGATACGATCTAGGATGTACTGCTTCTTCTATTGGCTGCGCACAAGATTCTTCAATCCTGAAAGAACAACATCTTGACTCATGATAATTTTCTCCAACGGAACTTTTTGTACTTCAAACCCTTTTTACTTCAACACAACTATATGCTGTAGTTGTTAATTGCCCTCCTTCTAGTGCCAATTCTGTTGACATGGTTTTTGAGACCACACCAACACAGAATAAAGTCTCCCAATGGATGCTCTATCCTCTCTTGAACAAAGTATTCAGCATGCTAAGATTGCGAGTAAGATCATGCTTTCAACTCCAAGGTTCCTTAAGTGCGAATAGACTCAGTTGGCTCAATGTGATATTGCTGGTATTTCAAGGGGACTTACACAATTGTTCGACAGCCAACAATAGACAGTAGACTAAGGGCTTTCGTGCAATTCAAATGATTTGGGAGGTGAGCACAAGTTTCCTAATTCTAATCGGAAATGAACTGAATTTAAAGGGTGTAGGGATAAGAGTGTTCTAGTCTACTCTAGGGTGTGGGACATGGCGATCAATTCTCACAATCTTCAACCAAGCCCCATTTTTCCTCACTTCGGACAGCTTCTTCAGAACTGGTGCAATCTTCAGAGGAGTGACTTAAGATGTTAAGATCATGATTTAGCATGAAGACACCATCACAACGATGCATGCTAGCATATAAACCATAATTGAAGTTAAGTTTCACAATGTTCCAGTTGACCACGCAAGGTGAACCCACCGTCAGCGAGCCCGCTAGTGGTATGGACAAGCGAAGACTTGTTCAAATCGAACACCACATTCCACAATTGCTAAGTACTTGCATGAAATGAAATCTACTTTACTTTAAGCTACTTCAAGATGCTACGTGAATTGGAAGGACGAAGAAGCCTCAACAACTATTCACAACAAAGAAGAATTTACCATCAATGAAAATTCTTTTATTATGAAAGCATACATGACAACTTCTTACAAAGTATCCAAAGGGAAGACTTTCCTTCCTTTTCAATCTACACTACTTTACTTTCTACTCTATCAACTTTTCTCTACTCCTCTAGGCTCTGCTTCTACCTCTAAATCTAATGAGATACAAATGAGGGGGACTCCCCCTTTTATAGTTTGCCAAGTCCAACGGACGGCTTAGATTACAATCGGCTGGATGGCCCAGATTGTGCCACCTCAGCCCTAAACAAGATTTTCCCTAAAAACTGCCACAAAGGAAAGTGGGATAAAAAATGAGGCATTAATGTCCACCACCCTTCTAGAAGATTCCAATTTTGAAGCGCGTTCACACTGCCCTTGATCTTCGTCTTGACGTTGTTCCTCAACTTCGCTCGAGCTTACGTTCTTTTCTCCATCTTAAGCTTTGAAAATGTTTCTTCAACACTAAGCCATTTTTCGCAACTTTTCTTCCTTTGAGGTTGAAATGAGATCATGGAGTACTTGCTCCATCACGTACGTCATCATCGCTTGATCTCGACATTCCTCCTTAGACAAACTTCATCCTCCTTAAGGGCGTATCATAATATCAACTTCAACTGCATCTTCAAGAAATTCATTTCACCTGCTGAGACTCTGACAACTTTGATTTTATTCATCTCTGGCTCAAGAAGACCATCTTCACAAAGAATTTGAGCAAATTCACCTAGGCAGTTCCTTTCAAATTCATCATCTGGAGAATTTCACCTTGAAAACACATTTTCTTCATTTTGCCTTAGAAAATTTTTAAATTTCCCTTAGGAAATTCATCAACCCGCTGCCCATCAAAAATCCTCATCGTGAAGGCCACAGTGAAGCATGGAAGACTTTAAAATCAACTTCTCATCGATATTCTTCAATACCCAGAAGAAAATTTCCTTTGGAACGCGTCGAACTCATGGGTGCACAACGAACGGGTTCATTTAATTTTCTTGAATTTTGCACCTTGGAAAAAATAACTTTTTTTTTTTTCTAACAAATTTGATTCCGTTCTTCATATCTGTGAAAATCCTGTTGCTCTGACTTGAAAATATTTTATCCACTCTGTGCAACTGGCATTATCGGGCTCCTTCACTAGCAATCCTGCTCGTGCTTCAAGAAAAACTTCAACACCTTCATGTCCAGGCGTATTTTCTAAGGAAGAAAATATTTTGTGCCTTAGAAAAATTTTAAAATCATCTTGAAAAACTTTTTTGAAAATTTCGCCCTGGAAGATTTTATACTCAACTTGCCTGTGAGAAAATTTTATCCACTCACTTAGGAAATTTAATTTAATTTAATTTTATTTTATTTTGCTTTTTGAATGTCTTGGGCGTATTTCACCTTTCATGAGAAAAAAATTTCCCTTTAAAACCCAACGCCTAGCATTTTTCATTTAAATTCCCACCAACTAGTCTTCAACGCCTTCACACTTCCATCATCTTCAATGCCTTAGGCAATTCTTTATTTTCACCATCCTTATTCACCCTCTTACTTTCTTTCCCCCTTGGGCGCATATGACACCTCATGAAGGATATAATTCCAATGCCTAGTATTTTGTCTTTGCATGCCTTGGTTTGGGCGCATTTTGCACTTGATGAAGGATGAAACTTTTGACTTTGACTTTCTCCTTGCTTGCTTTGATTCATGGGCGCATTTTGTATGTATAGAGGGTTGAAACTTCAAGCGCCACCTCTTGTCTTCACATGTCCTTACTTGGGCACATTTGAATATGCATGGAGGATGAGATTCCTTGACTCTTGTTGACTAGCTAAAGATGGGCGCATATTGCCATATGTGGTGGATAAAGTTCATTCAAACACTTTGACCTTGTAGACTCCTTGGGCGCATTTTGAAGGGGGTGGAGGATAAACTTTGACACTTAGAATTTTTTTGTGCCACTAGCTTGAGTTGGGCGCATTTTGCTATGGGTGTTGGATAAACTTTGTTGACTTTCATTTACTTCCTGCTTCATGGGCGCATTTTTGCCTGGGAGGTGGATTTTATGCTTAGAATATTTTTTATGCTTGAACATCTTTGCTTCTTCATCAAGCAGGGCGTATTTTGAGGTGGCCAGAGGATGAACTCAGACTTAGGAAAATTTTTATCACCTGCCAACTGGATGAGGGCGCATTTGAGGTAAGCTACTGAATAAGAGTCATCACTTAGAATTTTCTCAGCCTCTGCGAACTTTTTCTTCCTTGGCGCATTTCAGGGGTGGTGAAGGTTATTTTCAACACTTAGGCATTTTTCTTTCTTTCTGCCTGTTCCTCCATGCTTTACTATAAATAGTAAGTCTCTTGATCTTTACACTTCGGAATCTCAGATTGATTCAGAATTTTGAACACTAGCCCTTCATGACCTAGTTAGCCTGTTTATACTGCTATTCCGAGTGAGCTTGCTAAAAATAGCATATTTCTGGAGGTGATTTACTATGAATAGTAACTACTCACTTCTGATAGTTCCACTGCTCTGATTGATTTGAAATTTGAATGATGTGCTCCTCACCACGTGACCTGACTGATGACATCAGCGCATGCACCTGATTTTCTATTTTTAGCCTGTTTCGAAAATGACTTACTATAAATAGTAAGTGCTCCATTTGACTTCAAATTTTACCAGCAGATAGCCTGAAGGATACTGATCGCGGTGGTTTACACCGGTTTTCAAAATTTTTGACTTTTTACCCTTCTTTTCAGGTCCCAAAGTTGGAAACCCTAATTCACTCTGCATGCATATCGAATGATCTCTGTTTGCTCTCGTTTCTGTGGCATTGCGATCAGCTTGTGATTCTGAACTACTGGGAATCGGCGGCTAGGATGCTCCTGCTAAAAATAGTAAGTTCCTTACTGAGTGATTATCTCCGTTTGCATGTTATACCATTGCGAAGCTCTCGAAAAACCCACCAAGAATCATCCGACATGCAAGAGAAACCCTTACATGCAAACCCTAAAATTAGCCTCGAAAGACTGAATTCTGAATGTTGTCATCTCATTTTGCATGTTACACCGTTACGAAAGTCTCGAAAAACCCAGAAGGAATACGCAGACATGCAAAGGAAAACTCTGCATTTAAGCCCTAAAATTCGCTCCGGAAGCTGGACTGCTAAAAATAGAAAGTTGTCTGTTTTCGCTCAAATTTTGCACGCAAGCAGCCTGATATGCTCTGAACACAGTGCGACTGTCGGAACCTCAAAAATGCTGACAAATTGCCCTGAATTTCACACTTACTAAAAATAGTAAGTACCTCAGAATCTGATGAAAATTTGCTGAGAGCCTGCTGGAAACATGCTGACAACAATGTTAAGCTCAATCTTCAATTCATTCACTTCGTTCGACCTTGGACTGACCAGGAAAGATGAAACCCTAATTTTTAGACTTGGTCAAAATTCACGTTTAAGCTTGCAGACGGGAACGTCCCCAGAAAGCAGACCATAGAAAAGAGACAGAGCGAGAGAGAGAGAGAGAAAAACCAAAGCCAAAAGACCAGAATGGAGCGAAAATTAGGGGTCCCCATCTTGAATGGGGCGATGTGTGAAAAGGTCACAACACTAAGGAATCCTGCGTGCTTTGGATCAAGCTGGAGAAAGTGGAAGTGTTCTCAAAGTCATCTTGTACGAAGGTCTTCACCTCTAAAAAGAAAGGCACCAGCCTACCCCTCAAATTATCAGCAATCACCTCATCTGGATTCAACCACCTAGCAAATATAGCCTCGAAGGTATTCTGGACTCCATCAATGATATTGGCCATAGCCTTCCGTACTCTAGTTGAATCTGCCTGTGCTGTGTCGAAGAAACCACGTCCCATGATTTCCGAAGAATACCATCTAGAAAAGTCATACCTGTCATTCTCCTGAATGACCCCTCCATCAATCAGCATCCGCAAAGGAACATGTCTCAATGCCTGAAGACACTAAATAACTTTGCTCTGATAAACAGAAGCATCACCCCAGGCCTGATCAACTGCCTCCATCCGTGCCAAAATACTGGAAGCTTGTTGAAAAGCATGAGCAAGATCTTCCATAAACTTCTCTGTCTCAGCACAAACTCTTGTAACCCACTTATTTGCCTCCTGTGCCATCTTCCCCAACTCCAACAAGCCACTGATTGACTCTCTAGGTATGTCAGCTGGAAGTTCTATTGCTGGAATCTCCTGCCCAAAAGGATGAGACAACTGCTGCATATATCCTATCAAAGCCTTATGCTCCCTTTTCAACTTCTTATACTTTCCTTCCTTTTTAAATAATTTGTCCTTGAGGGCGTGGTAGGAGTTATCACACTCCTCTACAATTTGTGCACTTGTGGGGCATCCTAACTCCAAATTTGTGACCACATAGTTCTCGGGTACTGCTTCATCTCGGTCACAATCAACCTGTGGCACTGCCATGTGAAGGGTGCGAGAGCCATCCTCATCAGTTGAAATCTTTGAAAATTTTCGTGCTCTCTTCTTTTGTGGAGGCGCGCTGATCCTGTTCAAAAACTCTTCCATCTCAATTGCTGGATCAATTTCTTCACTGGGGCTCCTTCTCATCCTATCTCTGAGCCAATTAGGTACTGTATATTGTATATCAAATGGCTGCTATTCTTGTGCCTCTACTTCGCGGACTTTTTCAACTTCTATATCATTTTGGCGAGGCTCATCGGCCTCAAGTGGCTGAGTATCTCCTGAAACTATATCATCATCATCTAAAGCCGCCTCTAACTCATGTTGAAACTGAGGGTCGGTAGCAGTCCCCTCATCGGTCTGTTGATCATCTCTATTGGGTGCATTGACACTCTGGCCAACTGACTCTCTCCGTGGTGGCTGATTATCTTCTTGTACCGCTTGCACCTGATTCAATGCATTTCTTTGATCAGCAAATAAAGAAACCTCCTGTACGCTTGGAGAACGTGTCTCTAATGGCATGGGTGACTCAACTATAACTTTCGGAGGTTCTGGCTGAACAGGCTCTTGCTGAACTGGCTCCTTCCTTCTAGATTCCGTACCTTGTGTAATTTGTTTCTTTCTACCGGTGGTGGGTATCCTGTGATCTCCCATCAAATTGTAAGTCAATGCAATTGACCTACTCTTCAATCTACTCACACGCCTGTCAACCCATGCTTTGGTAAATATCAAGACTGGAATGCAAAGTGTGTCCAAATCTGCCATCTCAGGCTCTGACCAATCCGAGAGTGGAAGTGGAGTATTTCTCACTGCTTCATAATCTGGATGGACGACGTTCATGTCCTCATCCACCTGGTCTGGTACTGGAATGACTTCACACTCCCTAATCATGCTTATTGGCAACCTAGAGAACATTCTTTTCTTGACTTCAGCTTCGTCTGATGCACCAGCCCAATAATCCTCAATGTTTGCCTTGTGTTTAAATTCTTCTGACAGTACCCATCTAATATTGTTATGCAGATCATAGTGCTGTCTGTTGGTGTGATAGAAAAAGTGATAAAACTAAAGCTCGCTCTCGGCTTCTCTAGCTGCCTGTAATGAAGGACACACTTCATCTGAATTTCCCATGACAATTGGGAAGTCAACTCCTCCCTTCTTTTTCTTTTGAATCTTATCATAGGCAACCAATTGCCTAGATATCTCTAACATCAATATTTTGTTGGTTGGGTACTTAGGCAGCCTATATGGGTATGAAGAAAATCCTTCCAGCCTTATCTAAGAAAACTTTGGAAATTGTATAAACCAGCACCCATACCTCTCAATCAATTCCTGGGCTTCTCTCGAGATACTGTGATGCATCCACTCCTGAAGTGTTCTTGCGATATGCATGGTGAAGGCGTCATTGACATGCTTGTAATGAGTAGTACTTGTCAAGTGCAACTACGGACAAGCCTCATGAATTTTGAACTGATGAGAACCACAACCAACAGGCTCCTTGTATGAGATTCCTCTATATTTTGTCATACGGGCCAACATGTAAACAATGTAAGAGCCCATATAGAATGTCTTCGTTCTTCTCAGGCTCAGGAGTTGCTCGTGCAAATTGTCACTGATCATTGCAGCCCAGTTGATGTAATCCTTTCCTTCAAGCACGAGGTTGATGTAATAGAACATCCACGGCTCAAAAATAAAAGGTTGAGGGTAGCCTCCAACTCGACACAGCATCATGATAAGATCACAATACTCCTGCTTCAAGTCATTTTCTATAATTTGTCTCGACAGCTTCATACGAGAGGGCCTAGGGTTGCTCATCCAATGAGTATTGATTGTCTCCGTACATCTCTCGAATGCAGAAGCATACATTCACTCAGCTCGCTCCCTTGATTTGTAAATCATGTTTCTGTGTGCTGGGATTCCAAAAGCTTCACCAATGGCAACAGGAGTGAGGTTGGCGAGTACTTGACCATCTGGTGACATAATTGATTTGTGATCCTTCTCATAGCAGTTGGCGCACTCCATCATCAGCTCCGAACACTGAATGGCTGGTGGGAAACTAGCAGTTGCATATAATCCACTTCAAATGATGTTGTGTGAAGTGGTCGAAGGTTGATGATTACCAATCCCCAACATTCTATTCTTGAAAGTCTCCAAGTTGACAGAGCCCAAATTTGTGTCAGCACGCTTGGCCAACTTCGAGGTAAACTTTGACTCAGGCATGAAAGACTTGCTCAACTTCTTGATGACAACTTGCTTGGATGCACCATTGTTATCTTTTCCAGTTGTCCTTGCTTCAGCCATCTGCAAAACAATAAACTTCCATTAGCAAATTAATTTAGAAAATAAATAAAATATTGTGTAGGGGCTGCCAGTCGACTTCAAGAACTTGAGAAGCTGCAATATCATTTCTCATTCGCAAACCTCAACTTCTTCTTCAACAAATTCGAGCTTCAATACTTAGAAATTTTCTAAGCAAGCTTCAACAACTTCACTTCACACTCAGCACCTTCAAGCCTTGATAAAATCGTCCACTTTACTTCAGCAGTTGAACTTTTAAATTCGCACTCTAGCAATTTCAAGTAGCTTAGAGTGGAAGTTGAACTTCAACAACAACCTCCAACTTCAGCAAAATTTTGAACTTCTCAAGCTTCAGTAACAAATTAAGATTTCAGCCTTTAGTTTCAGCAAATTCCTCTTCTCAAATCGATTTTCCCACTTGCACTGGCAACTTAAAATCCTTCAGAGCAAAATCGAACTTCCTTGTACTGCAGCTTCAACAACTTGCTTCAATAAATTTCAACTTTAGCAACACTTCAGCCTCAGCAACACTTCAACATCAGACTCAGAGCAAATTCGATTTTCTTCAACTGTGAAAAGAAATGAAAAACTTCTCAATTCTTATAGGAAAATCGAATTCTAGAAGAAGGCTAAGTTTAGCCAATATATTAAATCTCCACTACTTCATTTGAATTTCCCTCTTTGGTATTTTTGACACTTGTCTTTCGACGTTAGGAATCTTATTCTTCTAGAATTTCAACTTTGACCGACATGTTTTAATTCACTTTTGAAAATATTTAATTTAAATTCATCTTTTTATCAATTTCCATTCACCAGTCGAAGTTCTATCTTGAAAATTTTAAATTTTAATCACCTCTGACACTCTGGAAAATTCATCTGTGAAGAACTCAATCGAAATCATCTAGGCAATTCCCTTCGAATTTATCGTTCGAAGCATTCTCCTTCCAAAAACCATTTTATTCAAATTTGCCTTAGAAAATTTTAAATTTTCCCTTAGAAAAATTCATAATTCGAGCATCGATTAAATTGTTCATCCGAAAGGCGTTGGCAAAGTGTGGAAGACATAGAAATCCATTTCTCATCGAAGATCATCAATAACCAGAAGAAAATTTTCTCCAAAACGCGATGAATCTATGGGTACACAACGAACGGGTTCATTTAAATTTTTTAAATTTTGAACCTTAGAAAAATAATTCCTCATGAAATTTAATCCCGTTCTTCATCTCTGTGAAATCTTGTTGCTCTGACTTGAAAAAAAATTTAAATTCATCCTGCAATGCCAGCACTCTCTGATGCCATCTCTGGCAATTCATTCGGGCTTCAGGAAAATTTCTATCACCTTCAAGGTCTAGGCTTATTTTTTTAAGGAAGAAAATATTTTGCCTTAGAAAAGTTTGAATCACTTTGAAAATTTTGCCTTAGGAAATTTTACTTCAACTTCGTTCACCTTGCCTGTGAGGAAAATTTTATTTCATCCATTCACTTAGAAAGATTATTTCATTACCTTGGACACATATTATACCATGGAGGACATTTTCATTTTAAACTTCCAACGCCTAGCATATTATTTTTATTCATATCATCTTGCACTTGGCGCATTTAGCACTTAGAAGAGGACACTTCACATCACGCCTAGCATATTTCCATCACTACCTTAATATTCCCAACGCCCAACATATTATATTCATCACCCTTATGAAATTTGGGCGCATATCACACTTGAAGGTGAATATTAGACTTCATGAGGGATATTCAACTTGCCTTAGGAAAAATTTTCATTCAAATCTCCACCTTACACACTTGGGCACATATCACACTTGAAGGTGAATATTAGACTTCATGAGGGATATTTAACTTGCCTTAGGAAAAATTTTCATTCAAATCTCCACCTTACACACTTGGGCGCATATCACACTTGAGGAAGGATAATAACCACACCTAGGCAACATTCTCCATCTTCATTTTTACCTCGTTTACCACCTTTCACTCTAGACTCACTCTTTTACATAGCGCATATTACATGTGTAGGAGAATTAACTTTTACCACGCCTTCTTGTGACCCTTCGACTTCCTCCCTTTTGTCTTCACATGGCTTAACTTGGGCACATTTGAGCATGAGAAAAGGACAAACACTTTGACCTTTTGACCTTTCTAACTTTGGGCACATTTTGCCTTGGTGGAAGATGGGCACATATGGCATGTAGAGGAGAATGAAACACGTTCAATGCCTAGCCTTGACTTCTTTGACCTCCTCTTAAGATGGGCGCATTTGATGCCTCTAGGAGGATGAATTTCATACTTAGAAAATTTCATGCATTTCTTGAGGGCGCATTTAGCTTAGTGTGAAGGATGAAAGTCTATTCAAACGCCTTTGACTTTCTCTTTGCTAGCTTGTGGTGGGCGCATATGGAGGGTGGTGGAGGATGAGTTCTTGTGACTTAGAAAATTTTCAAACACCTCTACCTTGCATGAGGGCGCATTTAGCCATGGGTGAAGGATGAGAGTTGATACTTAGAAATTTTTAGCACCGTGCTTGCATGAGGGCGCATTTTCATGTTGATGCAGGATGAAATTTTAGACTTAGTCACTTTTTTCTCGTCTTTGCCAGCTTCTCTGTGCCTTACCATAAATAGTAAGTCCCTTGATTTTCATACTTCAGAAGCTCAAATTGATTTGAAATTTTGAACATTGGATCTTCACGACTTCATCAACCTATTGACACTGCTATTTCGGGTTGGCCTGCTATTTTTAGTCCATTTTTGAAGGTGGTTTGCTATTTATAGTAACTGCCTGCTTTTGATACCTCCACAACTCCGTTTGATTTGAAATTCGAATGAGGCGCTCCTCACCACGTGACTTGCCTGTTGACGTCGGTGCATGCTGCTCATTTTCTATTTTTAGCCTGTTTCCAAAATGACTTACTATAAATAGTAAGTGCTCCGTTTTCCCTCAAATTTTATCAGCAGATAGCTTGGAAGACGCTAATCGTGGTGGTATACACCGGTTTTTGAAAATTCTGACTTTTTACCCCTCTTTCCGGGCCCCGAAGCTGGAAACCCTAATTCATCTTGCATGCATATCAAATGATCTCTGTTTGTTCTCGTTTTTGTTGCATTGCGATCAGCTCGTGATTTTGAAGTGCTGGGAAGCGACTGCCAGGATGCATCTGCTAAAAATAGTAAGTTCTTGAATGGGTGACCATCTCCGTTTGCATGTCACATCACTGCGAAGCTCTCGAAAAACCCATAAAAAATATGCAGACATGCAAAGGAAACCCTGACATGCAAACCCTAAAAATAGCCTTGGAAGGCTGAACTCTGAAAGTTGTTATCTTGCTTTGCATGTCACACCATCGTGAAGGTTTCTGAAAACCCAGAAGGAATCTCCAGACATGCGTTGAAAAAATCTGCATCTAAGCCCTGAAATTTTCTCTGGAAGTTGAACTGCTAAAAATAGTAAGTCGCGTGTTTCAGCTCAAATTTTGCCAGCGAGCAACTTGATGTGTTCTGAATGCAGTGTGACTGTTAAACTTCAAGAATGCTGAAGGAATGCCTGGAATTACACACTTACTAAAAATAGTAAGTTGTCAGAATTTGATGAAATTTCAGTGGAAACCTGCTGGAAGCACATTGATAGTAATGTTAGCCTCAAATTTCAATTTATTCACTTTGTTCGACCTCGGACTGACCAGAAAGATGGAAACCCTAATTTTTAGACTCGGCCAAATTTCACGTTTAAGCTCAATGGCGGGAATGTTGCCCAAAAAGGTAGACCATAGAAAAGAGACGGAGAGAGAGAGAGAGAAAAACCAAAGCCAAAAGACCAGAATGGAGCAAAAATTAGGGGTCCCCATTTTGAATGGGGCAATGTGTGAAAAGGTCACAACAGATATGAAGGTTGGAAAGGCGAGTGACCCTTAAAATTGTTGTGAATGTCAAGCCCTGTCGGTCAATGTTGCCGATGTCAATCGTGGCCATTTGAAGTGTAAGTCCCTGTGATTTATGGATGGTTAAGGCCCACGCCATTTTTAGTGGAATTTGGCAGCGACTGCCATGACTCAACAGGGAAATATGAACATCTTTGGGATTTTTTGGATCCCAGGTAGGGCCAATGTAATTATTGAATCAAACAACAACAAAGAAGGGGAGTTGAGGTGGTTTTTCACTATCCTTGTACACAATTTTTTTGACTATCCCAAGAGCTCCATTAACAAGGCCAGTTTTAGTCCATAGATTACATGATAACATAACCTTTTGGTCGACACATAGTAGAATCTTATATTGGAGTTGCTCATCATCTGGATTTGAGTTGAAAGACCTCCCTATTTGCTTAGTAATGGCTATGGCAATGAGCTGTGATAGAGACAACAACATGCACCTATTATGGAGTGAGACCTTTTCATTGGTTGCATAAAGATTTATGCACGATAAGAAAGCAGTTTGTTCTATAGACGATAGTGTGGAACTTGATCTTGACATTAGCAGTTGCCAATCTACTATAGTAGGTTCAACCTTTCTTAAATTGCACAAGAGATCACAAAATAGAAGTTGATTGGAGCATCTCCAGCTTGACCAAATATGTTGTTTAATGTAAAAACTATTGTAAAGCTCCGCCATAGTGTCCCCCCATAGGAAGTAGAAGAGTACATAGGAATGTCTTTGACTAACGTTAGTTGGTTGAGGTCTCCAAATAGCAGGATTGAGCGGCCTCCAAATGGGGTCTGGTTGTGTGTAGGGAAAGCTTCGCACAAGCAAGAGTCGATGCTATCAAGCAACTTTGGACCTGTTCATGCATGTTTTATGACACACCGAACACTCTAGAATAAAGAGTCCAAAGACGCTCTAGCCTCTCTTGAAAACCTATCTCATATGCTAAGATTGCTAGAAAGATCATACGGTAATTCCAATGTTTCGTAAGTTGGGGGATGGAGAAGCCCAATGGATGATGTGATATGCTGATTTCACAAAGGGACCTTGGACAACTAATTACTCAAAAGTAGGAATTTAGATGGATTTGACGTTGAATGCTCTTGTATTTTTTAGGATTTTTGATTTTGAGATAAAACAAGGAAAAAGGATGAGAGTTTAGAAACTAGACTTATGCTAAACTACTCCTATGAACTTAAGAGACAAATGTTGGATAGTGAAATTTAAACCAATCTTTGCTTTGCCAAGCACAGTGACTACAACTAGACAAAGATGGTGCAATCTTCAATGTGATTTATGGATAATATCCTATTACACAATACCACCATCAATTCGAACAATGCATATAGGTAATAGAATTCAAGTTAAAACAGTTTCAAAGTTTAGACTAACCTTGCACATCAAATTGAAACTCATTCAATTGAAAAAGGTATGAAATAATCTCACTAATTTCAACACTATCAATCTTTCATTCATCTAAAAAATGTTGAAGCTAATTCACTTTATTGAAGAAATATGAAACCATGCAAGCTCTCAAAATAACAAATGCTCAACTATGAATCAAATCATTATTTGAATAGCACTAGTAGCAACAATTTCACAAGTCTCCCTGAATGAATGAAATGAGTGGGGTTTATATAGGCACCCCAATTACAAAGCAACGGCCCAGATTGATTTGAGACCAATGGCCAAGATTATTCCAAGAAACCCTAACCCTAAAAAGCATAACTAACTCAATGGACACATGGAACAAGTAGGACGAGCCACTTGGATTGTGGAAAATAATGACACCTTGCAAATTACTCGAGCAAATGGGAATCCAAAATACAATTCCCTTTGGCCTGCTCCCTGGCTGCAAATGCAAGAAATTTTTCTAACACCAAATCGAGTTCCTCCATTGATATGTTTGGCATAGAATCCAGCTGCACTCCCATTATGTCCAAGGTTTCAAGGCATTGAGTGAAAGTATCTTCCCATCTACCTTCTTGTTTCTGAAAGCTATCCACAAAGGTCAAAAGAGAAGACATATCATCAAGCTGATTTTCTGTGATAATATGCATTTCCTTCAAGTAAATATTCATCACATTTTTCTTTAATCCTTCCAAATCCAAGCCATTTGCATCATGATGCTCTTGCCCTATTAATCCTTCAAGAGAGGTGAGGATTTTAAACTGTATTTTCCCAATTGCATTCCGTATAACAGCACACTCTTCTTTCATTCCATCATATATCTTCTTCTTAGCCAACAAGGAATGATACCATCTGCTGAAATCATATGAGGCTCCTTCCTCAATAACACCTTCTTGGATCAATATTTGCAAGGATACTTCCTTTAAAACCTTCAAACGAGGTATTACTTTGTCATTTACGTAATGTAACTCTTCCCAATTATCTTCAATCTGAACAATTTCAGTCATAATCAAGGCTGATCTATCATAAGTCTGAGCACATTTCTCCAAGAATTGTTCCATTTGTTTTGAGATATTGTTGATCCAACTCCTAGTTGCCTGGCTGGTGATCCTCATAGCTTCAAGAGTGTCAACAGATTCCAGAGGAAGGGATGACGGTGGAATAAAAGCTTCACCTTCTTGGCGCAAAGGGGCTGTTATTTGCTGAATGAACTCTATTAGCCTCAAGTTTTCCAACTCTAGTCTTTCCTTCTTCTCCTATGTTCTGTCGAACTTCTCCTTGATGGCCTTGGAAGTGTCTGCTAGCTCATGGAAATCCTAATATGTCGTGGTTGGCCCAATATCCAACATTGTAACATCATAGTCCATAGGAGTAATCTGATCTCTAGGCTTGTCAACTTTTGGGACTGCAATTTGTAAAACCCTGGATCCTGCATCATTCCTGATAATCTGAGAGTACTTTTTAGGCTTCTTTGGCATTTTAACTTTGCCAATCCTCTCTAAGAAGTCCTGCATGCTTTCAACTGGTTGAACTTCACCTAGTGGTTTAGACTTCTTCATCAAACTTTCAGTCAACCAAGCTGGGATAGTGGATAATTCCATCCCATCTTCCAATTGAATATCATCATCAATCCCTTTCAAGGTAGAAATTACTTCATCTCCTAGGTCTTCATTATTTTCAAGGATCTCAGTATCTTCCATGCCTTCAATCATCAACGTATCACCTCCTTCCAAACACTCAGTGAAGGTTTTCTCTTGGAGAAAATCCAATTGTTTTAACTCTTGAAATTCAACCTCTTGTTCATGGTTTGGTTCAATCTCAGCAATGGACACCTCTTCTACTATTTTGATAGATAACGTACTTGAAAATGATGGGATTTCACTCACCTTTTGTTTCTTACTCTCCAACTCTTTGCTAGCTACTTCCTTTTCCTTTGTGTGAAGATCTTCAATCATTGCCTTCCTCTTGGTTGGATATGGAAGTCCATCAGGAATTTCTCGAACTGCTTCTTCCTGATTTTCTTCATTGCTCAATGTGGCATAGGTAAGGAAAATTCCTTCTTTTCTCAATCTGCTGATCTGATTATCCACCCATTCCCTAGAGTATGCTACAATGTCTTTCATCAATACATCCAAATCAGTCAACTCAGGTTGTGTCCAGTTGGGCAACAAGATAGGCTTGTTCTTTTCGTATTCAAATTGAGGACGCGTGTATTCTGCATTGTCTTTTACCTGGTCAGCAACGGGAAATAAGTCACACTTTTTCACCAGGTCTACTGGAATTCTAGACCACATCTTCTTCATGACTCCATATTCGTCCACCAAGTTAGACCAATAATTTTCAATCTGCATAACATGAAGGGACTTCTTCCCGTGAACTCTCAAATATGGATCATAATCAGACCTCGGTTTATAAGTGCCAAACTTATAAAATTGTAACTGTAACTTTGCTTCCTTGGCTGATTGTAATGAGGGGCAGACTTCTAGCATTTTCCCAATTGCAATAGGAAAATCCACTCCTTGTTTGTTCTTTTTCCCTTGAATAGAATCCACATACGCCAACTGCCTTGCAACTTCAAGCATAATAATCTTGTCCGTTAGATATCGAGGGAGTTTATACGGAGCATCTAAGAATCCATGAACTCTTATGTACGTAAAGGTCGGAAATTGGATGAACCAAGATCCAAATTTATCAAGCAACACCATAGCCTCTTTAGATAGCCTCTTTTGAACTGCTCCTTGAAGCACTCGAGTGATATACATGAGGAAGGCGTCATTGGTTATCTTATAATTGTCCTTATAATGCAACTGGAGCTGTGGGTAGCAATCATATGCTTTGAGCTGGTTATTTTGAAGTCCAACTTCACCTTTACAAATCAGTCCCCTATACTTAGTAAACCGTGCCAAGATGTAAACTATATAGGAACTCATATAGAAGGTCTTGGTCTTCTCCAAGTTTCTTAACTGGAAATCAATGTTATCACTTATTAATTTTGCCCAATTTATTGTTTCCATTCCTAATACGACCTCCTCTACATATGAAAACATCCATACTTCGAAGAAAGCTCCCTGAGAAGTACCCATAATCCTGTTTAGCATGTGGATCATGTCACTATATTCCTCTTTAAAATCTGTGCAAATTAATCTCTTAGGCAGCTTAGAACGATGCCTTTTTGGTTCCTTAATCCAGTTGGAATTAACTATGTCCATACAAGATTCTTTGGCCTGATCAAACATAGTTTGTGATTCCTCCTATGTCCTGTTCAACATTTTGCGATGACGAGGAATACCAATTACCTCTCTGACTGAATCTTCTATGAAGTATGTTAAAGTGATCCCATTAGATGCTTTAATGGATCTTGTCTGTGGATTGTATCTTCTAGCGCACTCAACCATCAGCTCATTGCTCTGAACTGTAGGTGGGAATCTTGCTGCCTGGTGAAGTCCGCACTTAACGATGTTAGTTGCAATAGGTGTGGGCATTTCATGCTGAGTACCAAACATCCTTTTCTTGTGCTGAATCGCATTGAATTGCTTGAAGTTAGTATGTGCTACTTTCTTCCATTTTGACGAGAGCTGAGATTCTTGATAGAATTCCCTGAGAACTTCTTTCACCTGGATCTTTCTAACTCCACCTCCTAGGTTTTTTGAAGTAGACATTGTGCCTGTACGAAGGTCAAAGTTAGAAAATTTTCACAATTTGCAAAGAAGGCGATTTTATGGCTGGAGAATATTTAAGTAAATTAATTAAAAAATTCTAGAACTCGACTACCTAGGCTGGTTGGAGAATAAATTTTAATAAAATAAAATTTTCCCAACCTTTATTATTTTCTAAGAACATTCGAAGAATGTTTTAAACAATTTACTGGACTTTTAGAGCTGGAAACTGAAGTTTTTGTGCAAATCCAAGATAAAAATTCTTTTTTCCTTCTTTAAATTTGCCAGCTATGATTCTGTAGTTGCTTGAGAAATCTAAAAATAGAAGAAAAATATCCAACCTGGTGCTCTAGAATCAATGTAACTTGCAGCTCAAGAAGAAAATAAGGACGCCTTTGGCTGAGAGAAGTTTGCCTGTGAAAAAACTTAACCTGTGAATAATGAAAAATAAATTCTCAAGCACTTCTTTTAGAAAAAGTTTCCTTATTAGCCTGGGTCGACCTCTTCTCTGATTGGGTGCTTTGTTTTAAAACACAGAAAGCAATCTTATCTTTTTTTTTTTTTTGAAGGCGTCCTCTTTTGCTTGCTTGCTAAGTTTTTATTTTTAAATAAAAACTTAAGTTATTTTATTTTATTTTTTCCTTTAGAAAATTCGACCCCTAAGTGGACTTATCCACTTTGTAACTGGATTTTTCCTTTTACCCAAGTAACTCTTTGCCTTAGAAAAAATTTTGATTCTCTCCTTGGAAATTCGACTTTTAACTGGAATTTTCATCTTTTCACCTAGATTTTAACCTCATTTAGGAATTTTTGAAGTCCAATTCAAATTTTTACTTTCCTTAGCCAATTTTCATCATTTTCCAAATGGAATTTCAAATCATCCAACTTGATTTCTCTAAACTTGGGCGAATTTTAGTAAGACTCTTCAAATGGACGAATTTTAATTGGATTTTCAATTGGATTTCATGAATTTTAAATGGATTTTCCCATGATTTGTTGATGTTATTGCAGCTTCGGGCTTAATACTTCCTTATTTATTTGTGATTATTTATTGGCAACATATCTTTAAGATGGCCAACCTCCTTTGTAATTATTTATTGTAATTAATATTTATTGAAGAGGCACGAATTTCTATAGAGGCCGACCTCTCTTGATAGTGATCTATATTATTTGTAATTACATTTTATGAAGGCCGACCTTGCACTTGAAGAGGTGCGATCTCTCCACCATGATGTATATATACAAACTCATTTCATTCCATTCATCATCAAGCAAGTTGAAAGTCTTTTCTCTTCTCTCAAGTGCGAATTACCAAGAGCAGATTGTGAATCCATCAACTGCAAGGTTGTAAGGTTATCAAGAGCAGATTGTGAACTCTTCAAGAGCAGATTTGAGTTGAAAGCAAGTGCAGATTGAAGGGCTGACTATTAGTGTGTGCTATAGCCATTGCTGGTGCTGTTTATTGGCCTTGTGTGTGGCCTCAATGTAAAGATACTTGTTGCCATTGTCATATATATAAGAGTTATATTTGTTGCTGGGTTTTTCTCCCTTGAGAGGAGGGTTTTCCCAGGGTATCTGCTATGTTATTGTGTCTGATTTTGAATTAATTTTCTGTGCATTAAATCTGATCATAAATCTAACATGATTCAACTGGATTTCTGCATGGGGCGCACCTCTCCAGACTTAGATGAATTTTACCATGATCTCATTGCTTTTTACTTGATTTTTCGTTGATTTTTCTTCCTTGAGGGTGTGCTTTTTAATTGATTTTCCAGATTTTGCATGCGCTTTTCCTTGCTTTTCTTATGATTTTTCCCATTTTTTCCAATTTTTTCTTGCTTTTTTATTCTAAAAGCGGAAACTTTCGACTCCATTGCCCGTGAGACCTAGCACTTTCTAAAAATAAAAACTTACTACAAATAGAAAAAATCAAAAGCAACTTTCTAAAAATAGTAAATTCGGTCCAGAAATGCCAAAAACGAAAAAAGCAAAAAGCAAAAAAGTAGAATCCCTAAAAAATAGGAAGTGTCAGAATTGAGCGAAAGCACAGGTGATCCTCGTCTACCGGGTTTTCTAAGCACTTCTATGACGTTCATGTTCAGTTTCAGGCTCAAATTCTCAACTTGGCTCGGGTGATGACTCTAGACTTTGACATGAAATTCTGTAATGTCCCCAATTTAGCCCTACGCTCTTCATTTGGATTTAGCCTATTTTTGGGAACTCGTAGGCTAAGCAAAAGCTCGAATCAGGGTTTCCAAACTTCTTGGAGGATGTTTTCATCTTTTTGCGGAGCTTGCACTTGGAAATGTTGAACTTGGATTGCGGATTCCTTCTGGGTTTACTAAGAGCTTCACATTGGTGGTTTCGGTTTGGCATTCTGAGCAATTACATGGATTTACTATTTTTAGTAAATTCTATTTTTAGCAGTTGACTTGTTGACTCCTAATCAGTAGGCTTCACTATGGCAGTCTATTCAGACGGTATGGTGGAATTTGGCTTCTGATGCATTTCGATGGTGATATAAGATATTTTATATTATAATGTTATAATTTAACATTATAATTCCTTGTTCTAGCATCATGAATTAATATTGTCTTTAAAAGGGGGACATTGAAGGGTATTTTCACATGGAGGAAATATTTTAATATTTCTAAAGCCAAATATTGCTCAAGGAGTTTGGACGCCAACTTTGGGTGAGCCAAATATTTTATTTAAAAAGTGAAATTTATCTTCTTAAGCAAGTATGCCATCCTGAGGGTGAAGACAAAAGACAAGTCAATGACCTAAAAGAATCTTTGAGGTGGCGCCCTTCTTGGAGGTTTCTAGAAAGCTTTTTTGAAGTTACAAATTGGAGCTCTGGGTCCTCATTTTGATCATCTGATGAATTTGCAAAGTTATGCTGCCGGAATGGTGTTGGAATTGCTTCGAGGAATGCATACCTCCTAGCTTGGCTCTTCTTCTTGCTTGAAAGACAACAACTAGTTGAGAGGTTTAGTTGTAGTTGGTTTCCTTAAATTGTAGTTGGTTCTTCTCACATTCTGTAGTTGAGTTATTGTATTTTCTATCAATTTTAGAGTTGTTGGTTTGTATGGCTGTAGGTTGTTTTTACTCACAACTCAAGAAACAGAAATAATATTGTTCTGGGTACTGTTCCAATCTATTTTCCTATGTAGGGCAACCATATGTGCAAGTTTCCAGAATTTTATTTGAAGTATATGAATTATCTAAAGTAAATCGCCCTTGCTTGCAGGCAATTTCACTTTGTAAGTGCTTTGGAAGTCGTGCAAAATAAATAGGGGTCTTTGTGAGAAGTTTTTATGATCCATCTTCATTTTCATCATCATTAGAATGTTTTTCAACTGATTTCAAGTTAAATGAGTGAGTATTGAGAGAGATATGAGCATTTAAGTGAGTTCTGGAGTTGCTGGTTTCACCATTTTTAACTGCAGGTCTGTCATATCAGACTTAGTAAAATTATTAATAGGGCTGGGATTGTTTGTCTTAGTCATATTAATCATTCTGGAGTAGCTCTACATTTCAGCAGTTTGATTATCACTCTAATCCATCGTGCTTGCAGGAGATATATTACATTATAAGGGTGTTAGTAGTACTAACCAGTGAATATTCACATTTGTAAGCTCTTTATTATATTTCCCACTATTAGTGGAAGAGGCTAGCTATGCCACCTATTTACTTGTTTAAGAAATCTACATTTCCCACATTTCGTGGAAGAGACTGATCCTTGCTCAGTCTATTGTATTTACTTTTTAGTTGTTCCGTCATATGATAGCACCTATCCATCTTGGATAGGAGTGCACATGGCGTTGAGCTCCATTTCTAGTATTGTATTTCATGTAATTGCTCTGCCATATGGTAGCTACCTCCCACTCTGGGTTGGAAAGCACATTCTTGGTGTTGAGCTTTTCATTCAGTTGCTGGTTTATGATTTGAGCTAACCCTAACGGGTACTTTGGTGCTGTTGTGATCATCTCAAAGTTTGAAAAAATTGGTTCGGTTCTTTACAGTGGTATCAAAGCCAAGATCCTGCCATCCTGTGCCCAACAGAGTTCACTTGATAGATAAGTGACAGAGAAAATAGATTCTACATCAGAGGTCAGAGCTGAGTTCAGTGTCAACTTTCAGAAGTTTCAAAGATGTTGCATTTTCTAAGGTCCATAGATCGTGAGAAGTCAGATTCAACTATGGTATTTGAGGAAGGAAAGGTTAGTGATGTTGTAAGGGATTTCATTGAGTATGCCAAAGAGTATAAATGACAATGTGAACATGAGGCTGCAAAACTCCGTGAGCAATATCAAAACATGCTAGATGATTATAGGTACAATGTTTCATTTGATTCCCATTTGAATTGTGTGGCATTACTGAAGCCCGAAAAGTCAGAGATGGTGGATCACATTAGGAAAATGATAAAAATGGAAGCAGAACAAGCTTTGGTTGAAGAATCAAAGAAGGAAGAAGATGAAGTTCCTATTTGTGAATTGCAGCCCACAAATATGCAAGTTGAAGAGAAAAATCAGTCATCTAGTATTGAAGATGGCACAAGCAAGGTGCACATATCACATCAAAATGAATGTGAGCTTGATGAAGATACCTTGGCAAGTGAAGAGTTAAAGGTAGAGCCCCATAATACTTCCCTTGACTTGCATGTAATAGGAAGTAATGAAGATCAGCTTGGTGAAAAGAACATAACAACAGCCTTGAGTCCCAATGAGGATTCATCCAATGAAGGTCTTGAGAGAAATGACTTCACGGAAGATGTTGGTGGGATTATTGTTTGGGATGAGTTCGTTGAAGAAAAGGAAGATGAAGCACATATTAGTGATATTGGAGGTGAATCCCATGAGTTCATGCATACTCATTTTGAAGATTTGATGAAGAAGGATTTTCTTCTTGTTGCTGACCCAACTTCCCAAGAAGTTCCACATGAAGAAATTGGAAACATACTTTCCCATGAAGGTCCCGAAGAAGATAGGGATGATGAAAAGGGATGGCGAATTTTTCAAAACAGCAAGTATAGAAGGTTCTTCACTCCATTTCCGTGGTGACGTTGTTGGACTTGGGTTTGACCTGCAAACCGAACCATGGGAAAGAAATGTTTTTGAAGTCAGCTTAAGAGATTCAGGAGTTGACTTATTCTCTAAGTCAATACCTTCAGTGGAGTATGAGAATCTTTTTCCGATTGACCATCACAGTAAACCCCTTGGCATTTGGGATCCAGGTGTATTGGAACAAAGGTATGATAAAGAACCTTTGTGGGATGAATTTCCCTTTGATCCAGATGAAGATCAAAAATCAGATTGCATTGGAAGTTGTGAGGTGGCTTTTGGAGGTGTCTTCGAAGAAGAAGATTGTTCAATGAAGCTCCATAATGATCTCTTTGAAGTGGTTGCAGCTACTAAAGAAGGGTATGTTGCTACAGGAACTTTTCAATCAGCGGACAATTATGATCCATTGATCAAGTTTGATGCTGCCATAATGTTTTATAAAGGAGACGGTGATGAAGAAGAAGAGCTAGAAGACCATATGGCTCTTGACGATGTAGAGTTTGAAGGTGTTACTAAACACAAATCTGATTTTTCAATGCATGAAGTTGATTGCAAACTTAGGGTCGAAGAAATCGTGGAGTGTGTTCCTCTCCATGACATTGAGCATTCTCCTCTAATTGATGGTGAAAGACAAGAAGGTTGGAGCAGCTATGATGGCAGCAAAGACACAAAACAAAGTTCTGATTTTGAAAGGTAGCCAACCAGCAATCCACCATATTTGCATACTCTTGAGTGGGAAGATCAAGTCAAAGAGTCCTTTAAAAGGGAAGTACGAGTTCTATCCCAATTTGATCGCACTCACAGTTTGATTGAAGATTTCTACTGGAAGGCTCAACTTTAAGAGAGAAGAAGAGGAGTTAAGGATGAAGTTGCTCTTCCCAACTTGCAACTTATCAAAGACTCTTTGCAAACATTGAAAGACTCACAGTTTGATTGGAGATAGAGATCATGCCTTTGAAGTTGTAAAGAAGACCATTTGTGCTTTCCAAGAAAAGGAGAGTATGGTTGATGAGCTCACTTTGGAGCTCGAATCAACAAGGAACAAGTTGAAAGAAACTCAGTTGGCTCTAACAGAGGTTGAAGACCAGTTTGATGATTTCAAACTTTCCAAGGAGCAAGAGAATGCACATAAAGCCAAAGAAATCAAGCAAGTAATTGGTGAGCTTGATAGTCTTCGAGAGGAGTTTGACCTCGAAGGTTTCACAAGAAAGACTGAAGTTGCAAGTTCAGATTTGGATCAGCAAGATGGAAAGGAGGGCTTCCAAGTTTATGACAATCCTCTCTTTGATTTGCAAAAAGAGTCATGTAGGGAAGAAACAAAGCAAGAGGTTGAGTATAAACCTCTGTCTAATGGTGCCTTGTTATCACTCCATGAGAATATGCCAAGTTTTTTGATTAGTAATGAATGCATAAGTGGGTTTGAGGATGAAGAGTCCATATGGGAAGTGTTGAAGCAAGGTATTTTCAACATCTATGACATCAAAGTGTTGATGAGACAAGTTGTGATAGCTACTGGTAACTTCATTACAGCAGCAAGGAGTGAAGATTTCAGACCTACTACTCATGAGCAATGGGAGAAAGGTGGACCTGAGCTTGGTGTTTGCACTATTGATGATCCATCCCTTGGGTGGAATGATGTTTGGGCTCATACTAATCAGCTTTGGGAGTTGAATTTGAAGTCATTCTATGTTTCATACTCCAATGTTGTTGAAGCTTTCATGTTTAAGCTTCAAAGATTCACTAGAGGGGACACCAGTTTCGTGAGAATGCACTTGGTTCTCACTAGAATTTGGCTACACATTGAGCTTTATTTGCATTGTGTTGAAAATCAATTTCAGTTGGGTATCCATGCTTGGGATTCTCAATTTGGGTTGATGGAGTTTATGGATTGTGGAAAGAATAGTTTTTGGTGGGACAGTGATCAAATTTTCAGACCTTTGGGTGATGTTCTTTTCTTTACCAACCACTTGATGGACCCATTTGTTCATCAACCAATAGATTGGAGAGAAATTTTGAGTATGGGTTGGAGAGATAAATGGATGGTTGCTCATGGGAGTGATTATCGGCTTAGACAAAGGCAGATTTTGAGATATGAGTTTGTTGGTTGGAGACAGACCAGCCACCTTACATGGGGAGTTACTCTCATTCAGGAGAGTTGGTTCTTCACTTCTTGCCAAAAAGGTGGTAATTTTCGGTTGGACATTGCTCCAGTTTTTTTTCAAGCCACCTTGGAGGTGTCAACTTGTAACTCGATGCTCATCTCACAAGCTCACATTTGGGAATTTGATTGGTGTTGCTGTTTTTCCTTGTGTAGGACTCTAGAATCAGATTGCACTACGTTGGTCCCAGCCTTGATCAACAACAATTATTTGTTCCTTCCCACCTTTCCTACTCTCCAAATTCATCTTTTGAAGGTTTGTGATGTAAAATTTGATAGTTTACTCTCTGTGTGGGTTCCGGACAACGATCTTTCACATGCTTTGGTTCACCATTTTGAGGCTCTTGGAGTGGGAACTGTAAGAGTTTTCAGAAATCTTCATGGTTGCATTAGAAAAATTCAAGGGAGGCATAGTACATTCATGTGGAGTCATGAGTTTGAGTTTGATGTGCTCTTGCAAAGGATTGCTTTCATTTTTGCAAGAAGATTTGGAGAGGTCACATTTGCAATTTTGGCTGTGTTGGATACCTTGGGGAGATATGCCGAGGATTACAATTTTGAGTTGAGTAGACTATCTTCTCCAATGCCTAGGTTTGTGATAGATAGTGGCATTGTTGATTTTGCTGACTCAGAGCATTTTGGCCACTATGGTTTCACTATTGTGATCAAAGTAGTGCAACATCAGCATGGTGGGTCCTCCTTCAGACGGATATGGGACCCTGGGATTGTACTTGGTTTGGTTTGGTGCAGTTTGAGTTTTTCTAGAGTTGTGGTGGCATTGCTTGAGGACAAGCAATTTTGGGAAGGGCGGATTGTAATGTCCCCAATTTAGCCCTACGCTCTTCATTTGGATTTAGCCTATTTCTGGGAACTCGTAGGCTAAGCAGAAGCTCGAATCAGGGTTTCCAAACTTCTTGGAGGACATTTTCGTCTTTTTGTGGAGCTTGCACTTGGAAATGTTGAACTTGGATTGCGGATTCCTTCTGGGTTTACTGAGAGCTTTGTGTTGGTGGTTTCGGTTCAGCATTTTGAGAAATTACATGGATTTACTATTTTTAGTAAATTCTATTTTTAGCAGTTGACTTGTTGACTCCTAATCAGTAGGCTTCACTATGGCAGTCTGTTCAGATGGTATGGTTGAATATGGCTTTTGATGCATTTCCATGGTGATATAAGATATTTTATATTATAATGTTATAATTTAATATTATAATTCCTTGTTCTAGCATCATGAATTAATATTGTCTTTAAAAGGGGGACATTGAAGGGTATTTTCACATGGAGGAAATATTTTAATATTTCTAAAAGCCAAATATTGCTCAAGGAGTTTGGACGCCAACTTTGGGTGAGCCAAATATTTTATTTAAAAAGTGAAATTTATCTTCTTAAGCAAGTACGCCATCCTGAGGGTGAAGACAAAAGACAAGTCAATAACCTAAAAGAATCTTTGAGGTGGCGCTCTTCTTGGAGGTTTCTAGAAAGCTCTTCTGAAGTTATAAATTGGAGCTCTGGGTCCTCATTTTGATCATCTGATGAATTTGCAAAGTTATGCTGCCGGAATGGTGTTGGAATTGCTTCGAGGAATGCATACCTCCTAGCTTGGCTCTTCTTCTTGCTTGAAAGACAACAACTAGTTGAGAGGTTTAGTTGTAGTTGGTTTCCTTTCATTGTAGTTGGTTCTTCTCACATTCTATAGTTGAGTTATTGTATTTTCTGTCAATTTTAGAGTTGCTGGTTTGTATGGCTGTAGGTTGTTTTTACTCACAACTCAAGAAACAGAAATAATATTGTTCTGGGTACTGTTCCAATCTATTTTCCTATGTAGGGCGACCATATGTGCAAGTTTCCAGAATTTTATTTGAAGTATATGAATTATCTAAAGTAAATCGCCCTTGCTTGCAGGCAATTTCACTTTGTAAGTGCTTTGGAAGTCGTGCAAAATAAATAGGGGTCTTTGTGAGAAGTTTTTGTGATCCATCTTCATTGTCATCATCATTAGAATGTTTTGGAACTAATTTCAAGTTAAATGAGTGAGTATTGAGAGAGATATGAGCATTTAAGTGAGTTCTAGAGTTGCTGGTTTCACCATTTTTAACTGCAGGTCTGTCATATCAGACTTAGTAAAATTATTAATAGGGCTGGGATTGTCTGTCTTAGTCATATTAATCATTCTTGAGTAGCTCTACATTTCAATAGTTTGATTATCACTCTAATCCATCGTGCTTGCAAGAGATATATTACATTGTAAGGCTGTTAGTAGTACTAACCAACCAATATTCACATTTGTAAGCTCTTTATTATATTTCCCACTATTAGTGGAAGAGGCTGGCTATGCCACCTATTTACTTGTTTAAGAAATCTACATTTCCCACATTTCGTGGAAGAGACTGATCCTTGCTCAGTCTATTGTATTTACTTTTTAGTTGTTCCGTCATATGATAGCGCCTATCCATCTTGGATAGGAGTGCACATACTTGGCGTTGAGCTCCATTTCCAGTATTGTATTTCATGTAATTGCTCTGCCATATGGTAGCTACCTCCCACTCTGGGTTGGAAAGCACATCCTTGGTGTCGAGCTTTTCATTTAGTTGCTGGTTTATGATTTGAGCTAACCCTAACGGTTACTTTGGTGCTGTTGTGATCATCTCAAAGTTTGAAAAAATTGGTTCCGTTCTTTACAAATTCCCAGAGCAACAAAGATTATGAAATTGCTATTCAAAGCTAAACCCCAAGAGTAAACCAGCGAGGGTCCCCATTTGCAATGGGGCGATGTGTGAAATAGGTCACAACATCTGGCGACTCCACGTGAGGAATGTTTCTGAACATTCCTAAGATAAAGACTCATTTTGAATCCAGAATCTCTGACTAAATCAAACTAACTCATCCTTAGGTTAAAAGGTGCATTTAGAAAGGAAAGGAATCCTAAATTGGATCGAGACACTTTTCTCTTAATCACTAGTGGGTGCAAATGCACTCGTTTCTATCTCATAAGACCAATATGACTCTTTAGTTACATCATGGCTATTTGTGTATCTTGTCTCAACTCCAAAAGCATCCTTGGATAGAGCCTCACTGCCAGCGAGCATCTATAGCCCCGGTGAGGTTATCTTCTATAATCTCATGAAGATTGCTCTACTTCCAGCGATTTATCATTATTTTGATTCTTTTGTACACCTGTAGAGATATCTGCACACGCAAAAGCCAAGTGTTTTATTCTTTTCTTTTGGTTCATTTTTATATTCTTTATATTTTGTATACTTGCACACTTTGGCCTATAAGCATTGAAGCTTACATGGGTTTGAGCATTATAGTGGCGTTGAAGCGAGACTTTTGATTATTCTTTGTAGTTTAGCCAATAACTTCACCTAAGAGACCATAATGACTCAGAGATTTCATTAAGTGTGTTAGATATGATGATTGTAAGATTCAGTGTCAAAACACAATAGATGATTCCCTTCTAGCCAAGTACAAGTCCTAACCTAGAGTGAAACAAGAAGGATTCAATCTTGGATTCCGAGATCCCTAACAAATATTTATCAAAAGAATGATCTGTTCATTACTTTGTGGAATAAGACCAATGTGTGCTTGAATCTTTACCACCCTTTTGGAAATGTGGATCCTCATTTATTCAAAACCAACCCAAAGCAACAAATGAAAGCAAACAAAGCAATCTAATCTAAGAAAATAGGAACAACTAAACCAACACAAACCAAAGCAAGGGAAACTAAACTAAAGCAAAACCGAAATAGAAAGAAAGCTAATCTAACTATGTACAAAAGCAAGACTTGCGAAGAGTCTAGGACTGGAAGTAATGTTTGAGAAATTGTCCATTGACTGGCAATGGGACATCTTCTCCGATCAATTTCTTCAATCTGAATGCATTGTCTCCTAGAATTTCCGCAATTTGATAAGGACCCATCCATAAGTTGTCGAATTTTTCATGGTCTCCTTTACGCTTGTGGGCTTTGTCCCAGCAGAGGACTAAATTAGAGATTCTAAATGCTTTTATCCTCGCTCTCCGATCGAACCATCTCTTCACAATACTTTGATGTTTTGAAAAATTCTCCAATGCTTGATCTCTTTTCTCTTCCAACAGTAACAACTGTGACAATTTGGTTTTGACTCTGTCCTCCTAATCCAAACACTCTTGCATGAATTGCAACGTTGGAATCCTTAATTGTATGGGAAACACATGATCTTGTCCATATACCAGATGATAAGGTGATGTCCCCAAGGAACTCTTTACTCTTACCCTATCCGCCCAAAGAGCGAATCTTAACTATGTATGCCAGTCCCTCGGGTTCTTGTCCAAGAGCTTCTTGATAACATTCTGTAAATTCTTGTTCGTTGATTCTGCCAATCCATTACCCTGGGGATAGTAGTTTGATGAAAACTTCAGTGTGACGCCATATTCAAATGCCCAATTAGAAAATTTCAAAGAAGAAAATGCAGAACCATTATCACAAACTAAAGCATGAGGGCATCCAAATCTAGTGATAATGTTTTCTTCTAAGAAATTAATTACTGTATCCGTTGTGCACAATTTTAAAGCCTGAGCTTTTGACCACCTTGTACAATAGTCAGTTGCGGTTAGAATATACCTGCATTGTGCCAAGGAAGGTGGGTTGTGTTGTGACCTTTTCACACATCGCCCCATTCAAAATGGGGACCCCTAATTTTTGCTCCATTTTGGTCTTTTGGCTTGGTTTCTCTCTCTCTCTCTCTCTCTCTCTTTCTCTCTCTCTCTCTCTCTTTTCTATCTGCCTTCCGAGGATTTCTCTGCTGATGAGCTTGAACGTGAAATTTTGGCCAAGTCTGAAATTAGGGTTTACATCCTTCTTGCCAATCTGAGGTCAACTGGGGTAAATAAATTAAAATCAGAGACTAACATTGCTGCCAGTATGCTTCCAGCGGGCTCTCAGCAAATTTTCATCAAATTCCAAGTACTTACTATTTTTAGTAAGTGTGGAATTACAGGCAATCCGTCAGCATTTTCGAAATTCTGACTGTCACACTGCGTTCAGAACACATCAAGCTGCTCGAGTGCAAAATTTGAGCTGAAACGAACAACTTTCTATTTTTAGCAGTCTAGCTTCCGGAGCAGATTTCAGGGCTTAGATGCAGAGTTTTTCAACGCATGTCTGCATATTCCTTCTGGGTTTTCAGAGACCTTAGCGATGATGTGACATGCAAAGCAAGATAACGACTTTCAAAGTTCAGCCTTCCGAGGCCATTTTTAGGGTTTGCATGTCAGATGATTCTTTATGGGTTTTTTGAGAGCTTTGCGATGGTATGACATGCAAACGGAGATAGTCACTTACTAAGGAACTTACTATTTTTAGCAGGTGTTTCCCGGCAGCCGCGTCCCAGCAGTTCAGAATCATGAGCTGATCACAGTGCAGCAGAAACGAAGACAAACAGAGATCATTTGATATGCATGCAGAACAAATTAGGGTTTTCAGCTTCGAGGCCTGAAAAAAGGGGTAAAAAGTCAAAAATTTTGAAAACCGGTGTAAACCATCGCGATCAGCATCCTTCAGGCTATCTGCTGGTAAAATTTGAAGTCAAACGGAGCACTTACTATTTATAGTAAGTCATTTTGGAAACAGGCTACAAATAGCAAATCAGTTGCATGCGCCGATGTCAATAGGCAGGTCACATGGTGAGGAGCACCTCATTCAAATTTCAAGTCAATCTAAGCTGTGGAGATATCAGAAGCAAGCAGTTACTATTTATAGTAAATCACCTTCAGAAATGGGCTAAAAATAGCAGGCCAACTAAAAATGGCAGTGTCAACAGGGTAACAAGGTCGTGAGGATGCAGTGTTTGAAATTTCAAATCGTTCTGAGCTTCAGAGATGCAAAATCGAGAGACTTCCTATAAATAGTAAGGCACTGAGAAGTTGGCGAAAACGAGGAAAAAGTGGCTAAGTCTGGAGCTTCATCCTGCAGCTACCTAAAAATGCGCCCAAGTTGATAAAAAAGCATGAAAAAATTCTAAGTATAAACTTCGTCTACCTCCTAGGCCAAAATGCGCCCATCCAGCAAGGAAGTCAAAGAAAGTCAACATTTTTCATCCTCCTGCCTAGCCAAAATGTGCCCAAGGGAAGCTGATGAAAGTTGAAAAAATTTTCTAAGTGTTGAATATCCTCCACCACCCCCTAAATGTGCCCATCCTGCACATAGGTGGAAATGCGCCCAAAAAGAGAAGAAGTCAAATGAGTCAGTTTTTTCATCCCTCTCCCTATGCAAAATGCGCCCAAAAGAGGGCATGTAGGGACAAAAAGGAGAAGTTGAAAGGTCACAAAAGGACGTGATTACAAGTTTCATCCTCCTCTACATGAAAAATGTGCCCAAAATACAAAAGGTCAAAGGAGTCAACAAATTTCATCCTCCTTACATGCCTAAATGCACCCAAATGGGGCCATGTGAGGACAAAATGAGGGAGGTGAAGAGTCATATGCAAAGCGTTTGAAGTTTAAAATCCTCCTCACCCTCTAATATGCGCCCATCCTCCTGCTAGGCTCAAATGCGCCCAAGTAAGGGAATGTAAAGACAAACACCCATGCAAAGTTCGAATTCATGCAAAGAAGGAAGAAGACAACAATGAAAAGTCAAGGCGTGTGCATGAAGACAAGAAGGAAAAGACAAAGGTATCCATGCAAAATTGGTAGAAGACAAAGACATTGAAATGTTTATCCTCCTCATGCTTTCATTTGCGCCCTCTTCAAGTAGATGACTTGAAAATTTTTCCAAGTGTGAAATATCCTCCTCACATGCCTAAATGTGCCAAATGGGGCCATGTGAAGACGAAATAAGGAAGTTGAAGAGTCATCGTTCCTGCAAGCCTAAATGCGCCCAAGTTGAGAGAGTAAAAGTGAATGTAGGGTGGTGAATAAGGTAAAGGGTGAAGTGAAATACTCCAAGGCATGGTGAAAACAAGGTAAATGCTAGGCGTGGTTATTATCCTTCTTCAAGTGTTAGGTGTGCCCAAGGTGGTAAGTGCCAAGGTGTTAGAAAATATTGCAAGGTGGTGAAAATTAATATTGCCTAGGCGTTGGAAGTGAAGTCTTCTAGCAAGTGTAATGTGCACCCAAAGACACAAAGAGGAAAATTTTAAATATGCTAGGGTGGTGAAGTGAAAATAAAGTGAAAGGCGTTGAAAGTGCTAAGTGTTGAAGATTTTTTTAAAAAAACAAGATGAATATTCCTCATGAATTGTGATGTGCGCCTAAGTACAAGATGATGAATAAAATAAAATATGTTGGGCGTGATGTGTTTTGAAAGAAATTTTTTTGAGGTGAATGGATAAAATTTTCTCGTAGGCAAGTTGAGCCAGATTGAATAAAAAATTTCTAAGGAAAATTCTCAAAATGCAAGGTGATTTAAAATTTCTCTAAGTCAAAATATCTTTTCTTCCTTAGAAAATACGCCTAGGCATGAAGGTGATGAAATTTTTCCTGAAGCACGAGCAAATTTTCCAGTGATGAAGTCAAGATGCTAGCATTGCAGGATGGATTGATAAAAATTTTCTCAAGTCAGAGCAACTCGGGATGTTTACAAGAATGAAGAACGGGATTGAAATTGATTGAATAATATTTTTCTAAGGTTCAAAATTTAAAAAATTAAATGAACCTGTTCGTTGGGTACCCATGGATTCATCACGTTTCAGAGAAAATTTTCTTCTAAGTACTGGACATTTGTGATGATAGATGGATTCCTATGTCTTCGGCACTTCGCCAACGCTTTTTGGGTGAAGAATTTAATCAGTGCTCAAATTGTGAAATTTTCCTAAGGAAAAATTTAAAATCTTCTAAGGCAAATTTGAATAAAATGATTTTTGAAAAGAAGATGCTTCGAACGACGAATTCGAAATGAGTTGCCTAGATGATTTTAATCTAGTCCTTCACAAATGAATTTTCCAGAGCTGAAGAGAAGTAAAATTCGAATTCAAGTGACAGAGCTCCGGCTGGTGAATTAAAAGATGAATTTAAATTAAAATTTTCAAAAGTGAAGTTGAAATGTGGCAGTCAAAGTTGAACTTCTAGAAGGTTGAGATTCTCAGACAAGTGTCAAAAATGCCAGAGAGGGAAATTCAAATGAAGTAGTGGAAATTTAATATACTAGCTAAACTTAGCCTCCTTCTAGAAATCAATTTTCCTATAAGAGCTGAGATTTATTCACTTCTTTTTCACAGTTGAAGAGAATTCGATTTGCTCTGAGTTAGACACTGTAGTGAGTTGCTGAAGGCTAAGGCTTGAAGAAGTTCAAAATTTTGCTAAGACTAAAGGTTGCTGAGTGAAAGGCGTTGGAGGTTCCTGAGACTAAAGTTCGAGTTTGTTGAAGGTTGATTGAAGAGACTTCGATTTGAGGAAGATTATATTGCTGAAGCTAGGAAGGACGCCTTGAAGTAAGAAATTTCAAAGAGTATATTGAAGTGCGCACTTGCTAAGTGTGAAGTACGAATTTACAAAAGTTCAAGTTGCTGATTGAAGTTGTTGAAAGTAGTGAAGTCGCTGAAGCTTGCTTGGAAATTTGTTTCTAAGCAATTGAAGCTCGAATTTGTTGAAGAAAGAAGTTGAGGTTTGCAAACGAGAAATAACATTGCAACTTCTTGAAGTCGACTAGCAGCCCTGCAAAGTATTTTATTTATTTTTCTAAGTCAAATTACTAATGAATGTTTATTGTTCTGCAGATGGCTGAGGCAAGGGCGACTGGAAAAGATAACAATGGTGAATCCAGGAAAGCAGTCATAAAGAAACAGAGCAAGACATTTATGCCAGAGTCAAAATTCATTTCGAAGTTGGGCAAGCTGACTGATACCAACTTGGGCTCCGTCAATCTAGAGACTTTCAAGAACAGAATGCTGGGAATTGGTAGTCATCAACCTTCAGACACCTCGCACAACATTGTTCGAAGTGGATTATATGCAGCTGCTAGTTTCCCACTAGTTATTCAGTGTTCAGAGCTGATGATGGAGTGCGCCAACTGCTACGAGAAGGATCATAGATCGATCATGTCACTAGATGGCCAAGTGCTCGCCAACCTCACTCCTGCTGCCATTGGTGAAGCTTTCGGGATCCCAGTGCACAGAAACATGGTTTACAAGTCCAGAGAACGAGCTGAACGAATGTATGCTTCAGCATTCGAGAGGTGTACCGTGACAATCAATACTCAGTGGATGAGCAACCCTAAGCCCTCTCGGACGAAGTTGCCGAAGCAAATCATAGCTGATGACTTGAAGCAGGAGTATTGTGATCTCATTATGATGCTGAGCAGAGTTGGAGGCTGCCCACAGTCATTTATTTTTGAGCCCTGGATGTTTTACTATATCAACCTCATGCTGGAAGGAAAAGATTATGTCAACTGGGCTGCAATGATCAGTGACCACTTGCACGAACAACTCCTGAGCTTGAGAAGAATGAAGACATTTTATATGAGCTCTTACATCATTTACATGCTGGCTCGTATGATGAAGTATCGAGGAATTTCATACAAGGAGCCTGTTGGTTGTGGCTCTCACCAGTTTAAAATCCACGAGGCTTGTCCGCAATTGCACCTGACTAGTACTACTTACTACAAGTGTGCAAATGATGCCTTCACCATGCACATCACGAGAACACTTCAGGAGCAGTTGCATCACAGGATCTCGAGAGAAGCCCATGAGTTGATCGAGAGGTATGGGTGCTGGTTTATACAGTTTCCAAAGTTTTCTTACATAAGGCTGCAAGGATTCTTGTCATATCCATATAGACTGCCTAAGTACCCAACCAACAGAGTTTTAATGTTAGAGATATGTAGGCAATTGCTCGCCTACGATAAGATTCAGAAGAAGAAGAAGAAGGGAGGAATTGACTTCCCAATTGTCATGGGCAACTCAGATGAAGTGTGTCCTACATTTTAGGCAGCTAGAGAAGCCGAGAGTGAGCTTTAATTTTATCACTTTTCCTATCACACCAGCCGACAACACTATGATCCGCATAATAACATCAAATGGGTACTGCCAGAGGAGTTTAAACACAAGGAAAATATTGAGGATTATTGGGCTGATGCATCAGATGAGGTTGAAGTCAGGAAAATAATGTTCTCTCGGCTGCCAATTAACATGATCAGAGAGTGTGAAGTTGTTCCGGTTCCAGACCAAGTGAATGAAGACATGGACGTCATCCATCCAGATTATGCAGTAGTGAGAGATACTCCACTCCCACTCCCGGATTGGTCAGAACCAGAGGTTGCTGACTTGGACACACTTTCTATTCCGGTCCTGACATTTACCAGAGCATGGGTTGATAGGTGTGTGAGAAGATTTAAGAGTAGGTCAATTGCTTTGACTTACAATCTGATGGGAGATCACAGGACACCCACCACTGGCAGGAAGAAACAAATCACACGAGGTCCGAAATCTTGAAGGAAAGAGCCAGTTCGGCCGGAGCCTCCACGAGTTGCAATTAAATCACCCACGCCATTGGAGACATGTTCTAGCATACAAGAGGTTTCTTTGTTTGTTGATCAAAGAAATGCATTGAATCAGGTGCAAGTGGTACAGGAGAATAATCAGCCACCACGAAGAGAGTCAGTTGACCAGAGTGTCAACGCACCTAGTAGGATTGATCAACAGACTGATGAGGGGACTAATACTGACCCTCAGTTTCAACAAGAATTAGAGACGGCTTTGGAGGATGATGATGATATAGTTTCAGGAGATACTCAGCCACTTGAGGATGATGAGCCTCACCAGAATGATATAGAGGTTGAACAAGTTCGAGAAGTAGAGACATAGGAACAACAGCTATTTGACATATAGTATACAATACATGATTGGCTCAGGGATAGAATGAGAAGAAGCCCCAACGAGGAGATTGATCTAGCAGTTGAAATGGAAGAGTTCTTGAACAGGATCAGCGCACCTCCACAAAAGAAGAGAGCGCGAAATTTTTCAAAGATATCAACTGATGAGGATGGTTCCTGTACCATACACGTAGCCGTGCCTTAGGTTGATTGTGACCGAGATGAAGCAGTACCAGAAAATTATGTGGTCACAACTTTGGAGTTAGGACGCCCCACAGGTGCACAGATTGTAGAGGAGTGTGATAACTCCTACCTCGCCCTCAAGGATAGATTATTCAAGAAGGAAGGAAAGTATAAAAAGTTGAAAAGAGAGCATAAGGCCTTGATTGGATATGTGTAGTAGTTGTCTCGTTCTCATGGGCAGGAGACTCCAGTGATAGAGCTTCCAACTAAGATACCTAGAGAGTCGATCAGTGGCTTGTTGGAGTTAGGAAATATGGCACAAGAGGCAGACAAGTGGGTCACAGGAGTTCGTGCTGAGACAGAAAAGTTTATGGGGGACCTTGCTTTTGCTTTTCAGCAGGCTTCCAGTATTTTGGCACGAATAGAGGCTGTTGATCATGCTTGGGGAGATGCTTCTGTTTATCAGAGCAAAGTAATTCAGCGTCTTGAGGCATTGAGGCATGTTCCTTTGCGGTTGTTGATTGATGGAGGGGTCATTCAGGAGAATGACAGGTATGATTTTTCTAGATGGTATTCTTCAGCAATCACGGGATGTGGTTTCTTCGACGCAGCACAGGCGGATTCAACTAGGATACGGAAGGCTATGGCCAATATCATTGATGGAGTTCAGAATACTTTTGAGGCCATATTTGCTAGGCGGCTAAATCCAGATGAGGTGAATATTGATAATTTGAAGGGTAGGCTGGTGCCTTTCTTTTCGGAGGTAAAGACCTTCGTACAAGATGATTTCGAGAACACTTCTACTTTCTCCAGCTTGATTCAGAGCACACAAGATTCCATAGTTGCTTGGAGAAAATCTTGTACAAGGCATGAACCATCAGTCACGATGTTATAGTTTCAACTTGATTGCATTCCACCCATTTCAGTTCAGGAGGTTGAGGCTGTACTTGGCAGATTCATTGAGTTTGCAGCCAGAGAGAAGGAGAATGGGAATGCACTACCGGACGAGGATCTTCTAGAGGACTGATTGTGGGAATTGATAGCCTTTACTATTTTTGGGAGTGAGTGGGAATCTTTGCTCATTTATTACACCACTCCCCATTTTGGCAGTTTTTAGGGTTAGCGCTGAGGTGGCTTAATCTTAGCCACTCTTTTGATTGTAATCTTAGCCGTCCATTGGACTGGGCTACCTATAAAAGGGGGAGTCCCCCTCATTTGTAATTCATTAGACTAGCATTAGATTTGGAGATCAAACTAGAGAGTAGAGCAGAGTAGACATTTTGCTTGATAGTTTAGCATAATGTGGAGAAGAAAGAAAGTTTTCCCTTTGAAAACTTTTGTGGAGATTGTTATGTAAAACTTTCATGATAATAGATCTTTTCATTGATGGTGGAATTCGTCTTTGTCATGGATAGCTAGCAAGGTCTCTTCATCCTTTTGGATCCAAGTAGCATAAAATAGCGTAATTTTCATTTCATGCAAGTAGTTTACTTTGGATGTGTGGTGTTTTATTGAGGTAGCTTCATTTCATTCCATACCACTAGCAGCTTGTTGATGATAAGTTCGCCTTGTGTGGTCCACTGGAGATTATCTTGAGTTTAACTTCGATTGTGATTTGTATACTTATATGCATCATTCTGATGGTGTATGTATGCTAAATTGTAATCTGAACATCTTTTGCTATCCCTTTGAAGATTGCACCAATTTTGCTGAAGCTGTCCAACGTGAGGCTAGGTGAAATTTTGTTGAAGTCTACTAAAATCAAGCCCCGCATATCATGCATTTAGAATAGAATATAAGTTTCTTAGGCCCTACACTCATTTACTTTCCACACATTTCTGATTAGCTGTAGGAAAATGAACTTATTGCCAAATCACACGCACAAAATCCCCTTCAAATCATCCATCTACTATTAACTGCAAGAAGCCTGAACAATTGTGTAAGTCCCCTCGTAAGAACACAACAATTCACATCAAACCAATTGAGGGTATTCTAAGTATTTCGGAACCTTGGAGTTGAACGTGTGATCTATCTCGCAATCTTAGCACACAAAATACTTTGATCAAGAGAGAACGGGGTAGCCTTCGGACTATTTTGTTCTGTTGATTGGTGCGGTCACAAAAATCACATCAACAGGTTGATCATACCAATGAAGTCGAGTCCCCACTTCGCAAAAGGTCGTACCTTGATCACCAGTTGGAGTGGCATGGCTGGGCTTTTCTCTTGTGCGGCTGTCACTTGACATGTGTGACAAGTTTTCACATGATTGTACACATCCTTGAACACTGTTGGCCAATAATAGCCTGCCATCAAAACTTGGTGTGTTGTTGCCAATGCTCCTCCATGCCCAGTTCCAAACTTGGTATGAAAATGTTCCATTATTTGTCTTGCTTCTTCCTTTCCACAACATCTCAGGAAAACTCCTTCATGATTTCTTCTGTATAGTACTGCTCCTTGCAATATATATCTCTGGCCTTTCATTCTCAAGGCCCTCTTTTGTACTAGATTCAAATGACTAGGACACTTGTGGTTGAGCAAGAAATAGGTGATATCATCGTACCATTCACTCGGGGATACCTCTTGTAATTCATAAATTTGTTGCACTAGTCTTGGCCCTGCAACAATAGTTTGTGTTAAGGCTTGGCCACGGACAATCTTCATTGGTTGAATCTCAACATCGTACTCTTGAATGATAGTAACCCACTTGCCCCTTCTTTCTCCTAATTCATTTTGCAATGGGATGTTCATCCTTTTCATCTGTCTTTTGGGTTAGCATTGTAGCACATGTATGCTCTGAGGCAAAATAATATAGGTAGAAGGACTTCATGTAGTCAGGGCTGACCAACACGAGAGCATCAATTATGGCTTGTTTGATCTCTTCAAATGCCTTCTTCGCTGGTTCCGTCCATTCTATCCTCGCATCTTTCTTCAGCATTTCACTCAAAGGTCTCGCTATTTTAGTAAACCCGGTTATGAACTTCCTCACAAAATTAATCTTCCTGAAGAAAGACTTCATCTCTTTCTGGCTTGATGGCAAACCGATTCTTGATATAGCCTCTACCCGATCAGGATTAATAAGAATTCCTTTCTCCCTTATTACATGGCCCAATAATTTTCCCTTGGTCACCCCAAATATGCACTTCTTCGGGTTCAATGAAATCCCATATCTTCTACATCTTTGGAATATCTTCCTTAGATCTCCGATATGATTTTCCCTTCTTTTAGAGAATACAGTGAGGTCGTCCATATAAACAATAATGCATTTTCCTATGAGATATTTAAATGCAATGTCCATGGCCCTTTGAAAGGTGGCTCCAGCATTGATCAACCCAAATGGCATTCTTTGGTATGCAAATGTACCCCACTTTGTCGTGAATGCGGTCTTAAGTCTATCCTTAGGTTCAACTAGCACTTGATTATATCCTGAATATCTATCAAGGAAGGACATCATTTGGGATCCATTGACTATTTTGATTACTTCATCCAATGATGGTAGTGGGTAGTTATCCTTTTCTGAGGCTTTGTTGAGATTTCGAAAATCCACACATAGTTGTATTTCTCCATTCTTTTTGCAGATGAGTACCAAATTGGCAACCCACGTTGAGTGGTGTACTGGAAAAATAATGCCTACTGGTAGTAACTTCTTTACTTCTTGAAAAATGAGGGGTTCCAATACTAGGTTCACTGGCCTTTGATGCTGCCTGAAAGGTTTATTGTCCATCTTGAGTGGAATTGTATGTGTAATGATCGCAGTGTCATATGTCTTTAAATCTTTGTAACTCCAGGAAATAATGTCCCCAAACTCCCTTAAGCTTCTGACTATTCGTTCTTTCTCTTCAGATGTGCATACCTTGCCAACGAGGACATTCTTGACTTCATTTGTTGTTCCCAAGTTTATGGCTTCGTGTTGACCTCCTTCATTTCTTTGATATTTAATTGCATTGATTTGATCTTGATCAAAGATCCTTTCGAGCTATATCATCCCTTTGGGGATGCTATTGGTCTTTAAATTCATTATACCTTCCACATCAAATTCAACTTCTCCTCGATCTTCTTCTTCATCAATGATCTGGGTGAGGAAGACATCTGAATTTGTCAAGAAATCCAAAATATGTTTATCATTGTTAAATACCTAGAAATTTATGATATTGTCCAGTACTGATGGTGCTGAAGTGATTTCAATTGTAAATTTCTTCATAGCATCCATCTCGAGTGGTTGTAATGAACTTGCTGATTGTGCTAATGAATTTGCAACTTTGTTCTGAGAATGGTATATAGATTTGATATTGAAAGTGTCAAAACTTTCGATGAGGTCCCAGACTCGATTTCTATACCCTCACAATCTTTTATCATGGCAAGCATATTTCTTTCTCACTTGTCTCACCACAACTTCTTGAGTCACCATAAACATGCAGAATTTTGACTTTCTTCCAAACTGCATGCAGCAATCCGTGGACTAATGATTCATATTCTGTTACATTTTTAGTGCATGGGAATTGTAACCTCAAAGCAGCTAGGTAGGTTTTGCCTGATGGACTGATCAACCCATAACCAGCTCCATTGCCCTTCTTGGATTTTGAGCCATCAAATCTCAAAGTCCAAACTTGCTCTTGGTCTAGCAATTGTTTGGGGCTAGGTATTTCTTTCTGCTGAATTTCTTCAACTGAATAATCTACCTGAACTTTGTTCACTTCCTGAATGATTTCTTCTTCTTGCGAGAATTCTCTATTAGAGTTACTGTTTTCATCTTGTATTGTCAACTTAAAGTATTCGTCTCCAAGGACATGGGAAAATCTTTTGTATACTTGGTCCAAGGCCATCTTACACATTGCACAGGAGAACTCTGAATGGAAAGCATTGTGGATCCGGCACCAATTGGGCAACAATAAGTCTTGCACAAAAGTGTGACTTCCCAATTCCTTTTCTTGTTTTGCACTTTTGAGCACAAATCTCCTAAAGTTTTCAAACATGCTTTCACCTTTATCTGGTGATAGTTCCTCATCACTTTCCATAGGAACTTCTGAAATTTTCAGTGTATTTTGTTGATTATCTGACTAGTGTAACATCAAGACTTCTTGTGCTTTTGGTCTATACTGGCCGAGATCTATTTCACAAAACAAAATTTCATTACTTTCTCCGTACTCAGTGATTATCATCTTGAGTCTTGGTGTACTTTCAACTCTAATCTGATTGGGAATTCCCTTCCATGGTAACCGCATGTGTGAAAAATCAGTGGCGAAGTAACCATTCAACCTGCGGGTCCAGTCTCTTCCTAGAACCATTCCATATCCTCCTAGGATATCGACTACTGAAATATCAATGAAATGTTGAATCCTTGGGTCGGTTGATATTTGCATATGAATGTTGTTTAACTCTCCTATGACTAGAACCTCCGTCTTGTCCAACTGTGTCACTTTCTTGTTCGTCTTCGTAGGTGTCAGACCCAATCTTTGACAAACAATTAAAGGCATTACATTACTGGATGCTCCTGAATCAATCAGATAGTTATGCAAGAGTTTATTGAAAATTCTAAGCGAAATGAGGAAGGGAGCTGGCTCATCTTTCCCTTGATAAAGTATAATAGGGCTTCCTTTCTGCATACCAGCTTCTGTCTCTTTTGTTTTGACTTTATTATTCCTCTCAATCTATGAAACTTCTGATTCTTTCATTGAATTTTCTATCTTATTTTCCTTTGGACTTTGATGTACTTGCTCAGTTTTGACCATTTTCTGTCCTGGCATTTCTACACCTTCTTTCACTTCATACATGCCTCGAGTTACTTTGGAACTCGGAGGTCCATAAGCAACATTTGCAGTGTGTGGTGTTCTTGAAAAAATTGTAATTGTTCATCTTGAACAATATTGACATTGTTCGTGGAATTTGCAGTCTTCTGAACTGTGTGGGCTGGATCCTGTGTTGGATCCTTCAAGCTATCAAGAAAGGTGTTCCTTATTTCTGGTACTTTCATCAGTTCGAACAATGACATGCTCACTTTGATTTTCTTCACCTCCTCTATTACATATCGACTTAATCTCTTCAATTCATCTCTAGGAGGAGTATTACTAGTAGAACTACTAGTATTATTTCCTTGCCTGTATTGCGGTGCATCCTTCGGAAAAGAGGGGTTATTACTCACATTCGGGTGTGGTGGAGTTTGAAAATTGTGTGGGGGAACTGATGAGGTTAAAGGCTCTTGATTCTTTCTATAATAAACCTTTGGCTGTCCATTTCCTGTCTGCTAAAATGTCTGAACCTCTTTTATGCCTTCAACCAATACACTGTTGTTCAAAGGTGGGAAATAGTAATTCGTTGCGTCTTCTACTAGTCCATCAACAACTGCGTGTGAATACATAGGAGGTGGTGCCTCCACTAGCTCATTAGCTGATGCTGGTGGGAACATTCCAAATTGGTCAGGTGCTTGATATTTTTCAAAATGCGGCGGAAATGTGAAGTCCTCCAAAACTAAAGCTTGATCATACCTCACTATAGGGACTATAGCAGTAGACGAGTCATCTGGTATTTCCCTTTGTATTTCCCTTTGGAAAATATCGGCTGCGAGCTAAAATTCTCTGCATTGTGTCTCGGAATGCTGATTGGTGTTGTGCAATCAATACCATCCTGACAAAGCTGACTCGGTGAGGAGTATACTTTCTGTTGGTCGATTCTCTCGAGTTGCAGGATTATCTAAGGGTGATGGCACATTTCCATTATTTGGTCCTATATTCCATGTCCTCTTTTGATATCCTTGATTATTGTTATAGTAGCCTTGTGCATTGCTTGATTGACCTTGGTAATTTTGATAATTACCTTGGTGTCCTTGAGAATTCCTTTGCATGTTATGGAGTTGATTATTCTGATTTCTCAGATAGGTTACCTCAGTATACAATTTCTTCACTTGTTCAATTAACTCTTTCATCTCTTCTTTTTCTTCTTGTGTCCTGGTGGACGTTGTTGTACCTAGTAGATACACTGGCTGTGAAGGTTGCACTTGAGAAATAGGACCTCCTGAGTGAATCACCAACTGATTATTGGGTGGTGGAATGGGATTCATTACTGGCGCATGGTGTGTCAATGCTTGATTGATCCCTATTATTTGGTTTGGCATAGCAGCATACCCCAGATGATTGAGTGGTCCTGCAACATTCATGCCCAAATTAGAATTAACCTTGATGGCTTCCGCGTATGCTCCCTTAAGATCAACTAGGACCGGGTTGGCCCTTATTACAAACATGGAAGTAAGACTATTGAGGGCAGCGTAGTAAATTGGTAACGCTGCACCATCATTCAATAGATAAGGTTCACATACCCTTGTGTACGCCTTATGAAACTTGTTGTTGAAGGTACTAATTGGCTCATGCTCTTGTCTTTTTACTTCAAGAAATTGTCGGTAAAGTTCAGCCGGTGTGGTTGGCAATCTGAATTTTTCCAAGGCTTCCTTTAGATTTTGCCAGGTTTGAATTGAATTCACCGGTAGGTTTACGTACTATTGACGTGGTTTTTGCGACCGCACCAACACAATAAAGTTGCCAATGGCTACCCTATCCTCTCTTGAACAAAGCTTCCTGCATGCTAAGATTGCGAGATAGATCATACATTTAACTCCAAGGTTCCTTCATGCAATAGAATACCCTCAGTTGGCTTGATGTGTTTTGCTGGTATTTCAAGGGGACTTACACAATTGTTCGGCAGCTGACAGCAAATGATAGATTAAGGGTTTCACGTGGTTCGAATGATTTGGCAAGTGAGCAAAAGTTCCCTAATTCTAACCAGAAATGAACTGAATTTAAAAGAGTGTAGGGCCTAAGAAGTTTATGTTCTACTCTAAGGCGTGGGACATGGCGATCAATTCTTACAAACTTCAACCGAGCCTTGCTTTGCCTCGCTTCAGACAACTTCCACAAAACCAGTGCAATCTTCAGGGGAGTAGCGAAAGGTGTTCAAATTATACCTCAACATGCAAGCACCATCAAAACGATGCATATGAACACGTGAGTCACAATCGAAGTTAAGTTTGAAAAGTAATCCAGTTGACCACGCAGGGCGAACCCACCGTCAGTGAGCTCGCTAGTGGTATGGATGAGCGAAATCTTGTTCAAATCGAGCACCACATTCCACAATTACTAAGTACTTGCATGAAATGAAATCTAGTTTACTTTAAGCTACTTCGAGTTGCTACGTGAATTGGAAGGACGAAGAAGCCTCGACAACTACTCATAACAAAGAAGAAATCACCATCAATGAAAATTATTTTATTATGAAAGCATTCATGACAACTTCTTACAATATATCCAAAGGGAAGACTTTCCTTCCTTTTCAATCTAAACTACACTATCAAACTATTCTACTTTCTACTCTATCAATTTCTCTCTACTCCTCTATTATCCTAACTCTAATCTAATGAGTACAAATGAGGGGGACTCCCCCTTTTATAGTTGGTCAAGTCCAACGAACGACTCATATTATAATCGGTTGGATGGCCCAGATTGTGCCACCTCAGCCCTAAACAAGATTCACCCTAAAAACTGCCACAATGGAGAGTGGGGCAATAAATGAGCAATTAATGGCCACCATCCTTCTAGAAGATTCCAGCTTTGAAATACGTTCACACTGTTCTTGATCTTCTTCTTGACGTTGTTCTTCAACTTCTTTATCACTTGAGTTGGGCATATACTAAGTCTCAACACTTAGCCACTTTTGCAACTTTTCTTCCTTCGAGGTTGAAATGTAGTCTTGGAGTACTTGCTTCATCGCTGCTTGGTCTCGACGTTCCTCTTGCAAAACAAGCAAGGGGAAGAGTATTAGAACACTTCATAATATAAATTCAACTTACTTACCAGGATTTTCACATTCTAACTTCCAAGCGTTCATCATCTTTCTTAGCCCTCTTTGCATTCAAATTCTTCATGCCTTAGCCAAATTTCCAACCCATCTTGCATTCTGCCTGGGCGTACTTCACTCTGATATTTCATCCAACTCTGGTTCAAGCAAAATGTTTTCATCAGGAACTTGATCAAAAATTATCTAGGCACCCAAATTCATCGGTTAGGCATTTTATCTTCACAAACATTTCTTTCCTTGCCTTAGATTTTTTTTTAAATTTTCCTTAGGAAATTCATCAATCCTGTGCCCATCAAAAATCTCCATCCTGAAGGCCTCGACGAACTGCGGAAGACTTTAAAATTAACTTCTCATTGGAGATCTTCAATACCCAAAAGAAAATTTTCTTCAGAATTTGTCCAATTCATGGGTATACAACAAACGGGTTCATTTAATTTCTTGAATTTTGAACCTTGGAAAAACAAATTTATTCCTGTTCTTCACATCTGTGAGTATTTCTCGTTGCTCTGACTTGAAAATATTTTATCCACCTCACGAAGCAGGCACTCACTGACTTTTCCACTAGCAACTTCATTCGTGCTTCTGAAAAAATTTCATACTTCCAAGTCCAGGCGTGATTATCCTAAGGAAGAAATTCTTTGTGCCTTAGAAAATTTGTTTACTCACTTAGCATTTTGAATTTTGCCTTAGAAATTTTATTCAACTTCCTTCATCTTGCCTATAAGAAAACTTTTTTTTTTTTATTTCAACTCACTTAGAAAATTTTCCTTGAAAGCACATCATGGAGGATTTTAAATTCCAATGCCCTCATATTATTTTTATCACTTGGCATTCTTTAAATCCATCAACTTCACCTATACTTCACCACTTTTCAACTCAAATCCATTGTTTTACTTGGCGCATTCAAGACTAGAGAGGAAAGTCAACACTAGAATAATCCCATCTTGCACAGCGCCTAGCAACCTTCACTTGTCTTCATCTCTATTTGGGCGCACTTTAGCATGAGAAAAGGATAACACTTCTAACGCTTTCCCTTTTAACTTGTGACTCTTGAGCTTCTTCATTTTTGTCTTCACATGCCCTTATTTGGGCACATTTTGCTATGTGTGGAGGATGAAACTCTCACTTAGAATATTTTTAGCAATTCCTCCCTAACTTGGGCGCATTTCATACTTGAAGGAGAATAAACTTTAAACGCCACCTTTGACTTTTTCATTACATGGCTTTCAACGCCTTTGTCTTCTTCCAATTTTGCATGGATACCTTTGTCTTTTTCCTCCTTGTCTTCATGCACATGACTTGTCTTTTTGTTCTTTGCATGGATACCTTTGCATAGAGATGTTTTGTCTTTACATGCCCTCATATAGGCGTATTCAAAGGAGGGAAGAGAAAGCCAACTTTTTTGTCCTCTTCTTAGCATGCTTGGGCGCATTTGGCCATGTGAGGAGGATGAAGCTTGACACTTTGAATTTATTTTGCATGCCACTAGCTGGAAGTGGGTACATTTAGCACATTGAGGTGGATGAAGTTCAATACATGGGCGCATATGGGAGGTGGTGGAGAATATCCCACACTTAGAAATTTTCTTTCATGCTTGGCTTGAGGTGAGGGCGCATTTTCAAGGTGGAGGTGGATGAAGTTTGTTGACTCTTTTTTTTTTTGAATTCTTTGACCTTCTTGTTGCATGGGCGCATTTTGCCTAGGCAAGTGGATATTCCTCAGACTTAGAAATTTTTTTAACTTTCACCAGCTTTTCCTTGGGCGCATTTTCAGGGGTGAGCATCAAGTTCCATGACTTAGAAATTTTCAAGATCCAATCTTCTCCTTCATGGGCGCATTTGCAAGGGTCAACTTTCAATTTTCAAACGCTTAGGAAATTTTGAGTCACCTTCAAGCTTTAATGGCATTTCTTACTGGCTGGATTCCAAATTTTATCAGATTTAGTAGATTTCATGCCATTTGTCAAATTTAGAGTGATCCGTTCATGCTAACCCTAGCTTGCCCCAACTTTCTATTTTTAGAAAGTTCTCCAGATTTTGTGCTTTTGATTGACTTTTGGGATGTGATTGAGCTACCGGGGCCTGATGCTTGCCTGCACCTGCTATTTTTAGCAACTTACTAAAAATAGCAATTGCTCAGAATGCCTTCAAATTTTGTGTGTTGATTGCCTGAAGGGTATTGATCGTGACTGGACGTTGCTTCTGCCTGGCTGTCGTATTTTGCCCTTGATTTTAGGAAACCCTAATTCTTCTGCATAGCCGCTAAAAATAGTAAGTGCTTGATTTTTGAATCTTTGCACCTCCGTTCGCCTTGGAATTTGCGCCATGGGATCTTTATCAGCTGTTTGACTTGTTCATACTGACGCCTCATGCTGACCTACTATTTATAGCACATTTCTGGAGGTGGCTTGCTATTTATAGTAATTGCTTGTTTCTGATAACTCCACAACTCCATTTGATTTGAAATTTGAATGATGCGCTCCTCACCACATGACCTGTTTGTTGACACCGGCGCTTGACGTTGATTTACTATTTTTATCCTGTTTTGAAATGACTTACTATAAATAGTAAGTGCTTCGTTTGCCCTCAAATTTTACCAGCGGATAGCTTGAAAGATGCTGATCGCAGTGGTTTACACTAGTTTTCAAAAGTTTTGACCATTTACCCCTCTTTTTGGGTCCTGAAGCTGGAAACCCTAATTCATCTTGCATGCATATCAAATGACCTCTGTTTGTTCTTGTTTCTGTTGCATTGCGATCAGTTCGTGATTCTGAAGTGCTGGGAAGCAGCTGCCGGGATGCATCTGCTAAAAATAGTAAGTACCTGAATGAGTGATTATCTTTGTTTGCATGTCACATCCTTGCGAAGGTCTCGAAAAACCCACAAGGAATCATCAGACATGCAAAGAAAACCCTGACATGCAAACCCTAAAAATAGCCTTTGAAGGATGAACTCTGAAAATCATTCTCGCTTTGCATGTTACACCATCGCGAAAGTCTCTGAAAACCTAGAAGGAATCTCCAGACATGCGTTGAAAAAACTCTTCATATAAACCCTGAAATCTGCTCTGAAAGCTGAACTGCTAAAAATAGTAAGTGGTTTGTTTCAGCTCAAATTTCGCCAGTGAGTAGCTTGATGTGTTCTGGATGCAGTGCGACTGTTAAAACTTCAAAAAAAAATGCTGAAGGAACGCCCAGAATTACACACTTACTAAAAATAGTAAATGACTGGAATCTGATGAAATTTAGCTGAGAGTCTACTGGAAGCACACTGACAACAATGTTAAGCTCTATTTTCAACTCATTCACTTCGTTTGACCCTAGACTAACCAGAAAGATGGAAACCCTAATTTTTAGACTTGGCCAAATTTTACGTTTAAGCTCAATGACAGGCACAATCCCTCGAAAGGAAGACATCAGAAAGAGAGGGAGAGAGACAAAACCACAACCAAAAGACCAGAATGGAGCAAAAATTAGGGGTCCCCATCTTCAATGGGGCGATGTGTGAAAAGGTTACAACACGTACCAATAATACGCTTCCTCTCCTAAAGAGCATGCGAGCAATCAACATGCTACATCTTCATGTTGGATGTCTCAGTTCTGGAGAGTATCTTCAAAAACTTGATATGTTCATCAGCTGTCCGGTTCATATCGCCGACCTGGAATTTGGAGCAAAAATGCTCTGGGTTCTTCGGCATCTCATGATAATCGTAAAATGTAGTAAGAGGCGATGCATTAGCTGGACGCCAAGCCATTGGAACTTTCTGCTGATTGGTTTAAACTAGTTGAAAGGGTTGTACAAATACTAGAACTTGAGTAGTGCTCGGTATGGGAATCTGTGGTGGCGGTGTGTAGAATAGACTGGAAAAATCTTCTCTAGTTGGTACTTCTCCACTTGGTGATGGTACCTCTTCACTTGGGCCAACCATACTAGATGTTTCACCTTGTGATATTTCTGTTCTCTTTCTTTCTTTGTTTCTATAGGGCAAGAACTCCACAAATTCTTTGAAAGAATTTGGAGTGGATCTAGTAACTCTTCGAAATCGATCCGCTGAGAAGGAACCAATTCGATCTAGTGTGTCTTTTTCAGTCCTATTGAGGAAGTGTAGGAACCACTACAAGAGTTCGCTGGTTTATTTGTTGACGAACTTGTTGATTCTGTTGTTGCTGGAGAGCTTCAAATCTTTCGACAAGGAGATCTCTCTGGATGTTGAACTCAATACGCCTAGCTCTCTCTTCTTCCTCTTCAAGGATGAAGCGCATTCAAAGCCAGTCAGGAGCATTTCTTCTTACTTGCCAAGCAAGGCTGGACAATTTGGTGATAATGTCTTCTTGTTCATCGTGAAAACCCAAGTTTGGTTGTAGTACTGGATGTGGATCCTGATTTGGATTAGGAACATTGGCCGGGAGCACCATTCTTCATTATATTGGAAGAACTTGGATTTGTCGAGGATGAGCTGATGGCAACTGATTGTTCTATCTCGTCAAAAGTTTGTTTCAAGCAATCAATTTTTTGTCTTATCAAATCTCTTTGAATTGCTTCTTCAAAACGGTTTCCTTTCTCTTCCTCCCTAGAAAGAACACGGCTTGTCTATCCAAACTGAACACAATCGTTCTGTGTTTTCCAAGCTAGTGAGTACAATTGATCAATGATATCAGTTGGTGGTTGATTTGGTTGCTCAACAGGTATGTTAAAAGGAAATTCATGCGGAAACACCATACTACATCCTGCCTACTTTGGGAGTTATTTCACAATCGTTGTTTATGGCCATCCTTCTAGTGCCAATTCTCTATTGATGTGTGTTTTATGACACACCAAACACTCTAGAATAAAGAGCTCAAAGACGCTCTATCCTCTCTTGAAAAACTATCTCGTATGCTAAGATTGCTAGAAAGATCATACAGTAATTCCAATGTTTCGTAAGTTGGGGGGTGGACAAGCTCAATGGACTGAACACAATCGGTCTTTGTTTTCCAAGCTAGTGAGTACAATTGATCAATGATATCAGTTGGTGGTTGATTTGGTTGCTCAACAGGTATGTTAAAAGGAAATTCATGCGGCAACACCATACTGCATCCTACCTACTTTGGGAGTTATTTCACAATCGTTGTTTGTGGCCGTCCTTCTAGCGCCAATTCTCTGTTGATGTGTGTTTTATGACACACCAAACACTCTAGAATAAAGAGTTCAAAGATGCTCTATCCTCTCTTGAAAAACTATCTCGTATGCTAAGATTGCTAGAAAGATCATACGGTAATTCCAATGTTTCGTAAGTTGGGGGTGGACAAGCTCAATGGATGATGTGATATGCTGATTTCACAAAGGGACCTTGGACAACGAATTACTCAAAAGTAGGAATTTAGATGGATTTGACGTTAAATGCTCTTGTATTTTTTAGGATTTTCAATTTTGAGATAAAAAAAGGAAAAAGGATGAGGGTTTAGAAACTAGACTTATGCTAAACTACTCCTATGAACTTAAGAGACAAATGCTGGATAGTGAAATTTAAACCAATCTTTGCTTTTCCAAGCACAGTGACTACAACTAGAGAAAGATGGTGCAATCTTCAATGGGATTTATGGATAATATCCTATTACACAATACCACCATCAATTCGAACAATGCATATAGGTAATAGAATTCAAGTTAAAACAGTTTCAAAGTTCAGACTAACCTTGCACATCAAATTGAAAATCATTCAATTGAAAAAGGTATGAACTAATTTCACTATTTTCAACACTATCAATCTTTCATTCATCTAAAAAATGTTGAAGCTAATTCACTTTATTGAAGAAATATGAAACCATGCAAGCTCTCAAAATAACAAATGCTCAACTATGAATCAAATCATTATTTGAAGAGCACTAGTAGCAACAATTTCACAAGTCTCCCCGAATGAATGAAATGAGTGGGGTTTATATAGGCACCCCAATTACAAAGCAACGGCCCAGATTGATTTGAGATCAATGGCCAAGATTATTCCAAGAAACCCTAACCCTAAAAAGCATAACTAACTCAATGGACACATGGCACAAGTAGGACGAGCCACTTGGATTGTGGAAAATAATGACACCTTGCAAATTACTCAAGCAAATGGGAATCCAAAATGCAATTCCCTTTGGCCTGTTCCCTGGCTGCAAATGCAAGAAATTTTGCTAACACCAAATTGAGTTCCTCCATTGATATGTTTGGCATAGAATCCAGCTGCACTCCCATTATGTCCAAGGTTTCAAGGCATTGAATGAAAGTATCTTCCCATCTACCTTCTTGTTTCTGAAATCTATCCACAAAGGTCAAAAGAGAAGACATATCATCAAGCTGATTTTCTGTGATAATATGCATTTCCTTGAAGTAAATATTCATCACATTTTTCTTTAATCCTTCCAAATCCAAGCCATTTGCATCATGATGCTCCTGCCCTGTTAATCCTTCAAGAGAGGTGAGGATTTTAAACTTTATTTTCCTAATTGCATTCCGTATAACAGCACACTCTTCTTTCATTCCATCATATATCTTCTTCTTAGCCAACAAGGAATGTGTAGAAACCCCTGTTTCCGCTAACTTCTAAAACTGCTAGTTTTTTGCTTGTTTTGACATTTTTGGTTTTTTGGTGTTTTTGCATGAATAAAAGAAAGTTGCGATTTTGAAAGAAATTGCTAAATAAATTTAAATAAAATAATGCAACTCTAGAAATGATAGAATCTTCAGAAACTCTTCATGCCAGACTATTTATTGATTTTCTATACTTATTACATCTGAGATCTGGTAACATGCAATGAGAAAAGTAACAACTTTATTTATTAAAAACCTGGAAGTTGCAGCCGCCTGGAATAATCATGAAATGGTACGACTATAATAATAATCCACTTTCTCCCTCCGTTAATGTTTGCAGATGATGCTAGAAGGATATGCGCCCCTGCTGAACAATCTAGAATGCCAAGAATGAAGGCGCTTTGCTCAAGATGACAAAGTATGGACTTGTACCTGCTGGTACGGCCCTACAGCAGCAAGGTACGGATCTGATGCAGCAGCAATAAATTTGTACGACCCTTGAAGGGAGTGTAAGATATGAAGCAAAGATAGGCGCCTCTGAATAACTGACTGCCAGATGAATTCCAGATCAAAACCCTGAATAATATAACTCTGTGAATGTTCTGCGTTAACTCCTAAATGAAGATATCTCTCTGAAAGCAATAGATCAGCTGATATCTCATAGCCTCTGAACTGCAACACTGAAGATGGCTCGTTCTCCAATGCTTGTAGACAACTGAAACCCTTGGCTTCGTTCTCTAGAAGAAGACTTGATCAAAAATTCAATATTCAACATAATCGCTCAAATTCCAATGAAAAACCCTTATATTCCTCAAAAGTGCGACTTTTCTCAATTAGGTATCATTTAAATAAATTCAAACTTCTTTTAATTTTTCAATAGTTTTCAAACTCAATTTTAATTATAAATTATAATTAAAATTAGCCCCTTCAATGATGGTCGAACCCCTTCAGCAAAATCACTTAAGTTATAATATTTAAAATATTATAACTTTATAATATAAGCTCCGAATAATTAATCTTTAATTAATCAATTAAATATTAATATCTCCCTCAAAAAGTATCTGATTCACAAACCGTCTGAAGCTGGCGAATAAGTGAGTGATTCTGCACATGACCAAACCATACTGCTAAAAATAGCAGGGGTGCCTCGCTGAGTGCCAAATAGTGCTAAAAATAGCAATTCAGGCAAATGGTGTCTGAATGAGCTTGAACGAAAGCCAACTGATAAAGTTCTAACAACCGAAGCCAAGCCAAGCTCCATCAAGACCCTCTATCCATCCTATCAGCCTACGAGGGTCGCATAATAGGCTAATCATCAGCTCTGAGAGATGTCAACTGGAAGGGGACATGACAGAATGATACCATCTGCTGAAATCATATGAGGCTCCTTCCTCAATAACACCTTCTTGGATCAATATTTGCAGGGATACTTTCTTTAAAACCTTCAAACGAGGTATTACTTTGTCATTTACGTACTATAACTCTTCCCAATTATCTTCAATCTGAACAATTTTAGTCATAAGCAAGGCTGATCTATCATAAGTCTGAGCACATTTCTCCAAGAATACCTCCATTTGTTTTGAGATATTGTTGATCCAACTCCTAGTTGCCTGGCTGGTGATCCTCATAGCCTCAAGAGTGTCAACGGATTCCAGAGGAAGGGATGATGGTGGAATAAAAGCTTTACCTTCTTGGCGCAAAGGGGTTGTTATTTGCTGAATGAACTCTATTAACCTGAAGTTTTCCAACTCTAGTCTTTCCTTCTTCTCCTCTGTTCTATCGAACTTCTCCTTGATGGCCTTGAAGTGTCTGCTAGCTCATGGAAATCCTGATCTGCCGTGGTTGGCCCTATATCCAACATTGTAACATCATAGTCCATAGGAGTAATCTGATCTCTAGGCTTGTCAACTTTTGGGACTGCAATTTGTAAAACCCTGGATCCTGCATCATTCCTGATAATTTGAGAGTACTTTTTAGGCTTCTTTGGCGTTTTAACTTTGCCAATCCTCTCTAAGAAGTCTTGCATGCTTTCAACTGGTTGAACTTCACCTAGTGGTTTAGACTTCTTCATCAAACTTTCAGTCAACCAAGCTGGGATAGTGGATAATTCCATCCCATCTTCCAATTGAATATCATCATCAATCCCTTTCAAGGTAGAAATTACTTCATCTCCTAGGTCTTCATTATTTTCAAGGATCTCAGTATCTTCCATGCCTTCAATCATCAACGTATCACCTCCTTCCAAACACTCAGTGAAGGTTTTCTCTTGGAGAAAATCCAATTGTTTTAACTCTTGAAATTCAACCTCTTGTTCATGGTTTGGTTCAATCTCAGCAATGGACACCTCTTCTACTATTTTGATAGATAACGTACTTGAAAATGATGGGATTTCACTCACCTTTTGTTTCTTACTCTCCAACTCTTTGCTAGCTACTTCCTTTTCCTTTGTGTGAAGATCTTCAATCATTGCCTTCCTCTTGGTTGGATATGGAAGTCCATCAGGAATTTCTCGAACTGCTTCTTCCTGATTTTCTTCATTGCTCAATGTGGCATAGGTAAGGAAAATTCCTTCTTTTCTCAATCTGCTGATCTGATTATCCACCCATTCCCTAGAGTATGCTACAATGTCTTTCATCAATACATCCAAATCAGTCAACTCAGGTTGTGTCCAGTTGGGCAACAAGATAGGCTTGTTCTTTTCGTATTCAAATTGAGGACGCGTGTATTCTGCATTGTCTTTTACCTGGTCAGCAACGGGAAATAAGTCACACTTTTTCACCAGGTCTACTGGAATTCTAGACCACATCTTCTTCATGACTCCATATTCGTCCACCAAGTTAGACCAATAATTTTCAATCTGCATAACATGAAGGGACTTCTTCCCGTGAACTCTCAAATATGGATCATAATCAGACCTCGGTTTATAAGTGCCAAACTTATAAAATTGTAACTGTAACTTTGCTTCCTTGGCTGATTGTAATGAGGGGCAGACTTCTAGCATTTTCCCAATTGCAATAGGAAAATCCACTCCTTGTTTGTTCTTTTTCCCTTGAATAGAATCCACATACGCCAACTGCCTTGCAACTTCAAGCATAATAATCTTGTCCGTTAGATATCGAGGGAGTTTATACGGAGCATCTAAGAATCCATGAACTCTTATGTACGTAAAGGTCGGAAATTGGATGAACCAAGATCCAAATTTATCAAGCAACACCATAGCCTCTTTAGATAGCCTCTTTTGAACTGCTCCTTGAAGCACTCGAGTGATATACATGAGGAAGGCGTCATTGGTTATCTTATAATTGTCCTTATAATGCAACTGGAGCTGTGGGTAGCAATCATATGCTTTGAGCTGGTTATTTTGAAGTCCAACTTCACCTTTACAAATCAGTCCCCTATACTTAGTAAACCGTGCCAAGATGTAAACTATATAGGAACTCATATAGAAGGTCTTGGTCTTCTCCAAGTTTCTTAACTGGAAATCAATGTTATCACTTATTAATTTTGCCCAATTTATTGTTTCCATTCCTAATACGACCTCCTCTACATATGAAAACATCCATACTTCGAAGAAAGCTCCCTGAGAAGTACCCATAATCCTGTTTAGCATGTGGATCATGTCACTATATTCCTCTTTAAAATCTGTGCAAATTAATCTCTTAGGCAGCTTAGAACGATGCCTTTTTGGTTCCTTAATCCAGTTGGAATTAACTATGTCCATACAAGATTCTTTGGCCTGATCAAACATAGTTTGTGATTCCTCCCAAGTCCTGCTCAACATTTTGTGATGATGAGGAATACCAAATACCTCTCTGACTGAATCTTCTATGAAGTATGCTAAAGTGATCCCATTAGATGCTTTAATGGATCTTGTCTGTGGATTTTATCTTCTAGCGCACTCAACCATCAACTCACTACTCTAAACTGCAGGTGGGAATCCTGCTGCCTGGTGAAGATTGCACTGAACGATGTTAGTTGCATTAGGTGTGAGCATTTCATGCTGAGTACCAAAAATCCTTTTCTTGTGCTGAATCGCATTAAATTGCTCGAAGTTAGTATCTACTACTTTCTTCCATTTTGACGAGAGTTGAGATATTGGATAGAATTCCCTGAGAACTTCTTTCACCTGGATCTTTCTAACTCCACCTCCTAGGATTTTTGAAGTAGACATTGTGCCTATACGAAGGTCGAAGTTAGAAAATTTTCACAATTTGCAAAGAAGGCGATTTTATGGCTGGAGAATATTTAAATAAATTAATTAAAAAATTCTAGAACTCGACTACCTAGGCTGGTTAGAGAATAAATTTTAATAAAATAAATTTTTCCCAGCCTTTATCATTTTCTAAGAACATTCGAAGAATGTTTTGAACAATTTACTGGACTTTTAGAGCTGAAAACTGAAGTTTTTTTGCAAATCCAAGATAAAAATTCTTTTTTCCTTCTTCAAATTCGCCAGCTATGATTTTGTAGTTGCTTGAGAAATCTGAAAATAGAAGAAAAATATCCAACCTTGTGCTCTAGAATCAATGTAACTTGCAGCTCAAGAAGAAAATAAGAAGAAGAAGGACGCCTTTGGTTGAGAGAAGTTTGCCTGTGAAAAAAATTAACCTGTGAATAATGAAAAATAAATTCTCAAGCACTTCTTTCATAATAAAAAGTTTCCTTATTAGCCTAGGTCGACCTCTTCTCTGATTGGGTGCTTTGTTTTAAAACACAAAAAGCAATCTTATCTTTTTTTTAATTTTTCAAGGCATCCTCTTTTGCTTGCTTGCTAAGTTTTTATTTTTAAATAAAAGGTTAAGCTATTTTATTTCTTTTTTTCCTTTAGAAAATTCGACCCCTAAGTGGACTTATCCACTTTGTAACTGGATTTTTCCTTTTACCCAAGTAACTCTTTGTCTTAGAAAAAATTTCGATTCTCTCCTTGGAAATTTGACTTTTAACTAGAATTTTCATCTTTTCAACTGGATTTTAACCTCATCTTGGAATTCTTGAAGTCCAATTCGAATTTTTACTTGCCTTAGCCAATTTTCATCATTTTCCAACTAGAATTTCGAATCATCCAACTGAATTTCTCTAAACTTGGGCGAATTTTAGTAAGACTCTTCAAATGGACGAATTTTAATTGGATTTTCAATTGGATTTCATGAATTTTAATTGGATTTTCCCATGATTCAACTGGATTTCTCCATGGGGCACACCTCTCCAGACTTAGATGAATTTTACCATGATCTCATTGCTTTTTACTTGATTTTTCTTCCTTGAGGGTGCGATTTTTAATTGATTTTCCAGATTTTGCATGCGCTTTCCCTTGCTTTTCTTATGATTTTTCCAATTTTTTTCAAATTTTTGTTATTTTTGCTTGCTTTTTTATTCTAAAAGAGGAAACTTTCGACTCCACTGCCCGTGAGACCTAGCACTTTCTAAAAATAGAAACTTACTAAAAATAGAAAAAAGCAAAAAGCAATTTTCTAAAAATAGTAAATTCCATATTGGTCCGGAAATGCCTAAAACGAAAAAACCAAAAACCAAAAAAGCAAAATCCCTAAAAAATAGGAAGTGTCAGAATTGGGCAAAAGCACAGGCGATCCTCGTCTACCGGGTCTTCTAAGCACTTCTATGACTTTCATGTTCAGTTTCAAGGTCAAATTCTCAACTTGGCTCGGGTGATGACTCCAGAGTTTGACATGAAATTCCCAGAGCAACAGAGATTATGAAATTGCTACTCAAAGCTAAACCCCAAGAGCAAACCAGCGAAGGTCCCCATTTGCAATGGGGCGATGTGTGAAATAGGTCACAACACGACCGATGAAGCTCATTTCGTCAATTAGAATGTAGCGAATGAAGTGCATTTTCTCTTGGAAGCTTGCTAGTATTTTCCCTTGCAAGGGGGCCATCTCCTTGATGGGTATGCGAAGTGCGACAAGAGTTGTTGATGCTCTAATGTTGAATGTTGCAACACTTGTTGGTGCAAGAAGTAATAGCAATGTATGACCGTTTGGAGTAGAACAATTGGGTGCTGACCTAATTTGTTTTATAAGATGTGACTTTCTTCTTCCTGCAATTCCTTGAACTATTATTTTGAGTGGTGGTTGGTAAGTGGTGGAGGATAGGTGTGACAACACTAGGGGTCCATCTCTTTGATGGGTATGCGAAGTGCAACATGAGTCGTTGATGCTCTAATGTTGAATGTTGCAACACCTATTGGTGCAAGAAGTAATAGCGATGTATGACCGTTTGGAGCAAAACAATTGAGTGCTGACCTAATTTGTTTTATAAGGTGTGACTTTCCTGTTCCTACAATTCCTTGAACTATTATTTTGAGTGGTGGCTAGTAAGTGGTGGAGGATAGGTGTGACAACACTAAATCCAGTGTTTTCTTTTGTTCCAATGAAAGGTTGTGCTGGGTATTTACAATGGGCAGTAGGGGTACTTGATATTTGGTGCGGTTTGAGTCTACAAAGTTAGATGCTATACTTTGCTCTATTGGATTTATTGAATGACTATCCCAATCATGGTCAAGGTCTATTTCACAGTTACCTAGCATGTCAAGTGCATCCAACTAGAGTGGGAGGACTAGGTGCACACTTGACAACACTTTCCATTCAGATTGGTTGCATTGATGTGGGGATTCTGTATTGTCGGATGGAGAGCTTGGGTCTGTATTGGAGGCTGTTTCTAGGTGAGTATGTAGCACGTGCCAGGGATGGTAAGTGCATGCCATCCTCTCCCACTGTGCCACAATTTGAGTGTTGGACAAACCAAGGTCGATTGCAATGTTATGAAATGGTTTGTAGAGAACCAATTCAGTCCAACAGAAGTTGCTAAAACTTGGGTCATCCTTAGGAGGTATGCTTGTGAAACGTGGGGAAACTTGAACAATAGCTTTAGAGGAACGCTCTTTGCATTGGTTTGTTTTATGAGATTTTTTGAAGCTCCATTTTTTAGTTACATCAATCAATGGCAATGCCTCTAGACAAATAGGACGTGCATGTATGCATCAATGTAGTTTGTTTCTTCTGAAGTGGAAGCGGCTAAGAGTGGAACGCATTGATAGTTTTTTTTATTTACATTTAAAGAAACAAACGTTCGACTACACAAGCACGAGGGTAGCTTTAATAGAAGGTGGCAACATTCTTGAGCACTAATATCATGATTGACTAGGTTGTCTAAAAGCATTTTCCTAAAAGCGATTGGTGTTGGTTTGTCAGGTTCAAAAGTTGTAGAAATACGAGAAAGCATTGCATGATATGTTTCAGATTTGGTTTTTGCTTTGGCAGCATATTTTGCTATATATTTGAGCACAACATCTATTGAGAGAACAAGTTGGCAATCTACATTTTCTCACCAAATAGAGAGGATAGTGAGGTTGTGTAGATTCAATCGCTCATCATTACGAGCAAGGGTGTGCTTTGGTTGGCCACTGTTATATGACAAGCTTGAATGGTCTTGCATGGTCCAAGGGGCTTTATAGCAGCATTCAACTGTACCTCCTTTTCTTCGCAAACGTGTTTGGAATGTACAACATGTATGGCGCTGAACACAGTTGAGTAATTCATTGTAGTCATTTGAAGGGTTGGATAACATAATCATTCTTGTGTCCATTAAGCAAGGGTTGTCTAAGGTAGACTGTGGAACTCTTTCATTTGAGGTTTGGTGGGGACTTGGGTTCCAAGCAAAGACATATTTTTCAATGTAGTTGATTGCATTTTGTACTGATGCAAGATAATTCCATTGTAGTTTGGCAATATCAGGTGCGTCTTTGAGCCACATGAAACCATGGACATGTGTAGAGCCATGGTGTTGCCACTCGTACCTGCAAATAGTAGATGTTATTAAGCAATTGATGTAAGAAACAAGTTAATATAATTTATGTGGGATATGTTTACCTATACCAATAGTCATTTGTACAGAGAGTCTTCTCCAAAACCTCCTCACGAAAAGCTATAAATTTGTGATGCATGTAAAGTGTAGAGAGGTGTGGGATTTGCACTATATTTTGGATCCTCCACCATGTAGCAGCAGTAGGATTTGTTGGTGTGGTAGATGGCATGACATTGTGTAAGTCTGGCCATTTAGTATTTGCTGCACTGAGGGTGAAGAACAGAGTTGGGCAACCAACTTGAATAACCATTTCAGATAGCTCCCCCCTACATTGAGTCCAGAATGGGCGGGTTCCACAAATTTTTGACCCAAACCGCATTACTTGGTCTGCAAGATGTTCATCAAGGATGTCCTTGAGTCTTTGGCGTAGTCTAAGAATTGTTGTTGGTAGCCTACATTCCAAGTGTTTTTGAACAAATACAGAAGTTGTGGCCTAGCTACGGTGATGCATGAGAATATTTAGTATGAAGTATCTAAATTGTGGGTGCTGGCCAAACCTATTATCATGGTATCTAAGTAGATGTAGAGAATATTCATGCAGCTTGACCTCTTTCATATTTTGTTGATTGAATGCAACTTTCCCATTTGGAAACAATGATGGGAATGCCATAACAAACAATCCTTCAGTGCTATATTCATTCATGGGCGTAAGAGAAATTGGTGGCCAATCAATAGTAGGAGTTGGGCTTCCTTCTCCTAACTGCAACAAGGCTCACAATTCTTGTACTTTTGTATGTGTAGGGGGCAAGTTTACCACAAATGATGTTGTTGCTTGCACAGTCTCTTGCAATTGTTCTTTAGTTGCATTATCTGTCTCCATTGAGCTTACATCAGGGGGATCTGAAATTGAGGTTGTTGTATTTAAAAGGTCAGAGATGTCAGTGGATGCATTAGGCAAGCATAAGAGAGAGGCCTCATCTATTTGGACATCTTTGTAGTAAGGGTCATTACACACCTTATATTGCAAAGCCTCATGAACATGTACTTTGCAAGCATGGAAACTGTACTGTTGGGAATCAACCTTTTTTTTTGTTAACTATGAGTATATCTAGATCATGTATATGGCGTGGCAAGTAATTTGCAATTACTGTAATATCCTAAGGAAAAAAAATAGTGTGGCCACTGTATTTTAGCTCTCCCCCTCTTGCATAAGTAACTTGGAGGACATGGCTGACTCTTTCTATAAGCATCTCCTCGACTTGGGATAGGCGTTGCAAACAAGCAGGTTGCTCTTACGGGTCCATGTTATTCCACTTTGAGAAACGATTGCCATTTTTTTCTGAAATGCATTTTGAACAAGCACTACTACCATTTAATACCCTAGTTTTTATTCCTAGATATCGTTCTAGGCATACATGGAAAGTTGAAATGTTTGATAGGTTGTCTAACTTTGAATGGAAGGAATTCCTAGCAATGTGTTATCACGGAATCTAGCAGCGCTCGTTCCATGGATAACCCCCCTACAAAACTTGTCTGTTTCCTAGGATTCGTGAAGTTCAAGTACGCATAACGAAGTGATTTTCAATCCACCTCAAAATGTGTTCCAAAACCTCAAATAGTCAATTCGAGCATCCCCCTATGTTTGCCTCGCGAAGAACTTCGAAACGAGCCCCTTCGTGAAGTCTCACTGTTCGTACTTAGCAAATTGTGAAAGATGCAGTTGCACTGAAAAAGTGCGCTCCTGCCCTCAAGCCAAAATTTGGCTAAGTATGAAAAGTGTAGGGGCACTAATTTTTAGCGCGCTTGCATGAAAGTGAACTTTCTAAAAAATGTAATAGCACTAAAAAAGTGCGCTATTACACTTTTTCTTGACACTTAATCTTTTTCTGGCCCTGGCGTGTTTCTTCATGGTTTTTGCATTTTTCGTCAATCGTGCCACTTTTCATGCCTAAATTTATTGCTCGACTTGAGTTAGGTTTTTGATTTTCTCTTTTACTTAAAAGTGTTTTAGTTCGCCTTTTTCATTGTTCATGATCTTTATTCTTCTTTTCTTCTTGCTGGGTGAGTTCTCTTCAAACTGCAATCACGTTTTTGAAAAATTTGAAGTTCTTCTCCAAGTTTCTTCGCATCTACATTTTGGTAAGTTGCTTTCTCTTTATTCTCCTTTCATTTTCGTACATATTTAAGATTTACATATGCGTTTCTCTACATTTCTCTTCCCACGCGTATTCTTTTTCTTCATTCGCGTTTTTGGTTTTGTGTGTTCTTCGCTTGCCTCCTTTTCATGGCATTTTTGCATGGCTTTCTCCTCTTACTCTCATGTTTTTCCTCTTACCCTCACGCAATGGAACTCTTGCGTTTTGTTTTCAATGCATTTCTCTTTCTATTCACTCCAACGCTTTTGTGTGTCTTTGTCTTTCCTCGCCGCCCTTTCAATCATGTTTTGTTGCGAACCAGAAGAAGAAACTCATACTTTGTGAGTAGAATTCCTTGGCCATATTCACATTTGCAAATGGTGATGAAACAAATTTCAATTGCAATTCCATACAAACAAACGGTTTTCAAACCCCAAGCACCGTTTTCATTCACCATTACATCTATTTTCTTAAAACATGTCTCAGATGCAGAAGCGCTAAAATTTAGCGCCGTCATGTTGAATTATAAACTAGGTATGAAAAGTGCAGGAGCGCTGAATTTTAGTGCCCCTGCATCAAAATCTGAATTCCCAAAAAGTGTAATGGTGCTGAATTTTAGCGCCCTTACACTTTTTACAATTTTCTCTAGATGAACTTTCAAACTTTCCTGATTTACCCCTGAACCTTGCTCTTTCCATTTTGTGCATCATTTTGTGTGCCTTGTCATCCGCTCCATGCTTTCCCACCATCGTCGCTCGTTTCGCACATCCCCATGCTACCTAACAACTAATGTTTGTTTTGACTCAACACCTTGTAGTCTCTTTTCAAAAGATCTTCAAAGTCTGAGTGATCAAAGTTCCTGTTGTTTTTGATGATTGCCGGTAAACCTCCGTCTTCTTGAAAAGCAAAAGGCAAAATGAAGTACAAATATCAAGGTGTCTATTCGCCGACCGTAGTGGTCTCCAAGGTGGAAGAGATAAAAGACACGAAGGTTGGTCATCAAGACTTGGTTGATTTTGCAAAGCAAAAAGAGACGAAGCCTCTTCTTGATCCAATGAGAGCGATTGTACACAACAACCTTCATTTGGTAGCAATGTTCCCTACAGCTGCACACAATACAGAGTTTGTTCTTCAGGTGGCGTCTCACTACATTAGAGAAAGTAGAAGTGTGATCGATTCTTCCGGGCACGAGATTCTGAGACTCGACCCTGATTTCTTTGACATTGTGTTTAAGGTTCCTCAAATGGAAAAATACATTGATATTTATATATCAAAAGCACAAGAGGTCTTTGATACTGATCCCAACAAGGCTAAAAACTTGATAAATACTCAATGGTTAAAAAAGCCTAGGCAATCTGTTTCTAGATGGCCGAAGGGACTCCTGCGAAGAGATTTCAAGGATGACGTCAAAGATATGATCACATTTTTAAGTAGAGTAAAAGGCTTGCCAGAATCATCCACTTTTCATGATTGGATGTATGAATACATTAGGATTATAAGAAGACAAAAGGTGCACATTGACTGGGGCAAACAGATCAGTGATGAAATACATGAGCAGTAGATCAATGCTCCTTCCACATTGAAATTCTATCTGACTTCTTACCTAGTGTACACGGCGGCTATAATGAGACAATTCCCAGGTCTATCTACAAAAGGGAATCGGATGATGGTACCTGTGTACAAATTTTTCTATCAATTGGAACTGAAGGAAAGCTTTCATCACTTCAGGTGGGTCACAAATGCTTTCTTTGCGCCTTTGCTTTTCAATTTTGATCTGGCTCTTGAAAGAAGAAGGGTATTTGATGAGGCTTATAAAGTGGTAAGTAAAGTTGGATGCCTATTTCTTCAATTCCCAACGTTTACTTACTTGAGAGTAGGGTGCTAAACTGGCTGTCCTTACATGTTGCCACGTTATCCTTCGGATGAGTGGGTTCTCATGGAAACATGCAGACAGTTGATGTCATTGCAAAAAGAACGAAGAAACAACCACAAACATGGATTCAAGTTCCCATTGACCATTGGCCAATATACTATCCCAACTGCACAAAAGGCTAAGTCTGTTTATGATGAAATCCAGATCATGACAATCAAGACCTATAGGTATAGGTTTGAATTTGATTACCGAGATGTCAGAAAAAGATTACAAAAAGGTCATCATCACAAGTATCATTTTGAGGACATCTGGGCTGATTGCAGAGATGAAGAAGCCATTCGCAAAATGGACTATTGCAGGTTGACTGTTCAACAGATCAGAGACCTTGATATTGCTGACCTACCAGAGGATTTTGCAGATCCTGGTGATATCATGAATGTTGTCTATGATGAGCAAGAAATTGCTAAAAGGTCGTTGCCTGCAATTCAATGGTCTAAGAAAGAAATTACCAGCATAAGAGAGAGATTGAAGCCAATCCTAGCCAACACTGCAGAATGGTTACATAAGCATGGTTATGAAATGAAAAGTTTCAGAACAGACTCGGAAGGAGAAGAATCTGAAGCAGAAGCTCACCAACAGCAAGAACTCAGCAACAAAAAAAAATCAGCAGCTATCCTCACTTCTTCACGAAGAGGTCCCAGGATCAAGTTTACTGTTGGCAAGAAAGATACCCAATCCATCCAAGAGACAGAAATCGCGGAATCCAATCCACCTCGCTCTAAAGGTAAAAAGTCTATCCCAGAGGAGGTAGATTCTGATGAAGAAGGAACTTCAAGTGATCAATCCGTTGAAGATGAAGACTCAGCAGAAGCAGACTTCGATGCAGAAGAGGTTTCTGAAAGCGGGAAAGAGTCTGAAGAAGATTCTGAAGAAGGATCTAAAGGTGATTTTGAAGGTGAACCAAAATCAGAGAGACAAGAGGGTGATAAACAGGAACCCAGGCATGATCAAGAAATAACTACTTGTCCTCCCGACAATCAAGTTGAGGAAATTCCTAGAATGTCATCGCCTGTGACTTCCAATGTTCCTCATACCCATCCAAATTCAAGAACTCCTCCACCTCCTGTTCCCTCGTCACCTATTCCTACCACATGCATTCCTATAGTTGAGATATCCACTATCCTTGCGGCATCAACCCCGTTTGATACTCCCTCAGTGACAAGCATCCATACGGTTGATATACTGTCAAGCCCTCCATCATCCATTCCTAGCCTGTCTTCACCAATGTATGATATCACTTCTGAAAATGAATTCAATCGTTTCATGAATGAGTCAATGCGTGATCAGTTCAATGTGAAAACTACAGGAGCAATGATGACAGACACTTCTACTATTGTCACGATACCCATGGTAACTTCAGACGTGACAATAACTTCAGAAGTAATGATGACGGCTGAATTGACAGTTAATCCAGAAGTTCACACCTCCTTTCTTCCCCCTTGGCTAATATCTCAAGTGTTGAAGCGGAAGAAGCAAATGATCTCTCCGGAGGAGATCGACCTCGAAGAGATAGTCCTTCTAAAGGCTAAAGGGAAGAAAAAGGCAAAGGTATACTCAAGGCTGGACGTTGATAAGTTTGGCCACAAGTATGCAGAGATTGGCATACCACCGCATGAAGAAGGTGATGTCAACATGGAAGACTACACGGTGACAAAGGTTCAGCTTGGCAAGGTTACCAATGAAAGTACAAAGGCCGATGCGCAAGTAACATTGGATATCTTGGCTGGAAGACCGGATAAAGTAGAGAAAGCTCGCAATATGTACAAACAGAGGGCAGAGCATTATGCCATTGTTGTAAAGAGACTTGCAGGTTCTCCAACTAATGCACAACCGCTGACAGTGGTAAGTATCGAAGACCTAGCTGACAAGAAAGCTGAGAAGTTCGCCTCTAAAGGTAGAGTGTTGTATGATTTTGTTGAGAAGATCATTGAACACGGATCTTAGATCATAATTGTTGCAGACGAGAAAACTACCTTGTTAGCCAAGCTCACCACAGAGCTTGAGAAAGAGAAAAGTGTACTTTCCCAGCAGCGCAGAGACATGGAGAAATGCCTGTTGTCATGGTTGGAGATGAAACAGGTAAAGCTCAGTAAATTGGTGGAGGTTGGGGTAATTCCTGACAAAGAAAAGTTCATAGAGGTAAAAGAATCCTTGAAACACCGAATTCAAGTAATTCAATCTCTTACGGAGGATCTCCACCAAGTACAGGAAGATGTCGAAGGACATCGTGCTATTCTTGAAAAAGGTATCAAAGAGTTGCTCGGTCAACTTCTTGAGGAGAATCGTATCTTCCTACCGGCCACAGAAATATCTCAGATCTTCAAAGAAGCCATCATGAAATTGATTGACAGTTCAAACTTTTCAAAAGTCGTACTGAATGTCATTTGTGATACAAGGCTCACATTGGATAACCTGAGAACGCATCTTGAGAGGTGCAAGAAGGTTCACTCATCTGCCATGAAATGGAGCACGAGATTTCACACCATTGTGGATTACACCGTTGGTCCAGATGAGAAGTTCGTGCAAGAGACCAGGAAGAAGTATGAAGACTTCCGTGCCCAAGGCAAAGAAACATGAAGCAGCTTCCTGTTCTCTAGTGTTAGACATTTCCGGTGCATCCCTCTATGCATTTTGTAAATATTTCCTAACATCTTAAATGCCTTTTTGTAAGTTGTAATTACACCAAGCTCGAAGATGTAATCTTTTGAAAATAAATTACACTTTGACTTTGGTCAAAGTTAGGTGAGATCTCCTAAAATTGCTCACCTAACTTTCCTTAATTTCCTCAATTAGTTTCCTAATTTTTCTCATCCCTCTTTTTATATAATGTGAGGTATTTCCATTGTAAAGTTTATCCTTTAGTATTTTGCAACAAAGTGCTGCCCTTTTTGAAGCAGAATTGTGAAACTTTGTGTTCATGCTTTGTGAATGAAATTCGATCAATAAAGAAGAAGATTGCAAGCCAAACTTTGCATTGGATTCGATACTTTTATGAATTGATCTTATTTGGTGGTAATTATTTTATGAAATCTGAAGGACTCTAAGTAATTCATGTAAACTTTGTGTTACATCCATTATTTAGATTTTCATTTGTGTTTTGGATATTATTGTTGGATGATCTACAAGACTTTGTGCTTGTAATTGTTCATGCTCTTTGATAATTTGGTTGGATGATCTACAAGACTTTGCACTTGTAATTGTTCATGCTGTTCGAGGAATTGTTGTGTCTAAGAAGACTTTGAGCTTCTAACGTGACAAACGATATACTCTTCACAGATCCACCATTGATAAAGCTACGGAACGACTTTGTGCCTTCATGAGCTTTCCCTTTTACTTTATTTGTTTATTGTTAATTACTTCTGGTATCTCTACGCTTTGCTTTGATAAGACAGAGGTATTGGTATTACTGCTAGTTGATCGTTTAAAGTTATTAAGAATTGTGAACTTCCAATAGTGAAGCATTGTAAACATCTTCTCTGAAAAAAGAGAGAAGGATGAATGTAACACACCCCCCCACTTCGTAAGTTTTGTGTACATTTTGTAATTACTTGTTTGTTTTACTATCGTTTATGTCAACAGTAAGAAGGGCGCCTCCCCTTTCCGAGAGGAGAGATTTACATCTCACATAGTTGTGGCTGAAGTCCTAGTTGTGTAATCTATTGAAAAGCTGATTACATAATTTTCACCCAATAGTTTTTTGGCGACTCCGCTGGGGAAAGAACATACGTAATGTAAGCCTCACGCTTTTGATTGAAGTAAATAAGTTTCCTCTTTCTTGCTGTTCTTTTGTATATTGTTAAATTTATAACATCCATCATTTTCAGATCTACATTCTGGCAGACCGGATATATACACGAGGATTGAGGGCTCAAGGAGTAATAGATTACCTTTTTTTTGAATTGTTGCAATGCGACTTTCCATTTACTCTTCTACGAGTAAGGTCACCACTGCAACGTGCTATAAGCTTCCCTCCACGTAGCCAAAGATCTCCTCTCCCAAGTTTTGGTCTGTTTACCGCAGACGTCCTGTTCAAGTACCTATTGTGCAACTAGTCATGGCCGTACCAACTACAGGACCATGGGGAAATGCTTTTGGTCCCCTCCGTTTGGCTGCACCTTTGCACGAACTGCCACGCATATCCAAGAAGCATCTCCCAAAGTTTCAAGGTGATGGCAAACAACACCCCGATGAGCACATAGCCGCATTCTACATTGTTTGTGGCGTTCTCGGCATTGAACATGAAGATGTTTCTGTAAGATTGTTCATTGAATCCCTTCAAGGGGTTGCAGCCGAATGGTTCTTCACCCTACCTAACGCCTCTGTCACTGATTGGCCCACTCTTCGCACTAAATTTGAAGAAATATTTAAACCTGCTGAAGATTCACATGCTCTATTGGCATAGCTCACCACCATGCGTAAAGAAGCTCATGAGCCTGTGCGCGAGTTTGTGGCAAAATTCAATAAATTGGTGATGCGGATCCCAACTGATGCAAGACCAATGGATCATAACCTAAAGTGCTTCTTCATCAACACTCAACTACCTAAGGTGAGTTTCTACTTACGTAGGGAAAATCTTGTTAATGTTGAAGCGGCCCAGCAGTTGTCTACCAGTCTGGAGGACGACATGATCCTTGCTGGAGAAATCAGGATGGGAACTAATGGAAATAAAAGGATGCAAGCCTCAGGGTCTTCGGCATCCAATGTTAGTACTCCTAGTGCCAGCTCAAATTTCACAGATCCCATGGTCCAAAGGTTGGCAAATGAAGTTTTGTCTCTTCAGAAACAAGTTTCAAACAACAACACCAGTAACAACTACAAGGACGTCCCTAGGAGGACTTTCCCTAACTATGCAGACAACAAAAATCAGAATCATCTCCCAACACCTCTAGGAAGGCTTGCTCTGGAAGCCCCGCCCGCTAACAATGTTGCGGGGTACTATGAGACTGAACAAGATGATTATGCACAACCTGAATACCCTGAAGAAGAAAATGCCGATCTCTTCCAAGAAGAAGAAGTTGAACCGGCTGGCAACTCCAAGATTAGCTATTTGCAAATGATGGAAGAAGAAGAAGAAGATGACTTGGTGACTGATACTTACGCTATTTTTACGCGGCATCAACAAAATCAGCTTGATAAAGCTCAAGCTGCTGCTATTCCAGAAAAGGAGAAGCCACCAGTAATGATCGCCAAAAGAGGATCTCCCCTCCCTTGGCAACCTAAGAAAGTAGCAAATCCACAAGTGCACCTCGCTCTCCTTCATCAACTCCCGTTATTCCTAAAGCTAATCCTCTCGTTCCAAAGACCACTGTACCTTTTGTGAAACCAATTAGTGAAGTTACGACTTCCAACCTACAAAGTTCTTTCCAGGCTTTCGACATTATTGACCATGCCAAGAAAACCAAGGTTCAAATGTCCGAGGCTGAATACCTCAAAGCCAACCCTGACCAATTTGACAGGCTTGTCAAGTTCGTCAATGATAAAAGAATTTCCCCAAGTCAGGATACTCCTCCTGACATCCCAGTTACTCCTAAACCCAAGATATCACAGAGTAACCTTGTATCTAATCCGCTAACTGCTTCTGGACGCATTGATCCATTTTTCATCTCCCTACTTGTAAATGGTTTCAAGCTGAGTAACTATGTCATAGACTCAGGTGCATCTGACAATGTGATGCCTACCAAGGTAGCTACTACTTTAGGCCTTGAAATGACCAAAACTTTCAGCCGTTGTTTTTCCATGGAGAATAAACAAGTTCCATTAATCAGCCAGATCAAAGATGCACAATACGCATTCGCCGCATACCTGGAGAAGAAGATAAAAATGATGGTCCTCGTGGCCAATGTACCAGCCTCCTATGGTATCCTCCTTGGACGCAATTTCTGCAAAGATGTTGGAGGAGAACTAAGTATGGATATGTCCGAAGCAAGAATACCAGTAAAAGGTGTGATGCAAAGGCTGATTCCTGAAAAAGAATCAAAGTTTTCAGTTGCCAAGTCAGATGATCCCAGAGCTCAGATTTTGTTCGAATCCTTAGGCGTAGGAACTTACTACCTACAGATGAATGAGGTAGGGGAATCCTCGACTCAAAATGAGTTAGAAAATGATGATATTTCTTCCACTTCAAATGAGACGTCATCAAGTGATTTGTCTATCTCCGACCATGAATCTTCGTCAGATGATGAAGTTTTGGACTTTGACACTGTTAGCATTGGTGATCCAAATGGTGTCTGGTTGCTCAAATTTGATGGTAGCTGCTCTTCGACCAGCTCTGGAGTAGGAATGGTTTTCGTTTCACCAACAGGGAAGTTTTTCCCTTTCTCCTTCAAGTTGCAGTTTGATAACACCAATAACACTGCCGAGTATGAAGCCCTGTTGTTGGGAATGCAAGTCGCGCTGAAGAAAGGTATAAAAAATCTTCATGCACAAGGTGATGCCGAGTTGATAGTATGTCAAGTAAGAAATCTCTATCAAACAAAGAATGATAGACTCAGGCATTATCGTAATCTAGTATGGGATTCCGTTGAGGAATTCGAAGCTTTTTATATCTCTGTTGTTTCGAGAGAATACAATACTAGAGCTGATTCCCTCGCAATCTTTGCTACGCTCTTGGTGCCACACAAAGACTTTCAAGGTTCTACCTACACCATAGAGTTGGTTTTCCGCCCAAGTGTCCCTGACAATTCAAAGAACTAGCAGATTTTCAACGATGATCATCAAATCATCACCTTTCTTGAGAAAGCAGAGAATTTTGACGAGTTGTATTTTGAGGGTAGTGATTCTCCTCCTCGAGAATCTGTGTCTAATATAGATCCTGTCACGGGTGAAGAATATTTGCAACTCAAAGGGAATAAGATTCCCAAAGGATTGGTATCCTTGGAAAAGCTTTTTGACAAGCATGATCGCCACATGAAGAAGCAACTCTCAGATTCTGACTCATCTAATGAAGCGGAACAAGTTAATTTAGGAACTGAAGCCAACCCTAAGATGGTCAACATTGGTAAATGTTGCACGACTGAAGAAAGAAGAAATTTTGCTCAGCTACTACAGGAGTATATTGATGTCTTGGCATATTCATCCGAAGATCTAAAATCATTTCGGCCTAAAGAAGTGCAACATGATATTCCTCTCAAGGTTGGAGCTTTGCCTTACAAATAGAAGCAGAGGCAGTACAATCCCAAGATCTCTGGAACAATTTTGGTGGAAGTTCAAAAGATGCTGAATGCATGGATAATATTCCCTAACCATCATTCAACATGGATAGCCAATATCGTCCCCATTTGTAAGAAGAATGGTGAAATCCGCATTTGTGTAGATTTCAGAAATCTAAATCAATTGTCTCTCAAAGACAATTACCCACTTCCAGTGATGGATCAAGTTCTACAAAATGTAACTGGATCCAAGATGCTCTCCATGCTAGACGGATTTTCTGGTTATAATCAGATTGAAGTTAATTCAAGCGATCAACACAAAACCACTTTCACAACGCCATGGGGAACCTTTGCATATCGCAGGATGCCGTTTGGTTTGATCAACGTTGGCGCTACATTCCAGCGTGCCATGGATCTTGCTTTCCGCGACGTGATGGGAAAGTTCATTGTGGTGTATCTTGACGATCTCACGGTTTTCTCTAAGAAACGTCATGAGCATTTCTACCACTTGAGGAAAACTCTAGAGAGATGCTGTCAGCACGACATTTCCCTAAATCCCAAAAAGTCAACTTTTGGGGTAACAGAAGAAAAACTTCTTGGTCACGTTGTATCTACAGAAGGAATCAAGATTGACTTGGAAAGAGTCAATGGAATTAAATCTCTCGCTTTTCCGTCAAGCAAGAAAGTTGTTCATTCTTTCTTCGGCAAAGTGAACTTCTTAAGGAGGTTTCTTCCAGACTTTGCTGAAAAGACCCGTCATATTGTGAATATGATGAAGGGTAACGCCACATTCCATTGGACGACATAAGGCAAAGCAACGTTTGATGACATCAAGGAGGCCATTGCTCATGCGCCTGTGTTGGTTTGCCCTAACTACACCAAAGATTTTGTTATGTATAGTTATGCTTTCGAGCATACACTATCAGCAATTTTGGTATAGGAAAATGATGAAGGCTTTGAATCCCCCATTGCATTCATGAGCTGCCCCCTGAAGAATTATGAATTGAAATATTCTCAAATGGAGAAGCACTCTTTTGCAGTTGTAAAAGCCATCAAGCATTTCCGGTTCTACATTGTAAGTAGTCATGTGAAAGTTCTCATCCCAGATTCGACTGTTAAATCCATCCTAACACAATAGGAATTTGGAACAAAAAGAGGCAATTGGATTGCCAAGATTCAGGAATATGATTGTCATGTCCCCTTCTCAGTGACATCTCTCAGAGGAGAGGATTGGCCTATCACACGACCCTCGTAGGCCAATAGACTGGATAGAGGGTCACTTCAGAGCTTGGCTCAGCTTCAGTCGGCAAAGTTTGATCAGTTGTCTTTCATTCTGGCTTGATCGGAGACGTTTTGCAGAATTGCTATTTTTAGCAGTTCCTGGCAGGCAGTGTGGGACCACTGCTATTTTTAGCAGTATGGCTGTGGCGGCATCAGGAATCACTTCAGAGTTAGTCAGCATCAGACGGATCAGTCGTCGGGTTAGAAACGAGGAAGATATTAATATTTGATCGTATTGATTAAATATTAATTAATTAATGTTAATAATATAAAGTTATAATTTTAAATTATAACTTAAGTGTTTTCCTTGAGGGGTGCGCCCATCATTAAAAGGGGGCCAGTTGACATTTGATTTAAATTAAAATATTCAGTGGAGAACTATGGAGAATTAAAAGATTTAAAATATGAATATTTTATTAAAACCCTATTTTCAAGCAAATCGCACTTTTGAGCTTATTTGAGGATTTGCCTTGGAATGGGTGCCATTATGTGATTATTGAGTTTGGAAATTGATCAACTTTGATCTGAGCCTGAGACTTTAGGGTTTCGTGTTCGAATTCCTTGGGGAACGAGCCATCTCCAGTGGAAAGCAATTCAGAGAGTGTGCAATACCACTTGATCTATTGCCTACAGAGGTTTTCTCATTCAGAGTAAACTACAGAGCTTTCAGAGATTGTCTTTATCTGAGATTCTCCAGTATTTGCATCCAGACAGTGTTTGCTTATCTTGGCGCACCATTCCAGAGGATTATCCATTGATTTTGGTGAAGGCCATACAAAATTAATTGCAGATCTGACAGGCCGTACTTCTGTCAGGTCGTACCATCACAGAAACACGTGTTAGCTCATCTTGAGAGAAACGCCTCTCATACTTGCTTCTCAGTTGCATCAACAGTGGCGCCTACCTTGCTGGAGTCTTTTGCAGTCATCAGATAGCAGGAGAAGAGGGTTATCAATTTCTGCCGTACCATTCTGTACCTTCAGCCGTACCAGCAGATAATAGGTTCTTTTTACAATAAAAATCATTATTCTATCTTTGCATGTTATCAGATCATTGTTATATGGAGATCATTTGATTAATAAAGGAAACGCCTTCATTTCTTAGTGTATTTCTCAAGCAAATTGAAGACTTAGAATTTTTATTGAATTTATTTCAATTTTCTGTAAAAGCCGTACTGTTCATTAAATGCATTGAAAATCCAAAAATTGCAAAAAAATCACAAAAAACCAAAAATGTCAAAAAAACATTAAATTTCAGTCGGAAGCAGTGTCAGGGGGAAATAGGGGTTTCTACAGTGGTATCAGAGCTAAATCCTGCCATCCTTAGGGTTTAGCCATCACATGCAGCCAGAGGAATTTGACACATATAGGTATTATACACACATACGTGCCTTGATTGAAAGGCAACGCAGTTTGAGCCGGCAGCCAGATATCATGGCTGACAGGAATGACAGGGCTGAGAGATCTGATATACCGAGGACGAGATCCCACGTATCGGGGATCGATGATGCCGCAGGTCTACTCGCGACTGGTTATAATGCAGGTCGACGAATGGGGTATTGCAGCAGTTGATATGGCTCTACAGAATTAGGGATCCGAGACCGTCACCACATCGTGATCATGACAGGAGGAGGCAGGGTCACGGAGATACCTAGATGTGTCACGGACAGCGATAGACCTACTAGGCCTACTTTCATGAGACAGGTGCCCGATGAGGCTATACCGTGATGAGCACGAGGATTTGTTTGCTGATAACCTTATGGCAGCAAACGAGTGGGAGTTGATACCTCCTGCAGTCAGAGAACGGATCTCTTTTGACCGTTTTGTTACACAGAGGCGAGAACATAACAGGGCTCGACAGGATTGGAGACCCCGGCAGCAGAATAATGACCTTAAACATGCAACTAACAGGCTTAATTTGGTGATGTTTGATGGTAGTGGGAAGATGACTGCCCAAGCTTGGATTAGCAAGCTTGATACGTTTCTCACCTTGCGTCCGATGGCTGAGCGAGACGCTATTAGATATGCTACACTGCACCTCGAGGGAGTAGCATACGACTGGTGGCACCACGGCATGGTCACCTTACAGCACGACAGGATTACTACCTACCAGGAATTCGTGGATAGATTGGTAGAGAGGTTTGACCGAAAGGATCCAGAAACCTACTTCCGAGACTTAGCACAGTTGAGGCAGAGTGGCAGTCTCGAGACATATATCAGTGATTTTTAGAGACTATCCGTCATGGTTCCGAGCATATCTGAGAGGCGGTTGGTAGTTCTCTTTATGGAGGGTTTGACCGAGCCACTGAGAGGCTGGATCAAAGCCTTTGATCCTCCATCATTACAGGAAGCGATGAAGAAAGCACGTAACATGGAGTTCGCAGCCCCGACAAATAAATTTAACTCCAGAGGTTCTTCATCATTCCGAGATAATAAGGGCTTTAATAAAAACAAGGAAAAATCTGATTATAACAAGGACAAATCAGATTATAAAAACGATTCTAAAGGAAAATCAGCGTTCCCACCTTTAGATCGTGAGGCCCTGAACGACCTTCGCAGGAAGAAGCTTTGCGTCTACTGCAAGGGACCGTATGATGCCAGTCACGATTGTCCTCTAAGACCTAAGGGCAAGGAAAATCGTGTTATGTGGGCATACTATGAGGACTCAGAATCAGAAAATTCTGATCAGCCAGAGCATACAGATGATTCAGAGTCAGAGGCTCCAGAGCAGAGAGCAGAGATTGAGCCCGAGCTTCAGGTATAGGAGGCCCGTTTGTCTAGCATCCAGCAGGAGGGATCTTTCAGGCTTCGTGGTGTATTAGCAGGTCAGAGGGTTATCAGCCTATTGGATACAGGAGCCACGCATAATTTTATAGATGCTAGATTCGTTGAGAAACGAGGACTTATCACTGAGGACTTCGAGGGCATCAGAGTCAAAGTGGCAGATGGGTACACTTTGAGATGTGAGCGCATGATTAGAGATCTCCCCTTACGCCTGAACAATTATGAGTTCAAGGCAGATTATTATGTTGTTAATATGGGAGACATTGACTTGGTATTGGGAATGAAGTGGTTACACTCATTGGAGGAGGTAACACTTCATCTCAAGGATATGGAGATTTGTTTTGAGGTCGACGGGAAGACACACATCCTTAAGGCAATACGGGACAGCGACCTTAAAACAATTTCCTTTCGCCGAATGGAGTGGCTTATGCGTCACGACATGGTAGAGTGGGCTGCAGAGTGTCATCTAGCACCTTTACAGGAGGGACAGCAAAAGACAGAGTATCATCCGGACATCCAGCAGTTGAGAGTCAAGCATGACAAGGTGTTCAGTGATATTCCGCTAGGTAGACCTCCAGACAGAGGGATAGAGCACATTATTGAGCTCGAGGAGGGTGCAAAACCCGTCATGATGACTCCTTACAGGCATCCGAAAAGATTGAAGGATGAGATTGAGAAGACCATAAAGGAGTTACTTGCTATGGGTCACATTAGACCGAGCAAATCCCCGTTCGCCTCTTCTGTTGTATTGGTGAAGAAGAAGGATGGAACGTTGTGCATGTGCATTGATTACAGGGTCCTGAATAAGAGGACAATTAAAAATAGATACCCGATAATGAGGATAGATGAGCTTATTGATGAGCTCCATGGGGCATGTTATTTTACTAAAATTGATTTACGGTCGGGTTATCATCAGATCAGAGTCCGTGAGCAGGATATAGAGAAGACTGCTTTCAGATGTCATTGTGGGCACTTCGAGTTCGTAGTGATGCCATTTGGGCTCACTAACGCACCAGCCACTTTTCAGTCGACAATGAACAGAGTATTTCATGCATTGCTGAGGAGGTTTGTGTTGGTTTTCTTCGATGACATCTTGATCTACAGTCGGACTTGGCAGGAGCACTTGGCACACTTGGAGACAGTGTTGAGCATTTTGGAGAGGGAGTCCTTGTACGCCAAGGAGTCCAAGTGTGACTTGGGGATGACCGAATTGTTATATCTTGGTCATATTATCAGTGCAGATGGAGTGCGCATGGATCCTGAAAAGATCCGCGCCATTGTTGATTGGCCCACACCGGCAAACCTGACGCAGTTGAGAGGGTTTCTCGGTTTGTGTGGATTCTACCGTAGGTTCGTGAATGGCTATTCACGACATGCAGCCCCGATGACAGATTTGATGAGGAAGGGGGCGTTTGTTTGGACTTCTGAGGCACAGGAGTGTTTTATGAAGTTCAAGGAGTTGATGACCACATGCCCTATTTTGGCACTACCAGACTTTACGAAGCCGTTTGAGCTTCAATGTGATGCATCAGGTGAGGGCATTGGTGCAGTGCTTATGCAGGACAAGCACCCGATAGTATATGAGAGCCGCAAGCTCAGAGGACCTGAGAGATTGTACAGTATATATGATAAGGAGATGCTCGCGATTATGCATGCCTTGGCAAAATTTAGACAATATCTTGTTGGCAGCAAATTTTGCATCAAGACTGATCATAACAGTCTACGACACTTCTTGGGGCAGCGAGATCTCAATGACAGACAACAGAAGTGGGTCAGCAAGCTGCAGGCTTATGACTTTGATATTTCATATATTAAAGGGACACAGAACGTAGTGGCAGATGCACTTTCACGGAGACCGTACTTGGGCACTATGGTTCAAATTTTAGAGGATTGGAGGCATATGATAGTGGCAGAGTATGCCAAGGACAGTTGGGCCTCCAGCATTGTCGAGGGATCAGCAGTTGACACCAGATACACACTTGTGAATGACTTGATCATTTACAAGCACAGGATATTTCTGATTCCCGGTTCAGAGGTGAAGAACATGGTTATGCGAGCCTTTCATGACATCCCCACAGCAGGACATCCTGGATACTTCAAGACTTACAGGCAGATACGGGAGAGGTTTACGTGGAAAGGTCTCAAGAGAGATTTTCTTCAGTATGTGCGTGAGTGCCCTGTTTGTCAGCAGAACAAGCAGGAGAACACTCATCCGGCAGGTTTACTACAACCACTTCCGATTCCTGATAGGAAGTGGGAATGCCTATCGATGGATTTTATCACAGGCTTGCCTAAAGCCAAGGAGCATGATTGCATATATGTGGTTGTGGATCGGCTTACGAAGTATGCCCACTTCTTTCCGATCACCACGACTTACACAGCTACACAGGTGGCAGAGGTGTTCTTTCGTGAGATATTCAGACTTCATGGGTTGCCTCGGAGCATCGTGAGTGATAGAGATAGTCTGCCTCGAAAGTAACTTCCTCGCAGAGGTCTTCAGTTTTGTGGGACCGAAAGCTACACCGAAAGCACCTGTGTGCCATCATCCACGCATGTGATGGGCGCATTGCAGATAGTGAATAAGTGGGTGGAGGGGATATCTCAGGAACTACATTGCAGGGCAGCAGAAGGCGTGGGTCAAATGGATATACTTGTGTGAGTATTGCTATAACTCGACATTCCATATGACCATTCAGATATCACCCTTCATGGCGCTATATGGGTATGAGGCGCCGAGTTTCCTAGATTTGCTACTGAGCGATAGCAGAGTGCCGAGTGCAGGAGGATGGTTGCAGGAGAGTCAGGACACTATGAGGGCTCTCAAGGAGAATATTGCAAAGGCACAAAATCAGCAGAAGCAATACGCAGATCAGAAGAGGACTGAGAGGCATTTCGAGGTTGGTGATATGGTCTCATGCCGCGAGTCTTGTCAGCCACCCACTCTAGGGAAGAGTGTGGGTCGAGAAGCTCGGCCATCGGCATACGGGTCCTTTCAGGATCCTGAGGAGAGTTGGCGAGGTGGCTTACGAGCTTGAGCTTCCATCAGAGAGCAGGGTACATAACGTATTTCATGTGTCACGCCTCAAGAAGGCGTTGGGTCATCGTGTGGTACCGTCTGTAGTCTTACCTCCCTTAGATGATGAGGGAAAGTTGATCTTAGTACCTGACTCCATCCTAGAGTACAGGGAGAGACAGTTGCGTCGGAGGACTATCAGGGAATATCTGGTAAAATGGAGAGATTTTCCGGTTGAGGATGCAACATGGGAGAGCGAGGAGATTCTGCAGCATCCGGCATTGAGATTGCTTGAGGACAAGCAATTTCAGGAGGGGCGGACTGTCATGTCCCCTTCTCAGTGACATCTCTCAGAGGAGAGGATTGGTCTATCACACGACCCTCGTAGGCCGATAGACTGGATAGAGGGTCACTTCGGAGCTTGGCTCAGCTTCAGTCAGCGAAGTTTGATCAGTTGTCTTTCATTTTGGCTCGATCGGAGACGTTTTGCAGAATTGCTATTTTTAGCAGTTCCTGGCAGGCAGTGTGGGACCACTGCTATTTTTAGCAGTATGGTTGTGGCGGCATCAGGAATCACTTCAGAGTTAGTCAGCATCAGACGGATCAGTCGTCAGGTTAGAAACGAGGAAGATATTAATATTTGATCATATTGATTAAATATTAATTAATTAATGTTAATAATATAAAGTTATAATTTTAAATTATAACTTAAGTGTTTTCCTTGAGGGGTGCGCCCATCATTAAAAGGGGGCCAGTTGACATTTGATTTAAATTAAAATATTCAGTGAACTATGGAGAATTAAAAGATTTAAAATATGAATATTTTATTAAAACCCTATTTTCAAGCAAATCACACTTTTGAGCTTATTTGAGGATTTTCCTTGGAATGGGTGCCATTATGTGATTATTGAGTTTGGAAATTGATCAACTTTGATCTGAGCCTGAGACTTTAGGGTTTCGTGTTCGAATTCCTTGGAGAACGAGCCATCTCCAGTGGAAATCAATTCAAAGAGTGTGCAATACCACTTGATCTATTGCCTACAGAGGTTTTCTCATTCAGAGTAAACTACAGAGCTTTCAGAGATTGTCTTTATCTGAGATTCTCCAGTATTTGCATCCAGACAGTGTTTGCTTATCTTGGCGCACCATTCCAGAGGATTATCCATTGATTTTGGTGAAGGCCGTACAAAATTAATTGCAGATCGGACAGGTCGTACTTCTGTCAGGCCGTACCATCACAGAAACACGTGTTAGCTCATCTTGAGAGAAACGCCTCTCATACTTGCTTCTCAGTTGCATCAACAGTGGCGCCTACCTTGCTGGAGTCTTTTGCAGTCATCAGATAGCAGGAGAAGAGGGTTATCAATTTCTGCCGTACCATTCTGTACCTTCAGCCATACCAGCAGATAACAGGTTCTTTTTACAATAAAAATCATTATTCTATCTTTGCATGTTATCAGATCATTGTTATATGGAGATCATTTGATTAATAAAGGAAACGCCTTCATTTCTTAGTGTATTTCTCAAGCAAATTGAAGACTTAGAATTTTTATTGAATTTATTTCAATTTTCTGTAAAAGCCGTACTGTTCATTAAATGCATTGAAAATCCAAAAATTGCAAAAAAATCACAAAAAACCAAAAACGTCAAAAAAACATTAAATTTCAGTCAGAAGCAGTGTCAGGGGGAAACAGGGGTTTCTACAATGATCTAGAGATTAAACCCACTAAGTTGATACGTGGATGTGGCCTTTGTCAGCTTATTGCAGAAAATAGTCCAGATGAAGAAATTTCAGAGGATGAGCAAGTTTCAGACGAGGAGGAGGTTGATCCCAGTACACTTCCAATGGTACTATTTGTTAGCACCACTGACGAATGGTATTCCAACATCGCTCACTTCCTAACATACGGAGAATGCCCTAATCACTTGACTCCAAAGGAAAAGAGAACCATCAAGCTGAAATCAGCTAATTTTGTCTTATGGGACAACAGCTTGTATAAGCGTGCAATGGATGGGACATTTCTCAGATGTGTTGATAAAGAACAACAACAAAAGTTGCTGAAATCTTATCATGATTTGGCATGTGGTGGGCATTTCTTAGCCCCAGTAACCGCTCACAAAATCCTGAGAGCGAAGTATTACTGGCCCACACTTTTTCAGGACATGTACTCTTGGGTGCGTAAGTGTGAATTGTGCCAACAGTTTGTCGGCCGTCCTAGGTTGGCATCTTTGCCATTAAAACCTATTGTGATTGAAGAACCTTTCCAGCAATGGGGCATTGATTTCATAGGTGCAGTTAATCCATCATCAAGTGCTGGACATATCTATGTTTTAACTGCTATGGACTATTTCACCAAATGGGTGGAAGCGATACCTACCAAGCGTGCTACTTCAGAGGTAGTGTGCAGTTTCTTAAAAGAAAGCATTATTTCCAGGTTCGGTGTGCCAAACAAGATTGTTGCTGACAATGCCTTCGCTTTCTCATCAAACGAGATTACTGAGTTTTGTTTCGAACACGGTATAACTTTGTCACATTCTTCTGACTATTATCCGCAAGGTAATGGTCAGGCGGAATCTAGCAACAAGAATCTGGTGACTATAATCCGCAAGCTGGTGGACGAGAATCAACGTTTGTGGCACAAGGCTTTGTTTGACGCTTTGTGGGTAGACAGGATAACTCCAAAGCGAGAAATCGGCATGTCTCCTTTTCAACTCTTGTATGGGTTGAATGCCGAGATTCCTATAACTTTGGAATTACCAGCCGTCAAGCTGGCTAAGGCCATTGAAGATGAGACTTTTGACAACTCTGTTGATAAGCGCATCATGTATCTCTCCGAATTGGATGAGAATTGGGTTCAAGTGGCTAACCGCATCACGAAACACTAGGACCAAGTGAAGAAGCTGTTTGACAAAAAAGTTAAGTCTCGAGAATTTCAAATTGGTGACCTCATTCTCCTGTGGGACAAATGAAGAGAACCAAAGGGTATGCACAAGAAATTTGACTCACTGTGGACAGGAACTTTCCAAATACATCAGTTGCATGGTGAAAATAGTTTCTTGTTAGCATACTAAGATGGAACGCCATTTTCCCTTCCTCGCAGTGGGCAACATCTCAAGCACTTTACATAGTAAAGGAGTTGGCATTGGTATGTAAATACTTTTTATTTTTAAGTCCTTTTGAGTCTTTATGTTTTAAGTTTTGTCGTCGTCGTCACCTGACTCTAAGCCCAATGAATGGATAAAGGCACTTGAATTCTGGAATTCTTCTTCCTTCATTCTTTTCGAAGAACGACCGAAGGAAGATCCCCAGCAAGAGCCAGCTGTTATCACGGAATCTAGCAGCACTCGTTCCACGGATAACCCCCTACAAAACTTGTCTGTTTCCTAGGATTCGTGAAGTTCAAGTACGCATAACGAAGTGATTTTCAATCCTCCTTGAAATGCATTCCAAAACCTTGAATAGTCAATTTGAGCATCCCCCTATGTTCGCCTCGCGAAGACCTTCGAATCAAGCCCCTTCGCGAAGTCTCACTGTTCGTACTTAGCAAATTGCGAAAGATGCAGTTGCACTGAAAAAGTGCGCTCCTGCCCTCAAGCCAACATTTGGCTTAGTATGAAAAGTGCAGGGGCGCTAATTTTTAGTGCCCCTGCATAAAAGTGAACTTTCTAAAAAATGTAATAGCACTAAAAAGTGCGATATTACACTTTTTCTTGACACTTAATCTTTTTCTGGCCCTGGCGCGTTTCTTCATGGTTTTTGCATTTTTCGTCAATTGTGCCACTTTTCGTGCCTAAATTTATTGCTCGACTTGAGTTAGGTTTTCGATTTTCCCTTTTACTTAAAAGTGTTTTAGTTCGCCTTTTTCATTGTTCATGATCTTTATTCTTCTTTTCCTCTTGCTGGGCGAGTTCTCTTCAAACTGCAATCACGTTTTTGGAAAATTTGAAGTTCTTCTCCAAGTTTCTTCGCATCTACATCTTGGTAAGTTGCTTTCTCTTTATTCTCCTTTCGTTTTCTTACATATTTAAGATTTACATATGCATTTCTCTACATTTTTCTTCCCACGCGTATTCTTTTTCTTCATTCTCGTTTTTGGTTTTGCGTGTTCTTTGCTTGCCTCCTTTTCATGGCGTTTTTGCGTGGCTTTCTCCTCTTACTCTCACATTTTTCCTCTTACCCTCACGCAATGGAACTCTTGCATTTTGTTTTCAACGCATTTCTCTTTCTATTCACTCCAACGTTTTTGTGTGTCTTTGTCTTTCCTCGCCGCCCTTTCAATCATGTTTTGTTGCGAACCAGAAGAAGAAACTCATACTTTGTGAGTAGAATTCCTTGGCCATATTCACATTTGAAAATGGTGATGAAACAAATTTCAATTGCAATTCCATACAAACAAATGATTTTCAAACCCCAAGCGCCGTTTTCATTCACCATTACATCCGTTTTCTTAAAACATGTCTTAGATGCAGAAGCGCTATAATTTAGCGCCCTGTCATGTTGAATTATAAACTAGGTGATGTCATAATAGTGGTTTACAATTCCTGAGAGGAACAAATTTTAGCTGAAATCACATATTTTTAGAAAATATAATGATTTAAGCCTTAAAAAGTTCCATTTTAAGGATTCAAATTGAAGAGGGTTTGATCAAATCACCTTAGTTCAAACTCCCTTGGATAGAACCTTGATAGTTTTAAACCATACCTATAAATGCGTCTCCTTTACACCTATCAAAATGCTGATAAAAAATCACTTTTGATTTATATTTTGGGGGATCAAATAAATTCATTTAAAATTTATTTCAAATGATTATGGTATTCCTCAAAACAAGCTATCCAATGAATATAATTTTAATATGTTTTGGTTTTGTTATGTATTTATTTTTAAGTTTTATTAAACATAGGTTTTTCATCGAAAATGAATTTCTTTGTTCTTCACATGTGGAAAAATAGAAGATTATCAAAAAAAAATTGAAAAATATAAGTGCACCAGATATTGAAGTCCTTGATCCAACAAAAAAAAAAATTAAATTTTGACATATACAAAAAAGTTATACTATAGAATACTATGTCTCAATTGTAATTCGTTTGACTTTGAAACTTGATTAAGGAAAAAATATTCAATAAAAAACTATCTAACCAAGTGGAAGCACTAGATATCAGAGTTACAAATCTAAATTTGAAAGAATTAGAATTTTATCCTTCATGGAAAAAGTTATGCTATAAGGTGTGTCACTTTTAAAAATGTTGTTTTCTCAAAAAAATCTATTTTCGTGGGAGATGGAAAAAGAAGTGTAATTTGATTCCAAAAATTTTGAAAAAAATATTTTTAGAATCTACAGACAAAATTTGATGAGATTCTAGTTTGCACCATCTTCAAATTCCTCACAGTTTAGCCGCTATAGGTGCCCGAATGTGAAGATTTAGTTAAAAATAATAATTTCAGTGTCTAGTTTGGCCAAAAATTGTAAACCACTATTATGGGATCACCCAACTAAGTATGAAAAGTGCAGGAGCACTGAATTTTAGCGCCCCTGCATCAAAATCTGAATTCCCAAAAAGTGTAATGGCACTGAATTTTAGCGCCCTTACACTTTTTACAATTTTTTCCAAATGAACTTTCAAACTCGCCTGATTTACCCCTGAACCTTGCTCCTTCCATTTTGTGCATCGTTTTGCATGCCTTGTCATCCACTCCATGCTTTCCCACCATCGTCGCTCATTTCGTGCATCCCCATGCTACCTAACGACTAATGTTTGTTTTGACTCAACACCTTGCAATCTCTTTTCAAAAGATCTTCAAAGTCTGAGTGATCAAAGTTCCAGTTGTTTCTGATGACTGCCGGTAAACCTCCATCTTCTTCAAAACAAAAGGAAAAATGAAGTACAAATATCAAGGTGTCTATCCACCGACCGTAGTGGTCTCCAAGGTGGAAGAGATAAAAGACATGGAGGTTGGTCATCAAGACTTGGTTGATTTTGCAAAGCAAATAGAGACGAAGCCTCTTCCTGATCCAATGAGAGCGATTGTACACAACAACCTTCATTTGGTAGCAATGTTCCCTACAGCTGCACACAATACAGAGTTTGTTCTTCAGGTGGTGTCTCACTACATTAGAGAAAGTAGAAGTGTGATCGATTCTTCTGGGCACGAGATTCTGAGACTCGACCCTGATTTCTTTGACATTGTGTTTAAGGTTCCTCAAATGGAAAAATAGATTGATATTTCTATATCAATAGCACAAGAGGTCTTTGACGCTGATCCCAACAAGGCTAAAAACCTGATAAATACTCAATGGTTAAAGAAGCCTAGGAAATCTGTTTCTAGATGGCCGAAGGGACTCTTGCGAAGCGATTTCAAGGATGACGTCAAAGATATGATCACATTTTTAAGCAGAGTAAAAGGCTTGCCAAAATAATCCACTTTTCACGATTGGATGTATGAATACATCAGGATTATAAGAAGACAAAAGGTGCACATTGACTGGGGCAAATAGATCAGTAATGAAATACATGAGCAGTTGATCAATGCTCCTTCCACATTGAAATTCTATATGACTTCTTACCTGGTGTACGCGGCGGCTGTAATGAGACAATTCCCATGTCTATCTACAAAAGGGAATCGGATGATGGTACCTGTGTACAGATTTTTCTATCAATTGAAACTGAAGGAAAGCTTTCATCACTTCAAGCGGGTCATAGATGCTTTCTTTACGCCTTTGCTTTTCAGTTTTGATCTGGCTCTTGAAAGAAGAAGGGTATCTGATGAGGCTTATAAAGTGGTAAGTAAAGTTGGATGCCTATTTCTTCAATTCCCAACGTTTACTTACTTGAGAGTAGGGTGCTACACTGACTGTCCTTACATGCTACCACATTATCCTTCGGATAAGTGGGTTCTCATGGAAACATGCAGACAGTTGATGTCAGTGCAAAAAGAACGAAGAAACAACCACAAGCGTGGATTCAAGTTCCCACTAACCATTGGCCGATATACTATCCCAACTGCACAAAAGGCTAAGTTTGTTTATGCTGAAATACAAATAATCTCAATCAAGACCTACAGGTATAGGTTTGATTTTGATTACTGAGATGTCAAAAAAAGATTACAAAAAGGTCATCATCACAAGTACCGTTTTGAGGACATCTGGGCTGATTGCAAAGATGAAGAAGCCATTCACAAAATGGACTATTGCAGGTTGACTATTCAGCAGATCAGAGACCTTGATATTGCCGACCTACCAGAGAATTTTGCAGATCCTGGTGATATCATTAATGCTGTCTATGATGAGCAAGAAATTGCTAAAAGGTCGTTGCCTGCAATTCAATGGTCTAGGAAAGAAATTACCAACATAAGAGAGAGATTGAAGCCAATCCTAGCCAACACTGCAGAATGGTTACATAAGCATGGTTATGAAATGAAAAGTTTCAGAACAGACTTGGAAGGAGAAGAATCCAAAGCAGAAGTTCTCCAACAGCAAGAACTCCGCAACAAAAATAAATCAGCGGCTGTCCTCACTTCTTCACAAAGAGGTCCCAGTATCAAGTTTACTGTTGGCAATAAAGATACCCAGTCCGTCCCAGAGATAGAAATCGCGGAATCCAATCCACCTCGCTCTAAAGGTAAAAAGTCTATGCCAGAGGAGGTAGATTCTGATGAAGAAGGAACTTCAAGTGATCAATCCACTGAAGATGAAGACTCAGCAGAAGCAGACTCCGATGCAAAAGAGGTTTCTGAAAGTGGGCAAGAGTCTGAAGAAGATTCTGAAGAAGGATCTAAAGGTGATTTTGAAGGTGAACCAGAATCAGAGAGACAAGAGGGTGATCAACAAGAACCCGGGCATGATCAAGAAATAACTACTTCTCCTCCTGAGAATGAAGTTGAGGAAATTCCTAGAATGTCATCGCCAGTGACTTCCAATGTTCCTCATACCCCTCCAAATTCAAGAACTGCTCCACCTCTTGTTCCCTCGTCACCTATTCCTACCACATGCATTCCTGCAGCTGAGATATCCACTATCCCTGCAGCATCAACCCCACTTGATACTCCCTTAGTGAAAAGCATCCATACGGTTGATATACTGTCAAGCCCTCCATCATCCATTCCTAGCCTGTCTTCACCAACGTATGATATCACTTTTGAAAATGAATTCAATCATTTCATGAATGAGTCAATGCGTGATCAGCTCAATGTGCAAACTACAGGAGCAATGATGACACACTTCTCCTATTGTCACAATACCCATGGTAACTTCAGACGTGACAATAACTTCAAAAGTAACGATGACAGCTGAATTGATAGTTAATCCAGAAGTTCACACCTCCTTTCTTCCCCCTTGGCTAATATCTCAAGTGTCGAAGTGGAAGAAGCAAATGGTCTCTCCGGAGGAGCTCGAACTCAAAGAGATAGTCCTTCCAAAGGCTAAAGGGAAGAAAAAGGCAAAGGTATACTCAAGGCTGGACGTTGATAAGTTTGGCCACAAGTATGCAGAGATTGGCATACCACCGCATGAAGAAGGTGATGTCAACATGGAAGACTACATGGTGACAAAGGTTTAGTTTGGCAAGGTTACCAATGAAAGTACAAAGGCCGATGCGCAAGTAACATTGGATATCTTGGCTGGAAGACTGGATAAAGTAGAGCAAGCTCGCAATATGTACAAACAGAGGGCAGAGTATTATGCCACTGTTGTAAAGAGACTTGCAGGTTCTCCAACTAATGCACAACCGCTGACAGTGGTAAGTATCAAAGACCCAACTGTCAAGAAAGCTGAGAAGTTCACCTCCAAAGGTAGAGTGTTGTATGATTTTGTTGAGAAGATCATTGAACATGGATCTCAGATCATAATTGCTGCGGACGAGAAAACTACCTTGTTAGCCAAGCTCACCACAGAGCTTGATAAAGAGAAAAGTGTACTTTCCCAGCAGCACAGAGACATGGAGAAATGCCTGTTGTCATGGTTGGAGATGAAACAGGTAAAGCTCAGTAAATTGGTGGAGGTTGGGGTAATTCCTGACAAAGAAAAGTTCGTAGAGGTAAAAGAATCCTTAAAACACCGAATTCAAGTAATTCAATCTCTTACAGAGGATCTCCACCAAGTACAAGAAGATGTCGAAGGACATCGTGCTATTCTTGAAAAAGGTATGAAAGAGTTGCCTGGTCAACTTCTTGAGGAGAATCATATCTTCCTACCGGCCACAGAAATATCTCAGATCTTCAAAGAAGCCATCATGAAATTGATTGACAGTTCAAACTTTTCAAAAGCCTCACTGAACGTCATTTGTGATACAAGGCTCACATTGGATAACCTGAGAATGCATCTTGACAGGTGCAAGAAGGTTCACTCATCTGCCATGAGATCGATCACGAGAATTCACACCTTTGTGGATTACACCGTTGGTCCAGATGAGAAGTTCGTGCAAGAGACCAGGAAGAAGTATGAAGACTTCCGCGCCCAAGGCAAAGAAACATGAAGCAGCTTCCCGTTCTCCAGTGTTATACATTTCCGGTGCATTCCTCTATGCATTTTGTAAATATTTCCTGACATCTTAAATGTCTTTTTGTAAATTGTAATTACACCAAGCTCGAAGATGTAATCTTTTGAAAATAAATTACACTTTGACTTTGGTCAAAGTTAGGTGAGATCTCCTAAAATCGCTCACCTAACTTTCCTTAATTTCCTCAATTAGTTTCCTAGTTTTGCTCATCCTTCTTTCTATATAATGTGAGGGATTTCCATTGTAATGTTTATCCTTTAGTATTTTGCAACGAAGTGCTTCCCTTTTTGAAGCAGAATTGTGAAACTTTGTGTTCATGCTTTGTAAATGAAATTCGATCAATAAAGAAGATTGCAATCCAAACTTTGCGTTGGATTCGATAATTTTATGAATTTATCTTATTTGGTGGTAATTAGGTGATGAAATCTGAAGGACTCTAAGTAATTCATGTAAACTTTGTGTTACATCCATTATTTAGATTTTCATTTGTGTTTTGGATATTATTGCTGGATGATCTACAAGACTTTGTGCTTGTAATTGTTCATGCTCTTTGATAATTTGGTTGGATGATCTACAAGACTTTTCACTTGTAATTGTTCATGTTGTTTGAGGAATTGCTGCATCTAAGAAGACTTTGAGCTTCTAACGTGACAAACGATATACTCTTCATAGATCCACCATTGATAAAGCTACGGAACGACTTTGTGCCTTTGTGAGCTTTCCCTTTTACTTTATTTGTTTATTGTTAATTACTTCTGGTATCTCTACGCTTTTCTTTGACAAGATAGAGGTATTGGTATTACTGCTAGTTGATCGTTTAAAGTTATTAAGAATTGTGAACTTCCAACAGTGAAGCATTGTAAACATCTTCTCTGAAAAGAGATAGAAGGATGAATGTAACACACCCCCCCACTTCGTAATTTTTGTGTACATTTTCTAATTACTTTTTTGTTTTACTATCGCTTCTGTCAGCTATAAGAAGGGCACCTCCCCTTTCCAAGAGGAGAGATTTACATCTCACATAGCTGTGGCTGAAGTCCTAGTTGTGTAATCTATTGAAAAGTTGATTATATAATTTTCACCCAACACAATGTAATAGTTTGTTGGAAATAGTGAAGGATGGTGGTTTTGAGAGGGGGAATTGGGGTGTAATGTAGATTGCATTTGAGGTGTGGATGGTTGTAATGGGGTGGGGTTATTTGAAAGGCAAGGTGGGGATGTGGAGGAGCTTGCAAGGTGATTGTGGTAGTTTTCTCTTCTTTGTCTATTTATAGAATCCTTATTTGCATGGTACCGTAAATGTTTCAAATTATTATGACGATGTCATTCTGCTTCCATACTTTTAGCTTGGTTTTCCATGATAGGGATTGCTAGGGAACAAAGCAGTGCAATATTAATTTGCAGTAGTTAATGAAAAAGTTGATAGCACATGTATAAGTTACGTGTGTTAAATTAGGAAGAATAACGCTTCAAGTAATAAGTGTTTGTATTGAGTAAAAATTAATTGGAATACACAGCTTGTGAAAACAAGAAATCATATTTCAGAACAAGTGCACAAGATAATGTATTGTCGTATCAAAAAAGAATTTGTATTAATTTTATTTATAGTTGTAACCATAGATGCTTACAGATGGTGCCATTTACAACAACAAGAGCTATACAACATAAGCAAAGACTATATAGTATTGTCAAAAGTAAGAGGTATGTGCAAACTTAAACATGTTTTATTGTTGTAATTACAAAGCTTTGTATTTCTTTCCCAACAAATGAATTCATTGTGATGGCCACTTGAAAGAGAAACTGGTGCCCAAGAACTTGATCCAACATGTGTTTAGCAGCGTCAGGTTCTGCTAGCAGTAGTTGAAGATTTTCAACAGATACGCTAAACAATGTATTTGTGAGTTCTTCAAATGTTGTGACTTTAAGAAGAGCACTAGTTCCATTGTCCAAATCGACTTTTACCATGTAGCTAAAATCACATCCTAGGAGATCATGAGAACACTTTGGGTAGTGAAAGCTATTGGGGCTTTTTTGTACAACCTTCTTCTTACATTTTTTATTGCCCACCATAAGAGGACAAGAGAGGTAATAAAAGTTATCCAAGTGGACTTTTGTTATGCTTGCTTGTACGCAAACATTTCTTTTCTCTAGAGAGCTAGTATTGTTGATAGATGCAATATCAATCGGATTTGCAAACTTGTTTGAAGAAGGATGCTCTTTTGAGAGGAAAAGGAAAGGCGTTTCACTTCCTACAGTGGCATACCACTCGTGCAATGTTGAGGCTTCTAACAATTGTGGATTTATAACAATTGTAGTTGCAAATATAGTATCAAGAGCTTTTCCACGCCAGGCAGTTATACGTCTAGATTTGATCAAGATAATTGGAGTTGGTAGAAGAGGCAAACCAGATAATTCGTTTCCTTCAATTTCACAATGACGACCCCAAAGTGTTACATCAATGGTCAAGCATGACATGTCAATGATTGTTGCAGTACACTTGATTGTTTCGGTTCCATCCCTCTTATGGATGGTCGATGCAGGGGAGATAGATAAAAGTATGCCAAGAACATCAACAAGGGAATTAATAGGCAGTGACAGTAGGGAATCTATACTCTTTATATGCAAGCTATGCATGGGTATTGTAGAGTCTACACATGTCTAAGGAGCAATTGTTGATGAGTTTAGTAGGAAGATTTCAAATGGGTTCATTGAGCTACTATATTTTGTGTTTGCAACTTTTATGCGACCATTAGAAATAATGTATAGACTGTTGGACTGCACAACATTGTAGAACTCATCAACAAGTTCATTGAAGCATGTCACATGTATTTTAGAACCCGCTTTGTCAATGATGTCAAAACCAAAGACTTTTCTTGCTCCATCTACATTGCGAAACTCATGGATTGGAGTCTTTGTTAATGCTCTACCTTCAATGGACCAACACTTATAATATGGGGTCAAAGTTTTGATGGGAAGTATTTCAAAAGGGTCAATGGTTGGTTGATGGATAGAGCTTACATCTTGGTGTAAACCAATTGGACCCTGGGAGCTAGTAGATGGCATATGACTTGTAGCCTGCAGAAGAGGAGTTGGAGAGCCAACGAGCGGAGCTTTATTTGAGACCATTTCAAGGCTATTGATAATTATAGCCCTACAATTGATTGTTGTAAATGTTTTAGGAAAATAGCAACAATGAATGAGAGTAACATTCTAAAATAGAGAATGGACGGATGCGCATGTATTTCTCAAACACCTTGTATATTCTTTAAGGTGGACAATAGACCCGGTGACCATAGCTTCTTCAACAACAAGATTGTTGAATTGGGCAGGAACAAAAGTTGGTTGGGTGTGGACACTATCTGAGAGTTGAACCCAACATTTAACATCTATTGAATGACCCTGTTGTATAGCGTCTATGGATGTAACCTATAATGAAGGGTCAAGATCAAACATGCCTGCAAGAATTTCTTGAATAGCATTTGGAGTTAGAGTTGGCATTTTGAGTTAGAGTTGCCATTGAGGAGGTAAAAGCAAGTTGAAATTTTTTTCCTGCGGGCAAGTTGTGAATGTTAGCATTAGCTATGCTGACAAGTAAAATAAAGGTGCTTCTTGATTCTAACATTGTTATAAATGGGGATAACCACAAATGAAATGTAAAAAAGGGAGGTGTAGGCTTGAAAATATATGGTCACATAGTTTGTGTACATGTTTATGAAACCACTGGTTTTTGAATGAGCTAAATTCTATGCAAGGTATATAGTATAAGACATTCTTCAAGTTCTCTATTTCAAAACAATATTAATCAACATATTATGTGTTTTGTTTTTAAGATAATACCTACAACTTTAATATGGAAATAAGCATATCAGTAATTACCAAGTATAATTTGAAAGAATAAAAGCTGAAAGAAGAGCATTTATTTACATGCTAAACAAATATATTGTTAATAGTGAAGCTCTGCTGGCAAAAGAAATTACAGGGAAAATTTGCAGCATTTACATGTTTGAGACAATATTTACAATCGTTGTATTCGAATGGCGTAATAAAGACGACTATAAAAGACTATCTAGTTTCTTTACATTGCAGCCATAAGTAGGCATGGTATATGAACAACAAAAAACAACTTATAGTGCACTACAGGTTGTCAAGGTAATTCTGGAACGCTGTGATTATTGTGGGTGCTACAGCAGTATTATAGTGTTGATCATGACTAAGCTCCCTTAAGAGAGTGAACAAGCCCTCTAGTTTTGTGCAGCTGGATTGACAAGTTGACACTGAGGCCTAAAGCATCTCGACATCCAAATCTTCAATAGGACTTGTTGTCTAACATGCAAGTTTTAGTTTGTCAACGATGTCATGGCAACTATTCGATATAGTTGCAACAAGATGTTGAATAGTTGTGTGAACTGAGTCATGCTTATTAACAGTAGATGATGACTTTGACACTGCAAGTGTTGGATGCACTGGAACGGAGGGGCTTGGTTGTATAGGAGTATTTGGATGTGTAGCCATGACCTGGAATTAGGGGATAAAATATACGTATAAGTTGTAGAACAACATAAGAAGGTAAGCAAGTAAATGACTGCACAAAACATGGAAATTAATTACAAAAGAATTAACAAATTACAAGAACTATGTACTAATTGATGCACTTTAGAAACATTAGATCAAACAATGTGTGAAACAAACATTTCAATTAAATATAAACTACTTCAGACCAATCAATGAGTGTATGTGAAGATTAGCATGAATTAAAAAACTATGTATTCAAATATTTATGTATGTATTAGAAAGAATGTATTACCAAACTATGTATTTCCACAGTAATTCATGTATGCAAAAAGTACTCACAGATATTTTATTAGAGATATTGTTCAAATTAAATACCTCGGTTGCAATTACAGTTGTAGGTGCTGCACCTTCTCCCTCTATTTTCACACCAACACTATTTCATGAAAAGCTGTTAGAAAAAAAAAAACCCTTCATTTGAGTGGCAAACAAAAAGACAACCAACAAAGATATAAACTGTTCTAAGGGGGAGATAGATGTGATGACAAATTTGATATTATTTTTACCTTACTTTTCTATATTGTAAGAGTGATAGAATATCGTATAATTGATATATTATCTATCTAAAAAATTAATTGTAATTAGTCAAATATAGCTAAACACAAACAGGCAATTGAATCCACTGAACAAACCTATTTTTCTTGCTTTATATGTAAATGCATTAACTTAAATAGAACATCGATATGTTGTTAATAAACTCCATTGATGAGTCTCATACCTAAATATATTTTGAAATATAACTATTTTAAGTTGCATATATTTAATTCTAAAAGCCCACATTCTAGACTGTATGTATCTATATATAGAAACAGATTACATCTGTATGTATTTCTATCAGACTATTTTATAAGAAAACATAATACAACTGTATGTATTCATGTTTAACCAAAAAAAAAAATGACATTAAATCAAACTAATTGCTCCTCAAGGCACAATCGAAGATGTCACCAACTTTGTTACATTAATGACAGATGCAATTTCTTTTTTCTGCTACAAAAATTTTGTATGAAAGGCACATCTATCACACACTAACTATAATTCATCTAAAGTTAACCAAGTTATAATTGAGTTTTCAGAGGTTTTGGTGTGTTTGGTAAATGATTTGCAAATTCTATTTTGTACCAGGCCGTACCATTCATGAGCAGGTTGTACTCCCCTACCATACAGGTACTTATCTCCATTTTTAGATTCTCATGGTAAGTTTTGCTGGTTATTTTGGTGAGAAAACTCTATTTGCAGCAATAACTTTGTGTATCATTATGGTCTGTTGGTGTGATTGATGCTATGCAGCTCGATTTGATAGTTCTTAATTGGATTCTTAGACCCTGACCTATATCCCAAGCGGCCTTGCTTATAAGATATGATTATTAAAGTGTTTTGGATGCATAGTTACTAGGAGAAAAGATGGAATGTAAGAAAAGTAAGGTAAAAATAATATCAAAATTGCAACTTAAGAATAAATTGTGTAAGGGACAGTGTACAAGCATATGGTATAATGGCCCTAGTTTTTTTAATTTTGATTTTGAATAAGTATTTAGATTATTTGTATATTTGAATGCTACTTGTTTGGTTAATAGGAGAAAGCAGAATGTGTGGAGAATGAACGAAAAAATGTGGTTTGTCTTCCTAAGGATGATGAAGACGCAGCTTCTTCGGAGAAGGATAAAGAGACTAATAATCTAGAGGATAACAGAGTCAAAAATCTGATCTTTGTTGATGAGAGGTGTTTGAAGGTGGTTGGAGGGGCAGGGGTTGTTTGTCATGGAGGTTAGGTGAGTCCTATTTCCAACCCTCTGCGGGTTGCCTAGCCTTCTTACAGCATTCGTCCTCTTCTCAAGGAAAAAAGAAAAATGGGTGCTAGAAGCCCTAGAGGTCGTGATAGGTTTTAGTTTATAACTAATGAAAAGCCAATACTTAGACATTAAGTAGCAATTGAAATAGTAACCAAAGTTTTTATTTATGATCATCGTAGTTTAAAATGTGAAAGCCCAATTGTGGTGATAATGTACTACTATTTGCAGCATGCTCTTAATTTCATATTCTATCCTTACTGCTATCTTCTTATGCTTGATTTTGTCTTCCAATCTGAAACATATTTCAAGGATCCTACACTTGTTTAGGAGTTCTGAACACCATTGCAAGGAGTGTGTAGCAGATTAAAAAGTGTCATGAATGCATAGCACATTTATTAAGAAACAAAAAATGGCTAGATGTAAATGGAACCTACAAGTTTTTATGACTAGAAGAAGAAAAAGCATGGTGTAGACAGGGAATTTAAGCAGCTTTTTCAAATTTGATACCCAATTAACCTCCATAATTGGAAATATGTGAATTTCATAATTTTCCTTTTAGATTAATCCCCACATCTGTAGCTTTTCAGACATTTGAGAGCATTGCTTTCCCCATAAAACTAGTGATAGTACCAAACAAATGTCAGATTAAAGACATGAAATTTCCATAGTACAAGGGAATGAGTTTGAATGTTTTTGGTAAAAACTTGTGTAGAGATTTTTGTATCATGCTACAGCAAATCATGCTTGTATCCAAACTACAACGACTTTACCAAACTACAGTGACTCTACCTAAGAAATCATGCTTGTATCCAAAATAATCCTCCACAAACTGATTTAGTGGTTTGGAACCTTCACCAGTCACTTGTAATTGGTCTATGACATCTCCATACTGTGAGGCAATTAGACCATACACTGTCCATTAAACATGCCATATTCAGTAGTACCAGAACCACCATTTTGGAATTTTCTGCATCAAATAGAAAAATGAAAAAAACACAGTTCTATTCTGCATACTATTCTTCTCTATCAGCTTCTATTGTTTGTTAATGTTGATAATAAATTCTTCAATGACATGAAAGCTCAATTACAATCTATCATAGAAATAGAAAAAATAGAGATTTAGATTTGTTATAAATTAACTATAGCCATATATTTTCCTTGTTTTAACATTATGTTGTATCCACAATATTCACATCATGGTGAGGTTGGGCACCCACACACATTTCAACACGAGTAAACTAACCATATAGATAAAGTGGTCTACTTTACATGAAGAAACATGAGAATTGGAAGAAAATTGCACATAAGAAAGGGATTTACTTGGATGGCAAATTGAATTGGCTATATAGGTATATATTGTGCTTTGCATGTGACTAGAAATTTTGATTCATGGAACAAAATGGCATCGTAAGAAAGGGAACTAACCTGACTGAGAGCATAGGGTATTGCAGAGTACATTCCTGCAGCCCTTTCTCTGTAGAACACAGTTCTCTCCACTGCAACTACAGGCTGCACAATTGAACAACTATTGACTCCTAAGAAGATTAAAAATCTATATAAGGTACCCGCAACAATAAAAAGATTGGTGTTGTTGGTCCTGATGTTCAAAAAATGTCTAGTTAGTTAATAAGGTAATCAGAAGCTAGGTATTCACTAGGGCTAGAAACAGGTCATTTGATATTTTGGTAGTCTGTGCAACTAAAATGTTTGGAAAGTAGGATGTCTTGAATGGCTGAGCTTGTAAGAATTGTTCATAAGAATTTGATAGAGACAGTAGAATAGAATTTTATAGCCTGTTGAAGGGTACCTGTGGCAGGACATGACTATGAGAGTTGAACCTGTGGCTTGGCTAGTGTACACTATCTCTATCCGTTCTCTGGCTATCTGAGAAGTGAGGCAATCAAAGAGGAGTTGTTTCTAATGGATCATCTACTAAGGAAGGTAAAAGGTAAAACCTAATGCAAAGGCCCCTTTCATCCATAGCCATGGACCAGAGACTCCTGCAACTCTCCATCATTGATTGCAAGCCTGCAAGGTGTGGCTAAAATTACCAGTGAATTACCAAATAATGTCAGATTTGCATTCATGCAACTAGAAGCAATTGAGCAAGGGGCAAAGCAATTTCATATGGAGGATAACAGAGTAAAAAATCTGATCTCTAAGAGGTGTTTGAAGGTGGTTGGAGGGGTAGGGGTTGTTTGTCATGGAGGTCTGGTGAGTCCTGTTTCCAACCCTCTGTGGGTTGCCTAGCCTTCTTACAACATTCATCCTCTTCTCAGGGAAAAAAGAAAAATGGGTACTACAAGCCCTAGAGGTCATTCTAGCATAAGGCAATATTACCTGCTTGTATAAGGAGCGCAAGGATTGTATTGTTTAAAATTAACTCCAATAAGAATAAGGTGCATGGTGAAAAAAATATGAAGAATGTAGTTCAAATTTATCCCGCACCTGTGGTAATTGCTGACACTAAGCCTTATGTAATATTTAAAAAACCCTCGATTCTCAAATCCTTCTGCTCGAATAGCCAAATTTGAATGCGTGCTTGGCTTTGAAGGAACCGAAATATCAAGTTTTGTGTAGTCATCGAAACACCCAAAAAAAATAGGTATAAGAAAAACAACAATTGCAAATAAATACAAAGGGGAAAAGCTTATTTGATGAAATATTAACAGTTTAAGCTCGAATGAAAGGGCTCACTTTCTCTATCGTATTGCAGGGCTCATACCTTTATAGCCTTTCAAGAATATATTGAGGCAAGTCAAGATGTGTTCTCTCAAGTGAAAATGTGCAGGCCAACTAATATTTCAAAGTAGTTATGAGTCGTAGCTTGTTCATTCAAAGTAGTTATGAATCTTAGCTTCTCAAAACAGATATTCTTTACAAACCCTAAGCCAGGGACATGTCAACACAGGTCAGGAACGTGTCAATACCAGCATGAAAGAGTGGCAAAATCTGGTGAACGGCTGAAACTCCTTTCATCGTAGTCTGCATCTCTCCCGCAATCTACACTGTTGAGGGTGAAAAAAGAGCTTGAAAACTTCAGCAAGGGAATGCCCTCAACGTAATATGAAATAATCAAATGTATATACATTGTTATCTTGGTAGTTCTGGAGAATTTTTTCATTATGACAACAATATCTTGTTTAAATGAACATCTTATTTTATAAATAGAATACTTATTATGGATAGTTATGATATTCTATATAGAAAAAAAAAGGTATTGTTGATGTGTTTTTCGTGACCGCACCAACGCAGAATAAAGTTGCCAACGGCTTCCCTATTCTCTCTTGATCAAAGTATTCCGCACGCTAAGATTGCAAGAAAGTTCATGCATTCAACTCCAAGGTTCTTTCAGTGCGAATAGGCTCAGTTTGGCTCGATGTGATTTGCTGGTATTTCAAGGGCACTTACGGAATTGTTCGGCAGCGGAGAAAGGAATTCAAATGCTCGAAAGATTTGTCTATGAAGCGCGGGTTTCCTATTCTAATCAGAAAGTACTGAATTGAAATGGAGTAGGGTTAAGAAGGCTCTGATCTACTCTAAGGCGTGGGACATGGCGATCAATTCTCACAAGCTTCAACCAAGCTCTGCTTTGCCTCGCTTCGGACACCTCCACAGAACTGGTGCAATCTTCAAAGGAGTAGCTCAAGGTGTTCAGATCACAACTTAGCATGAAAATACCATCACAACGACGCATATAAACATACAAATCATAATCAAAGTTAAGTACATGATATTCCAGTTGACCACACAAGGTGCATTCACCATCAGCGAACACACTAGTGGTATGGATAGACGAAGTTTGCTCAAATTGAAGACCACATTCCACAATTACTATCTACTGCTTGCATGAAATGAAACTTATTCTACTTTAAGTCACTACCGAATCAAAGGATGAAGAAACCTAGCTACTCACAACAAAGACGAAATTCATCATCGAAAATTCTTTTTATTGGGAGAGTGTTCACAACAATTTCTTACAAAGTTTTAAGGAAAAACTTTCCTTCTTCTTCAACTACTCTATCAATCTATACTAAGCTACTTCTAATTTGTCTCTCTATTCTAACTTCTACTCTAATTCTACTGTCTCATGAATGTACAAATGAAGGGGGACTCCCCCTTTTATAGATGGCCAAGTCCAACGGACGACTCAGATTACAATTGGCTGGATGGCCCAGATCGTGCCACCTTAGCCCTAAATAAGATTTGCCCTAAAAACTGCCATAATGGAGAGTGGGGCAATAAATGAGCAATTAATGGCCACCACCTTCTAGAAGATTCCATCCTGTAGACGCGTTCACACTGTTTCGTTGTTCGCGTTTAGCCAATTCTTTTGATCGCTTGGAAGAGTCTCTAAGATTGCCTCTTTAGATAATAAAATTTGGTAGAATCTGGAGTTCAACTGCTCTTGATCTTCTTGACGTTGTCCTTCAACCTTGCTCAAACTTCCGCTCTTTTCTCCATCTTGAGTTTTTGAAAACGCTCCTCCTTTGTCACTTAGCCAACTTTTGCGACTTTTCTTCCTTCATGTGAAACTCATAACTTTATCTTTCTTTGAAGGTTGTAATATCATCGTGTTTCACCACTTCAAGTCATCGTGCTCTGGCCTTGACGTTCCTCCTGCAAAACAAGCAAGGAGAAGAGCATTAGAACACATCATAATATAATCTTAACTTACTTACCTGATTTTCGCGCTTTGATCTCCAAGCGTTCATCGCCTTCACTAGCAAACCTCATCCTTCTCAAGGGCGTATCATGCAATTAACTTCAACTGCATCTTCAAGAAATTCATTTCACCTGTTCGAGCTCTGACAACCCTGATTTTATTCATCTCTGGCTCAAGGAAACTATCCTCATGAAGAGCTTGGGAAAATTCACCTAGGTAGTTCCTTTCAAATTCATCGTCTGGAGAATTTCACCTTGAAAACACATTTTCTTCATTTTGCCTTAGAAAATTTTCAAATTCCCCCTTAGGAAAACTCATCAACCTAGTGCCCACTTGAAATCCTCATCCTTGAAATCCTCGACAAGCTGTGGAAGACCCCAAAATCCATTCCTCATCGATAATCATCAATACCCAGAAGAAAATTTCTTTCAGAACGCGTCGAATCCATGGGTACCCAACGAACGGGTTCATTTGATTTTCCTGAATTTTGAACCTTTGAAAAATAATTTTCAACAATTTATTTCATTTCTTCATCCCTTCTGAGAATTTTGTTGCTCTGACTTGAATTTTTTTTTAAATCCATCCTGCAATGCCAGTATCTTCATTTTCGACCATTTTCACTCATCTCAGGAAATTTCATCATCTTGCAATTCCAGGTGTATTTTCTTAAGGAAGAAAATTTTGTGCCTTAGAAAATTTTGAATCACTTGAAAAACTTTTTGAAAATTTTGCCCTGAAAAATTTTATACTCAACCCAACCAACTTGCCTGTGAGAAAAAATTATTTCATTTGGAAGGTCTTCCTGCGAGCACATCACATTTCACTTCCATCATCCTCAACGCCTCAGGAAAAATTTATTATTTTGTAACTCCAACGCCTAGCAACTTTGTTCACCACTTAGCAATATTTTCTTTTATCAACTTTATTCCACCACCCTTACACACTTCGACGCATTTGGCACTTTATGAGGAATCTTCAACACACCTAGCAATATTTTCTCTCCCCTTTGGGCGCATCTCATACTTGAAGGAGGATAAACTTTAAACGCCACCTCTGACTTAGCCATTACATGATTTTCAATGCCTTTGTCTCCTTCTAAATTTGCATGGATACCTTTGCATGGAGACGTTTTGTCCTCACATGCCCTCATATAGGCGCATTCAAAGGAGAGAGGAGAAATTCAACCTCCTTAGCATGTTAGGGCGCATATAGCATGTAGAGGAGAAAACATTTCTAACGCCTTCCCTTGTTGACTTCAAATGTGGGCGCATTTTGCATGATGAGAAGGATAACTTTTACCACGCCTCCAACAAATGACTTTTCAGCTTCCATGTTTTTGTCCTTACATGCCCTCTTTTGGGCGCATTTTGCCTTGGCTGAAGGATAAAAGTCGTTGACTCCTTTGACCTTTTTCATTTTGGGCGCATTTGAACATGCATGAAGGATGGCGCATTTAGGGGGTGGTGGAGGATAAGTTCCAGACTTAGAAAATTTTGCCATCAACTCTCTCAACTTGGGCGCATTTTGATGGGTGAGGTGAATGAAAAACTTTGACTTTCTTTGACTCACTTGCTTTGGGCGCATTTTGGCCTAGGAGGTGAAGTTTTACACTTAGAAATTTTTTTAACTTTCCTTCAATTTCCCTTGGGCGCATTTTGGCCTGCCTTCAGGATGAAAGGTGTTGACTTTCATTGACCACTTGTTCCTTGGGCGCATTTTGCCCCTGATGAAGGATGAACTTCATACTTAGAATTTTTTTGTGCTTGGCACATGCTTGAAGGCGCATTTTCAAGTTCCTGCAGGAAGTTCAACATTTTGTATTTTTCTCAAGGCCTCCAGCTGAAGTGGGCACATTTTGATGGTGGTGAAGGATGAACTCCAGACTTAGTCCTTTTTCCTGACTTCTGCCAACTTCACAACGCCTTACTATTTATAGTAAGTCCTTCAATTCTTGCATAACTGAAGCTCAAAATGATTTGAAATTTTGCACACTGCATCCTCATCATCTTGTTGTTCTGTCGACACTGCCATTTTTAGTCACCCTGCTATTTTTAGCCTATTTCTGAACGTGGTTTACTATAAATAGTAACCTCTTGTTTCTGATAGCTCCACTGCTCTGATCGACTTGAAATTTGAATGAGGCGCTCCTCACCACGTGACCTGTCTGTCGACATCAACGCATGCAGTTGATTTACTATTTTTAGCTATTTTTCAAATTGACTTACTATAAATAGTAAGTGCTCTGTTTGACTTGAAATTTCACCAGCAGATAGCCTGAAGGATGCTGATCGCGGTGGTTTACACCAGTTTTCAAAATTTTTGACTTTTTACGCCTCTTTTTGGATCCCAAAGCTGGAAACCCTAATTCGCTCTACATGTATATCAAATGATCTCTGTTTGTCTTCGTTTCTGTGGCACTGCGATCAGCTCGTGATTCTAAACTGCTGGGAAGTAGCTGTTGGGACACACCTGCTAAAAATAGCAAGTTCCTTACTGAGTGAGTATCTTCATTTGCATGTCACACCATCGCGTAGGTCCTGAAAAACCCATCAGGAATCATTCGACATGCAAAAGAAACCCTGACATGCAAACCCTAAAAATAGCCTCGGAGGATTGCATTCTAAAAGTTGTCTCATTTTGCATGTTATGTCATCGTGAAGGCCTCGAAAAACCCAGAAGGAATATGCCAACATGCAAAGAAAAACTCTGCATCTGAACCCTGAAATTTGTCCCGAAAGCTGGACTGCTAAAAATAGTAAGTTGTCCGTTTTCGCTCAAATTTTGCATATGAGTAGTCTGGTGTGCTCTGAATGCAGTGTGACTATCAGAATCTCAAAAGTGCTGACGAATCACCTGAAATTTTACACTTACTAAAAATAGTAAGTACCTCAGAATCTGATGAAAATTTGCTGAAAGCCTATTGGAAGCACACTGACAACAATGTTAAGCTCAATTTTCAATTTATCGACTTCGTTTGACCTTGGACTGACCAGCTACTATGAAACCCTAATTTTTCGACTTGGTCAATTTCACGCTTAAACTTAATGACGGGTGCAATCTCGGAAAGAGAGACAGCAGAAAAGAGAGACAGCAACAAAATGACAGAAAAGCAAAGCCAAAATTAGGGGGTCCCCATTTGCAATGGGGCGATGTGTGAAAAAGGTCACAACAGGTATTTATTTCACTTGTTAATAAATGTATTTATGTTTTTTAATATAATATTCAAGGTTCTCATATGTTCAAGAATGGATCTATTATTGACAATATATATTATAAATATGCTATGAGACTAAATATTATAACCACAAGTAATAAATCACAATTATATCTCACCTAACTGGTGACCTTTATCTCATCAATAGACTGGTCAAAGGGAATCACTCAGAAAACACAAATTAGTCTCACCACAACTTAACTTCGTTCACGATATTAATTTGACCTTTTCCTTACGAACTTATCCAGGCTAAATGTGAGGAATTTGTTCAATATTCCTCTTTCAACTCAGAAAATACTGAGTCTTTAAATTTTCCTTTTTTTTTTAAAGTGGGATAAGAAATTTCGGAGCACACGGGAGGACTTCTTGAAGAAAAATTAATGATGACATATTCCGCGTGGAATTGTTGTGTTCGTTCTTATGGGAAAGCTTTGAGAAGATGAAAAAGTCGCTATCCTACACGTATTTCTATGATACTAGTTTTATGAAGAACGAACGGCTAAAAATGCGAGATCAGGCTTTTGAGGAGGTAGAAATTCCTACAACTCAAAATTCACAGGATTGTTGTAAACGGTACGTGCTACTTATGTATCCAGATATATATGAATTGTTTGATCATAATATGGTGTGTTATTGTTGGGTTAACTAAAGCCCAAATTAGCATGTTGCCTTCATATTTCAAAATGCTTTCTCTTTTTTGAATTACTTCTATTGGCATGTGTGGCCAATTTAGAAGTTGTCTATTTTCGAATGGATTTTTCCATTAATTCGTTGAAGGCTGATTTATATATTGAAGCTGCTGGTTGAATGTAATGAATTAGAACTTGATAATAAATGAGATAATCCCTGAGTGTAGACGTAGCCATCAAATTGATGGTGAACCATGATAAATCTGTGTTCTAGTTTTGTGATTGTTTTAATCTTTTATTTCTGCAATTTCTTTTTCACTTTATTCTGCAAATTATATTCAACAATTGGTATTAGAGCAGGTTGGAGAAATTTTGGTGCAGGAAATTGTGAAGAATTTTTGTAGCCATGGAAGATGCAAACAAGTGGAAAATAGAAAAGTTTGCAGGACAAAATTTCTACCTATGGAAAGTGTAGATGGAATCCCTTCTCATCAAGCAAGATCTTTCGAATGCATTGGCTGGCAAAGCCAAAGGGAAAGGATCTCTATCAGATGAAGAATGGGAGAAGCTGGACAAAAAAGCAAGAGCTACAATCTTTTTGTCACTGTCCAACAATGTTTTATTTAATGTCTCTGCAGAGAAGACAACACAAGAGTTGTGGGAGAAATTGTCTTCAATGTATAAAATGGCATCTACTTCCAATAAGGCATTTATTATGAAGAAATTGTATAATTTAAAAATGCGAGAAGGAGGGATTATGTCCAATCATTTAAATGAATTTAATACATCAGTTACCCAGCTGATTTCTGTAGGCATTAATTTGGATGATGAGATCAAAGCTATTTTATTATTGTGTTCTTTACCAAATAGCTGGGAAGGTGTTGTGATGGCAGTGAGCACTTTCACGGCTGCCAAAAGCAAGTTGAAATTCGATGATGTTGCAGCCACTTTACTGAGTGAAGATATGCGGAGAAAAAATTAGGAACCCTCGTCTGGTGAGGCATTAACGGCTGTAAGTATTGGTAATAGAGGAAGAAGCAAAGAAAGAGGCAAGTATAATAATCGAAGGAAGTCAAAATCTAGATCGTAGTCAAGAGGAAAAATAGGTGCCTGTTGGTTTTGTGGAAAGCCAGGCCACACAAAGAAAAATTGCTGGAATTATAAGAAGGCACAGGACAAAGTCAGTAACAATGAAGCAAACATTGCAGCTGAAAAAGATGATGGAATTTTAATTTTGGCTATTGGTGACATGACTGCAGACTCTTGGGTACTTGATTCAGGAGCTTCTTTCCACGCTTCTTCATGCATACAAGCTTTCACAAATTTCAAAGAAGGTGTTTTCGGTAAGGTTTTTCTTGGTGACAATAAGGAGTGTGAAATTGTTAGTAAGGGTGATTGTTTTAAATTTTAAAAATGGCAGTCAATGGATTTTAAAGGATGTCAGATATGTTCCTTTGTTGAAAAGAAATTTAATTTCTGTCAGTCAATCAATTGCTTCTGGGTGTGATGTTAAATTCTCTTTAGAAAATTGGCAAGTAACAAAAGGGGTTTTAGTGATTGCTAGAGGTAAGAAGTTGGGTAATCTTTATATTTTAAAATGCCATGGTGAAGTGGGAGCTACCATGACAGTCATGGACAACCACTCAAAAATTTGGCACAAGAGGCTCGGTCACATGAGCAAGAAAGGGCTTGAAGTAATGCTTCAACAAGATTAGCTTCCCAACTTGCAATCGGTTGATTTGCAGTTTTGTGAACATTGTCTTTATGGCAAACAAAGTTGGGCCAGCTTCTTGAGGACAGGCCATGATCAGAAAACTACTCCTTTGGCACTTGTGCATTCAGATGTTTTTGGTCCCATTGAGGTAACTTCATTTGGTGGTGCACATTACTTCGTTGCTTTCTTGGATGATTGCACTAGAAAGGTTTGGATTTACATGTTGAATAAAAAATTAGACGTTTTTTCAAAGTTTAAAGTTTTCAAGGCTCTCGTAGAAAATCAAATAGGGCATAAAATTAAATGTCTGAAAACTGACAATGGAGGAGAGTTTTGTTCCTCGGAGTTTGATAATTTCTGTGCAGACAATGGCATTCGAAGAATAACGCTGGTCCCATTCACTCCTTAGGAAAATGAAGCAGCTAAGCGATTGAATCAGACAATTTTAGAGAGGGCTCGTTGTATGCTCTCCAATGCCGGGTTGGGAAAACAATTTTGGGCAGAGGCGTGGAACATTGTAGTATATTTGATCAACTGTGCCCTGTCATCTTGTTTGGATTTTGACATTCCCGAGGAGAGATGGCTTGGGAAGAGGATTTCATATCATCATTTGCGGGTGTTTGGCTGTGAAGCATTCGTGTATATTCCAAAAGAACAACGAACGAAGCTTGATTTAAAATCAAAGAGGTGCATTTTTCTAGGCTATGGAGAATATCAATTTGGTTTTAGACTGTGGGATCCCATTGCCAAAAAAATTGTGCGCAGTCGGGATGTTGTCTTCAATGAGAAAAAATTCTCAGGTTTGCAGCCTCTGGACAAATCTTTTGATGAATATTTTGAGGTTGATTTATTTGACAATTGTCGTGTCAAGAAATCTTCTGTTTCTTTTTCCCAGCCTTTAGTAGTCTCTTCAACTCCCCACACCCCTGTTTGTTTGCAATCTTCAAATTTACATGCTCTGTCTTCACATGTGCGTGCCCCTGTTTCTACTACCACTATGCCGTCATTATTTGATTCGCAGTCTTTTATTGATGAGGTGCAACCTTCACATAGCAATCAAAAGTCTCTAGTAGACAGTATGGTACCCATGCACCCTTTAACTCATGAATCACACCTTTCACAAAGTCAAACACAGCCTTCACATTTGCCGGCGCAGTCACCTCTATATGCTCAGATGCCACCTTTAATAAGGACTTCACACCCTTTACCAGGTTGGACGCAGCCTCCTATGCATCATTCGATGCATCCAAATTATGACACGCAGCCACAACAATGTAATAAACACTATTTAGTTGGATTGCTGCCTTCTTTCCCCTATTCACAGCCTTTGGACAAAAATTTGCAGCCTTTAGAAGTTTGTTCGCTACCTTGTATAGTAAATGCGATGCCTTTATCACATAATTCACAGCCTTTTGTTAATGCACAACATTTAAAAGATGACACACAGCCCTTACATGGTAATTCATAGCCACCACTGCTTAATTCGCAGCTGTCAACCATATCGCTACCCTTTTTCCACTATAAACAGTCATTACGCACTAATTCATCACTGCCAGTCAACACCAAATCGCAGCCTCTGTCTTCTCAAGTGGGAGCTGGTATTTCTTCTGATGAGGGCAATGTGCAGGGGAGTCTGGAAAAACAGGACAGTGGTTATAATTTACAAACTAATGAGAAAAATATCCAGAGACAGGGTAATTCACAGTCATAATTTGGTCTTCCATTAAAGAGATCAACTCAGAAAAGGAAGTTACCACAGAAATATGGTGATTTTGAGTTGCTTTTCTCTGATGATTATAATTATGAATTATTGCTTTGTGGTGAGGCAGAGCCGGTGATAGTTAAACAAGCCTGCAAAGATGCAAATTCAGTCAAATGGATGGAGGCTATGAATGAAGAAATGGAGTCTTTGCATGCTAATGACACTTGGGATTTGGTTTCTCTTTCACCAAATCAGAAACCTTTGAAAAATAAATGGGTGTATCGTGTAAAAGAGGAAGAGGGAGGTCATCAACGTTACAGGGCTAGATTAGTTGTCAAGGGTTTTGCTCAGGAAAAAGGCATTGATTTTAATGAGATATTTTCACCAGTTGTGCGAATGACCACTATTCGAGCAGTGTTAGGCTTGGCAGCCATTTGGGATCTCAAACTTGAGCAATTAGATGTCAAAGCTGATTTTCTTCATGGAGATGTTGAAGAGGAATTATACATGGAGCAGCCTGAAGGTTTTGCAAAACCGGGTCAAGAGCATTTATATTGCCGATTGAAGCGGAGTTTGTATGGGCTCAAGTAAGCCCCCAGACAGTGGTATTTAAAATTTGACAGCTTCATGACTTAGCAACAATTTATTCATTGTGATTTAGACCCGTGTGTTTATTACAAGAAGCTTCCAAATGGTGAGTTTGTCATTTTATTACTTTATGTTGATGATATGTTGCTGGCAATAGTGTGAGGATAGTTCGTGAGTTAAAACAACATTTATCTCAATGATTTTCCATGAAGGACTTAGGGGCAGCAAAGAGGATTCTCGGAATGAATATAATCAGAAATAGGACAAAGAGAGAACTTCGATTATCTCAAGAAAAATATATTCTAAAAATCTTAGATAGATTCAATATGAAGAATGCCAAATCTGTGAGTACTCCTTTGGCTGATCATTTTAAGTTATCTTCAGCTATGTGTCCTAAAACAGAAGAAGAAAAAGAGTACATGAAGCGTGTCCCATACTCATCCGCAGTTGGCAGTTTAATGTATGCTATGATTTGTACTCGTCTGGATATTGCCCAGGCACTGGCAGTAGTGAGCAGATTTATGAGTAATCCAGGTAAACAACATTGGCAGGCAGTACAGTGGATATTCAGATATTTGAAAGGTACTTTTGATCGCAGTTTATGTTTTGGTGGTAAGGACATTCATCTACGAGGTTATGTTGATTCAGATATGGCTAGAGATCTGGATAAAAGGCGTGTTACCACCGGTTATACATTCACTTTTGTTGGGGCAGTGATTAGTTGGGTTTCTCGTTTGCAACAGGTGGTTGCACTTTCTTCTACAAAAGCTGAATATATTGCTCTTTCTGAAAGGGAAAAGGAAATGATTTGGTTGTAGCGATTGATAGGTGATTTGTGGTTTTAGCAATCTATTTTTACTCTTTTTTGTGATAGCAATAGTGCTATTCACTTGTCAAAGAATTCAGCTTTTCACAATCGAACGAAGCACATAGAGTTGCGATATCACTTCATTCGCCATTGTATCGAATAAGGGAAGCTGCAGGTGGAGAATATTGACACAAAGCTCAATCCAGCTGACATGTTGATGAAAGTAGTTCCGAGGGAGAAGTTCGAATTCTGTAGAGCTTCTCTCGGACTTGTGCAGCTCTAACTTTAACTCTACAGTGGTGGGATATCTCTGAGCAGCAATTTGGTCTTCAAGTGGGAGATTGTTGGGTTAATTGAAGCCCAAATTAGTATGTTGCCTTCATATTTCGAAATGTTTTCTCTTTTTTGAATTACTTCTATTGGCATGTGTGGCCAATTTAGAAGTTGTCTATTTTCGAATGGATTTTTCCATCAATTTGTTGAAGGCTGATTTATATATTGAAGCTGCTGGCTGAATGTAATGAATTAGAACTTGATAATAAATGAGATAATCCCTGAGTGTGGACGTAGCCATCAAATTGATGGTGAACCACGATAAATCTGTGTTCTAGTTTTGTGATTGTTTTAATTTTTTATTTCTGCAATTTCTTTTTCACTTTATTCTGCAAATTATATTCAACAGTTATGTATTTGATTTATTAATATCTTCTTCACTCTTCAGCTTGATTGAGAGAACCCGTTAATAGTAACAAAATGAGTAACTCCTCAACGAATACCGCTTCCAATAACCAAATTGCATGTGCTGTTACTCGAAAACCTTCTTCTTCGACTGGCCTCTCTAGCTTGTCCCTCAATCTACTCATACGTTACATCGATAATGTTTTGTCTGCTATCGTTAATCAGGTACAGAACATTTGCTTCAATTCTCTGCTTTTACTTTATGCCGTTTCTTGTGATGGATTTAAAATTTATAAGGATGCCTACAGGGCTTGGACTGCAAAATAATTGACAGTGGAACAGAGTTAAAGGATTTAGTACAGCCTGTTGGCTCAGATTTTTCTAAATTGTTTGATGGCATTTCAGAGGGTGCGAAAATGTTCTCAGATCAGGTAATTCGGATCTTGAAATGTTTTGTTTGTCAAGAACCAGAAACAGTGGACAGTGATTTTCATTTCGATGTTTTAAATGGTAGTTTTTTCGGCAGTTTGATGTAGAAATACTTGAAGGCCCAGCTTTCTACCGAGGCACATTCAGTGGCGGTTGACGTATTGAAAGGATTGGGGAACGCACATTGGGTTGCAGTAGGGCTTTTAGCGATAGCTAATGTTTTAGAAAGATTTGACAACATTTCTGCAAATGACAGAGAATGTATAGACCTCCTTATTGCTATGCTTAAGCTGGGTAAGTATTTGAAACAGATGAAGGATATCAATGCTGATTTGCACAACGAGATTTTGGAAGATATGAGGGAAGCTGTTAAGTTGATAGTTTCTAGTGCAATTTTGTGTTGTTCCTTCATCACATCGAATAAATTGTCCAAGTAAGTAGTTTGTTTCCATATATGCTTCCCTCAGATGCATTGACTTAGCTAATTGTAGATTCCTGATTTACTATATCACAAGAAAAAAATATTTTTTATATTTTAATGACACTTGTTGGGTAACGCCAAAGGTTCGTGTTGACAAAGAAGATCAGCGATGAATTTGTCTATGTTCGGGGGAAAGTTGATTCTATGAAAGCCGATCTAATGCTTCAGATGCAAGTTCTAACGATGACAACAATTACAATCTATCATCGGCAATATAATGTTACAGGTTCGATCTTTTTAGAAATTTCCATCTTCTAAACATTTAGAAAATGTTATAATTAATTGAATGTTGATCATCAATATACTTGAGTTGTTGATTTGGCATAACTAGGAGGGCAAGAGGAGAACAATTGGCTTGGAGTATCAGAACAAGACCCCTCCGAACAACCCAAAGATACAGAGGGTAAGATACTAATTCGATCACCAACCTTTGTTGATTCGATTCTATTGTCTCACTGAAAAGATTTGAATTTATATGATCAGATGAGATTGAACAGAGCTGTGAAACAGAGGTCGATGAATCCAAGTCAGACACCGATTCTTCTCAGGGACAAGATAACTGTAATGAGATAAATTGGTGCGAACAGCAGGAAAAGCCACCACGTAGCTCTCTCGGGCTGGGTAAATTTCTTAGAAAATAAATTCCAAATATATTTAAAAGGCGGTCACAAAAGCCAGAATTGTTCGTGAATGAGGAGGAGGTTCAGGAGATCCAGAACTACAAATCTCTAATTAATTTCAAACGCGATGAATTGGACAAGGTAACTGCCAATTATAGTCTTGAAATAGAGAGCGGAGCTTTCAGGACTGTTTACCACGGAAGTTCCTGTTAAAATCGAACTGTCAATTGCAGTCTTGAAACAATTCTAATTAGTTAGTAATTTTTAAATATATATTTTTTCTGCTCTTTTAAAGGGAATCCTGTCCGATGGAAGACAAGTAGCAGTAAAGATCTTGAGAATAGAAACTCGTCAAGGCGAAACAGAATGGATGAACGACCTGAGGACTCTAGCAAAGCTACGCCATCGAAATATTGCGGATCTCGTAGGATAGTGCCATGAAGACATGATGCTAGTCTATGAGTACTTCCCACGAAACCTGTCAAGCGCCATTTTTGGTGAGTAGCCACAAGCCAGTACAGTTCACTTACTTTGCCTATTTTTATGTGATTGGAGGGTTTATCTAGAATATCTTAATAATTCTAATGATTATATGCAGAAGACAAGATTATTCTTTACTGGCCGACAAGACTGAGGATTATATTGGACATAATAAGGGGACTCGCATATCCTCACGAGGGTGCACACGTCTGTATAGTACACAGAGACATTAAACCCAATAACATTCTTCTGGATAAAAATTTGAATGCCAAGATTTGTAATTTTGGCCTTGCTACAATACTGCAACCGGAGTACACCCAATACGCCAACAAAGGGGTTTCCACAGATTGCAAGCTGTTTCCTGGCCATGTAACAACGGGTGCTGTTGGAACACTGTAAAATCGCTTTATCCTTTAACTCTTCATAAGAATGAAAATTACTACTTTATGCAATTTCAAATTTTGGGGGAAGAGTAAAATTTTCATTTTGGCAGCCGACTAATCCATTTTCCTTTCCTTGTTTGGCCCTTCAGCGATTACCTGGATCCTGATTATTATGTTACAGGTCGTCTGAGCATGAAATCAGACATTTACAGTTTTGGATTGATGCTGTTAAATGTCGTCACTGGCAAAAGAGTTATCGATCCCACAAATGAGCTTGTAAAATTTATACTTTCATATATGTTCACTACAACCCTAGTTTGTAGGGGTTTTAGCAAACTAATATAATGATTTAATTTATCATTTGGTGTGTGAATGCAGGCGTGGAGTTTGCATGAAAAGGATTGGATAGACTATCGATTACTCCTGACTGATTGTTACTATTATATAAGCAGCATATCAAGAACAATTATGACAGCTCTTTGGTGCACTCAAAAAGAACCCGAAAGACACCCATCAGCGTCGCGAGTGTTAGTAAAGAAATCATTCGAATCACACAGACATAAATTATGCAGATATATGTGGTTCGGCCGTAGCCTACGTCCACGGAGAAGAGAGAGAGATTGATATTATTCATCGGTATGTTTGAAGATTACAACCCCTTCTGTATATAAAGCGATACAACAGCCTTTAATTAGAAGGCAGCAAGGATTAGAACAAATCCCACAATTTATGCTTTCTCCAGCACAGATAAATACAAATCCCGAAAATATCTCTCTTCTCCAACACTCCCCCTCAAGTTGGTGCGAAAATGTCAATAGAGCCCAACTTGGACAATACTTCTTGAAACTTGAGAGCTGGAAGACCTTTTGTAAATATATCCGCCAATTGCTGAGTTGTAGGGACAAAGGTTGTGCGGATGACATTGGCTTGCACATTCTCTCGAACAAAATGGTAGTCAACTTCAATATGTTTAGTGTGCTCATGAAACACTGGATTTGAGGCAATATGCATAGCAGCTTGATTAGCACAGAACAATTGAGTTGGAAGAGATGAACCATAACCAAGGTCCTGCCACAGAGCTCGAAGCCATATAATTTCACTGGTAGTTGATGCCATTGCTCTATATTCTGCTTCAGCACTTGAACAAGCAACAACAGTCTGTTTTTTACTTTTCCATGTGACCAAGTTACCTCCAACAAAGGTACAATATCTAGTTGTAGACCGTCGATCAACAGGGGATCCTGCCCAATCAACATCAGTATAGGCAGTAATAGAAGTATCACCAGTCTTACGCATCCATATACCTCTGCCTGGGGATCCTTTCAGGTATTGTAAAATTCTAGTGATGGCTTGCATATGTTGAGCCTTGGGAGCATGCATAAAACGACTTACCAAACTCACTGCATAAGAAAGATCAGGTCGAGTAATGGTTAAATAGATTAACCGACCGACCAACCTTTGAAACTGACCAATATCAGACAACAATGGACCAGTATCATCCAATTTTCCTCCACTATCTGTTGGCGTATCTGATGGTTTGATTCCCAATTTACCAGTTTCTTGTAACAAATCCAACACATACTTTCGTTGATTGAGAAAGATGCCATTTTTTGAGTAGGCAACTTCTAATCCTAGAAAGTACTTCAAAGTTCCCAAATCTTTAATGGCAAATCTATTGTGTAGCAGAATTTTTAGCTTAGAAAGTGCATTTTCATCATCACCAGTAATGACTATATCATCAACATAAATCAGCACAACAACAATACCGGAGTTACTTCTTTTAACAAACAGAGAAGGATCTGCATTACTTCTTTTTAGCCCATTCAGCATAAGGACAGAACTAAGCTTAGCATACCAGGCCCGTGGAGATTGTTTAAGCCCGTAGATTGCCTTTTTTAATTTACACACTAAACCAAACTTGGCCTCTTGCGGATGCCCAAGTGGGATGCTCATGTAAACTTCTTCTTTAAGGTCACCGTGCAAGAAGGCATTTTTGACATCCATTTGAAACAATTTCTAGTCTTGATTGACGGCAAGAGAAATGAGGACCCGGAATGTGTTCATCTTTGCAACAGGCACAAAAGTTTCTTGGTAATCTACACCATATGTTTGTGTGAATCCTCTAGCAACAAGTCTGGCCTTATGTCGTTCTAAGGAACCGTCACTATTGTATTTATTTTTGTACACCCAACGGCATCCGACTGTTTTCCTTCCTGGAGGTAGCTTAACAATCTCCCATGTGTGATTGTCATCAAGAGCTTGTAGTTCGTCTTGCATAGACTTCCTCCAAACTGCAATGGAGTTAGCTTCTCTAAAAGTCTTAGGTTCCTGATTATGATCAATGGTACTCAAGAAAGCTAGGTGAGACTGAGAAATATTATTATAAGACAGGTGATCCTGTATAGGATAAGATGTAGCATGATAAGTGAAGAAATCTTTCATCCGCTCTGGAGGACGAGTTGCTCTACTCGATCTTCGAGTAGCTTGAGGAGATGTGGGGATGGGTGTTGCTTCAGGGACTTCTGTATCGTGATCAAGAACAATTTCCTCATTGGTAATGGTAGGAAGCAGAACCGGGTGAGACACAGACTCCCCCTGTGATTGACTCCCAGATTCAACACAAGCATGAAAAAAAGATTCAGACTCCACAAACTTGACATCACGTGAAACAACAATTTTACGAGTGACAGGATCATAACATATGTACCCTTTCTTAGTGGAAGAATATCCAAAAAAAACACACCGAGTAGAATGAGCTTCTAACTTATCTCTGTGTATTGCTTGCAGGTGCACATAACAGACACATCCAAATACCCTCAAGTGTGAGATGTCAGGTGTCCTATTTCTGAGTATTTCCAATGGTGACTTGAACTTAATAACACGGCTGGGAAGACGGTTGATCAAATATGCAGCGGTCAATACACCATGAGACCAAAATTGTTTTGGGACCTTTGTTTGAAACATAAGGGCCCGTGCAGTTTCAAGGATGTGTCGATTCTTTCTTTCGGCCACCCCATTTTGTTGTGGAGTTCCAACACAACTTGTTTGATGAATAATGCCTTGGCTTTGAAGATATTCTGAAAAAGATCCTTTAACATATTCGGTACCATTATCAGACCTAAAAGTTTTTATTTTAGCACCAAACTGATTAAACACCATAGTATGAAACTCTTTGAAAACAAAAGTTACTTCAGTTTTTGATTTTAACAAGTATAACCAGGTAGCACGAGAAAAATCATCAATGAACAACACAAAATATTTATATCCATCATAAGAATCAATAGGCGCAGGTCCCCATAAGTCGGAGTGAACTAATTCAAACAACTCAGTAGACATAGAAGATGAATTGACAAAAGGTAAACGCGTTTGTTTAGAAAACTGACAAACATCACAGACATCGGAATCAACAGAGGCAGATGGACAAAGTCTTGACAAGATACGGTTGGATGGATGTCCAAGCCGTTTATGTAAAGTGTGACTTTCAATTACACCACTGGCATGACATGCCTTATTGAGGGAGTTTAGAAAATAAAGTCCATGTGAGTATGTCCCTTTACCAATCGTCTTCTTCGACTTTCGATCCTGAAAGATGACAGATGTTGGAGAAAATATGACATCACAATTTAAAGAATTAGTAATTTTTCCAACAGACATAAGTTGAACAGGGAAGGATGGAACAACCAGAGCATCAGATGTAGCATTATCAGGAAAGAAACTAATTTTACCACTTCCTACGGCTGAAACATTACTTCCATTTGCAACAGATATATCATGCTTATCAGTTTTTGGAATAAAATTGACTACTGAAGAAGGACTATTGGCCATATGATCTGTAGCTCCGGAATCAATAATCCAGGAATTAAATTTGGAATTGGAAGTAAGATAGGCATGAAAATTACCTGACACGTGAGAGGAAGTGGATGGACTGTTGCCAGAAGAGACAGTCTTACTGAGTTGTTGAAGAAGATGACCCAACTGGTTGATTGAAAAAGAAGTTTCAGCTACAGCAGCATGATCCTTCCGACCCTTATATTCAGATTTGAGATGAGGATGTAATTCCCAGCAGCGATCCTTGGTATGCCCAGTTTTCTTGCAGTGATCACATTGATAGGGTTCCTTCTTACCCTTGTAGCGAGAAGCATTCCTGTTTTTGTCAGAAAAATGAGGCTTTCTTTTATCATCCTTTTCGGCCAAAAGGACATGAGATTCAGTCTTCTCTGTTGAAGTTTTGGATTCTGAGCCCATAGTCTTTCTTCGAGTTTCCTCTCGCTGAATAATAGCACAAACACCGGCGAGCGTGGGCAATGTGGCATCCATCAGAAGATTGCGCCTTATGTATTCATACTCAGGCTTCAGACTATGAAGAAGTGAGAAAATTTTATCCTCCTCAGCTCGTTTCAAAAGAGTTTGAGCATCAGTGGTATGTGGACGATACAGGTTCAATTCATCCCATAGTTTTTTAAGATTACCAAGATGTTCACTAAAGGTTTTCTCACCTTGTTGGGCTGCAGCAATTTCACGGGTGAGTTCAAAGATACGGGCAGCATTATTTTGGTTCCCGTATAATTCAGCGATGGAATCCCACAGTTCTTTTGCTGAATTAGAAAAAGTGAAAATTTTGGCAATATGAGTTTCCATTGAATTGAGTAACCATGATCGAACAAGATGATCATTGGCTATCCAATCCTCATATCCCGATTCAGTAGTTTGAGGACACTGTTTATCACCGTTAACAAAACCAAATTTTTTCTTGCCACCAAGCGACAAAGTGACAGCTCTAGACCATGCAACATAATTGATGCCATTTAATAGAACTGATGAAAGTCTCCAACTAGGATTTGAATCGAACTCAGCCATGAAAAAAGGCAAAGAGGAAGACGTAAAAGAAAAAAAACTTACAAAGTTTCTGAAAAACACCAGATTGAGCGAACCAGACTTTGTGTTTTATTGCAGCCGCGATTGACTTCACTAGCCCCAGACCTTTTGTGAGGCGCTTCGGCTGTAGCTTCAGCAGCTTTCAAGCTTAGCCTTGATTCCAGCGAATCTTCACACCACCAGCAGCGCTCAAGCCTTCTTAATGGAAGAGGTCGGCTCCAGCGAATCTTCACACCACCAGCAGCGCTCAAGCCTTCTTAATTAACAGGACCCCCTATTGCATTCAATAAGGGAATAGATGAGGAGTTGTGGAAGAGGTCGGCAGCAGAGAACCCCCAAAAAACAACGCACTGCACAGAACAAAGATCGCAGGTCTGGAAGAGGTCGGCGACAGCAGAGAACCCCCAAAAAAACAACGCACCACACAGAACAAAGATCGCGCGATCTGATAAGGCCAGATCGCGCGCTTGAGAGCACAGACAAATGGCTCAGAAAAGGCACGGAAAACAGCCGCAGGACTAAGAGGATTAAACCGCGAATCAGATCTTGCAGGATCACGAAAGAGGCAAATCGAACAGAGTCTCCTATGACGAAAAAAATAGACTAAGACCTGCTCTGATACCATAAAGAAATCATTCGAATCACACAGACATAAATTACGCAGATATATGTGGTTCGGCCGTAGCCTACGTCCACGGAGAAGAGAGAGAGATTGATATTATTCATCGGTATGTTTGAAGATTACAACCCCTTCTGTATATAAAGCGATACAACAGCCTTTAATTAGAAGGCAGCAAGGATTAGAACAAATCCCACAATTTATGCTTTCTCCAGCACAGATAAATACAAATCCCGAAAATCTCTCTCTTCTCCAACAGTTAGCGATGCGTTTATCAGAAGAAGATATTCCAATTCCGCCAGATTGTTCGAATCCTAATTAGATTTCGGCCTGAGTCACGCAACCATGCTGAGTGGCGTGTGTTTAAAATCGAGGGGGAGAGCTGTGAATGTTGAAGAGCCAAACACAAGCCACCTACATCTTTTAATTTCACTCTAAGTTCCATTTGCAATTATGGATTTTTACAAATTTATTTCTCTATAATCCAGCCCTTGATGTAGTAGAGACAGACCCTTCCTAATAGGATGTACTTCTCAAAATTTAAAAATAATATATTTTTTAAAATTTGAATTAAGATGATTATTTATAAGAATGTTGAGATTTCTGTATTTAAACTGTGTTATTCTTGTTAAATCTAAAAATCTCAGCATTCTAATATGATGGACTGTGGAAACAAAATGTTGTTAATTGATTATTATATTTTTAATATGTAATCTTTCCCTAAGAGGCCCTAACACTAAACATCAAATAGAGTTGATCAAATATTGCATGCAACCCTTGCTTAAAGTTCTACTGGTTTGCATTTGTTTAACAATCTGTTTGTATTTGTTGACACATTGAAAAGGACAGTTAGCAATCTATCTATCATACATTCACTTACATATGTGGTAAATAGTCTATTTATTTTAAAATGAAAAAAAAAGGGTGAATGAAACATTACGAAAGCTGTTGCAAACTAATGTAAACCAACTTTTATTCTGGCAAAATTGCCTTAGGAAAGCATAGACTCTCCAACAAGTTTAACTATAACATTGCAAATAAACTCCAACAAAATACCTTATCCCTATAATTCATGTTTAAGACTGAAAACATTAACAATAAATATAGGAAAACAAATATTTAATGAGGAAGAATCATTCTTAGGTTATACTAGAAGAAAATGAGTAACTTTATTTGTTATCAAAATAGATATCAACATCCAATATATACATCTTTTTGAATAATCTTCAAAAGAAAAAATCTATACAATTATTAAGATTTTACCTTCTATATGGTCATCTTTTTACATATATTGTTCCTTTCTAGGAAAGTCCACCCAAAATAAAATACAAGGAGGTTACTACATGGCCATTACAAAACAAAATTTCATGCAATAAGCTACGTTTAGAACTAGGCTACATTTCCATCAATAAGATGGCACAAACCTTCAAGCAATCTTGTATTCAAAGTATTTTTTTAGCATCCCTTTCCACAATTTGAACCACCACTAAAGCTTCCACTCCATGTTCTTCCAAAATTAGGAGTCTGGTGTTGATCCCACCATTTAATTTCACTGGTAAAGCTACACAAAGTCCCTAGTGTAGAAAAAGTAGAATAATCATTATTGCAATCACCAACAAACTCGAAATCCTTCCCCTTGTACCAATCATGCATTGCATCACTACTCTCATGTTGAGTTAACCAACCACTTTTGACCAAATTTTTTATTACATCCATGGAAGATCTTTTATGATCATGCTCATATACTTACTATTCACTATCCTCTTTAATCTAATGGGAGTGAATATTATAGTAAATTGAAACTAGAACATTTATCTCTTAAGATTCACCTGTAATCTTGTTTGTTGGATCTTGTCTCAAATCCAATTCAAATTTTGGTTGTAACTCACTTTTCAAATCATTTCTCTCTTTTGAGCTCTTAAATTTTCCTCTAACTTGCTTCTAGGTTGATCTAGAGTTTTGTCTCTCTTCAAACTTGAATCTAGCTTCCATTAGAAGAGACAAAGTTGCCACTTAAAAGGCTCTTTCCCCTTTCCATACTTTCAAGAGTGTTTTCCTTCATATTGAACCTCATAAGTAGTCTCTCTACCTCAAAGGATTGCATTTCCATCGTATTGTCAAGGCCAAACCAATATCAAATGACATGCATCCATTGAAACCACTCCATAGAGCACTTCATCTACATAATGGCCAATTTTGAATGCAAACAAATAAGCTTTATGATCCACAAATGATGACCATTCTCTAACTAAAAACTCTTGTAGGGGTTAGATTTTGGAATGCAAGCAGGCTATTTGTCAACAATGTTTATATTCACTAGATTGTTTATAGACCCACCATCTATGATTTACCGCACACACCTTGTCCTTATATTTGAACTTCATTCCAAATGCACTCTTCCTCTTACAATCAGCTCCAAGGGTTTCTTTATCTCTATATATGAAGGTTCTTCTCAACATCAAGTTCTCTCTTTGCTTCAACTTCTTTTGTCTAGGGTTCTTCTTCTTGGGCCACCATCACTCGTTGGGTTTTTGAGGGTACTTTATGACATTATGGTTTCCATTATAAATAAAGCCTCTCAAGGGCTTCCAATCTCCAAAAAATGTCATCCTCATCTTCTATCTCCGAAGTTTCCCCTTCCTTAAAAGTTAGCCTTCACATTCTTTCCTTGTTTTGGCTCTTTATTCACAACCATTTTAAAGAAATCTCTTTCCTATTATTTTGATGGCAAACCCCTCTTTTATGTATTGTATTGTTTTTCCAGTCCAGTTTCTCCTCTACCTCTAAGGTATAATCATGAGCCTTGAATCTACAACCAATATTTTCACCAATGCAAGATCATCTTGAAGTTAAAGATTTAGTTCATTCATGTATCAAGATGTTAGTATAAACCTACATTGATGGATTGCTTCATTTTATACTTCTAAATTTTTTAAAAGAATTTTTTCTATTAATTAGAGAGAAAGAATCAAGTTCTCAGATGTTTATCTTATGCCAAAGTCTAGTTCTTCTTTTCCTTATATTTTTCTCAAACTTTGCATCTTCTACCATAGGGCCTTACATGTGATTTTAATTTTGATGTACAATAATTTTCAATCTTTTTGTATCATCCTTGTTTGTCTTCCATCTCAAAGTACTTCTCCAACACCTAGATCCATTCTCGGAATACATTAGGGTTGAGCTTGCCTTTACAATTATAAATAACAACCTTCCATGAAATTTTCGCTTGTGAAGACTTAAAAGCCTCTCCAAAGGGTTTAAAACTATAGCAACACTAATTCAAGGGCCTCCATTTCTCCTACCTATCCTTCCCTAATTCATACATACTCCCCTCTAGGCCATCACAAGCTACTCTATTACCGAAACTAATGCAAATCAATCTTTTCTCCAATAAATTTTCCTTTGGAAATCTTATACTCTAGTAATTTTAGCTCTAAAAATTATACTCCCACCACAAATAAACTCCAACATAATGCCTTGTTCTTGCAATTCATGCTCAAGACTATAATTAGTACCAAAAATGTATAAAAAATAACGAGGAAGAACCATGCTTGACTATACCAAAAGAAAATATGACATGGTTTCCTTTATTCATTATCAAAACAAATACCAAAATAGTGAGCACACAATATAAAAATATTTTTCAATAGTCCCCAAGAAAACAATCCATAGCACCACTAGAAATTTTCCTCCTGTACATCTATCTTCATACATATATTTCTCCTCTCCATAAATAAAAATCTACGCAAAATAAGCATCCAACAATGCTACAATATGGTCATTATAAAATAAAATTTCACACAATAAATATAAGGGACCGATGGGAGAGTGGAGGACCTCACTATGAAAGAGATGGTTACTATTGGTAGTTGTTGTCATTGATGTCAACACTAAGGAGATTGTTGGTAGATGTTGATGTCAACACCAAGGAAATTGTTGGCAGTTGTTGTTGTTGATGTCAACACTAATTGTTGGTTATCATTGTTAAATATTCAGTTTGCGATAACATTGGTGATGAAGTTCATGGTTGGATGTTTTGCCTTATCCAAGAAGAGTTGATGAAGTTCATGGTTGGATGTCATGCCTTATCTAAAGAAGAATTGTTGAAGTTCATCATTGGATGTCATGCACAAAGGAAAAACATCAGCACATGGATCACTTCCACCACCACCTAAAGGCACTCTATTTGGGTAGGTGATAACATGTTTTCATGAGATAGCACAAAAAATGGGCAAATAGCCCCAGGTTCCTCACTAGCCCCACGTGAATCTTGAAGGGTCACTACTTCAGTGGCTTCATTTTGGGTCATGGTCATAATGCAAATGGTTTTTCCCACCAACCTGCTTTGCGGGTGGTTGTTGAGGCTAGCAATGACTACATTCACTTGGTGGAGAAACTCAGGTCAAAGTAGTCGCCCTGCTACTCTCATCCCCCAGTCACAATGCTCAAAGGTGCAAATAATAGTGTACAAAAGATGCTCCAGGAGTATTGAATTGTGCACATGAACCTGGTTCAAAAACACCTCTCCTAGTATGCTGCAACACCTCTTCTTCAACTTCTCTCTAGACAATGAAGACTTCTTTCAACTAGTCAGATAAATGTCTAAAGAGGGGGCTGCATTCAATCTCTTCAATGGAAATGAAGTCATTCATGGACACTCCGTTGCTCTGAGAACTCACCATGTTTGACACTTCAGGTTGGCGAAGTGAGGTGGTGCCTATTGAATTTATAAAAGGTTGGTGAGACATTTGAGTTAAGGATGATCAAGGTGATAGATGAAGAGAACTTAGGAAAGTTTGATGTAAGATTTGATGAAGGAATATTCCTTGGATATTCTACAAAGAGCAAGGCTTATCAATGCTACAACAAGAGGCTAGAAAGGATTATTGAAAGTGTAAGTGTCAAAGTGGATGAAGACTTACATAAAAACTCAGTGATGATTGAAGGATATGAATTAAATGAACTTGTCCTCTTGTAGAGAAGAAGAGAAACATGAAGGTAAGGAAAAAGAAGTGCAGATCAAAGAGGAATAAGCTTTGAAAAGGATCCCTAAGACCCCTAAGTATGTGTAGAAGAAACATTTTAAAGATCAAAACATTGGTGACAAAAGAAGCGGTGTAGTGACAAGAAAAAAGACTCCTATGATAGAAGAATAGGTAGACTTATGTTTACTTTCCAAAGTTGAACCTAAAACAGTGATTGAAGCATGCAAAGATGAATTTTGGATCAAGGCTATGAAAGAAGAACTAATTCAAATTGAGAAGAATCAAACTTGGGAACTTGTCCCAAGACCAAAAAACAAGAATGTGATTGGAACTAAATGGGTGTTCCAAAAAAAGATTAATAGGAATGGAGAAGTTGTAAGGAACAAGTCAAGCCTTGTGTGTAAAGGCTACTCAAAAGTAGAAGGAATAGACTTTGAGGATACATTTTCTCTTGTAGCAAGGAATGGGGATATTAGGATGTTATTGGCTTTTTCAACTCACAGGGATTTCAAATTTTATCAAATAGATGTGAAGTGTACATTCTTGAATGGTGAGTTGAAAGAAATAAGAGGTTTACATTGAATAACTAGAAGGTTTTCAGTTATCAAATAATCCTGATATGGTCTATAGATTGAAGAAGGAATTATATGGACTCAAGCAAGCTCCTAGAGCTTGGTGTGCAATATTGGATAGGTACTTGTTATAGCAAGGATTCAATAAAGGTACCGTAGATAGCAATCTATATTTTAAAGTTGAGAAATATCAAATCTTGATTGTGGTTGTGTATGTTGATAATATAATCTTTGGAAAAAATGAACGTATGTGCAAGAGATTTGTAGAAGATATGTAGAAAGAGTTTGAGATGTCTATGTTTGGAGAGATGATTTTCTTCCTTGGTCTTCAAATCAATCAAATAGAGAAAGGGATATTCATATCACAATCAAAGTATGTCAACGAAATCTTGAAGAAATTTGGATTGTAAGACTCTAAACCGTTATGTACTCCTATGGTTACTAGTTGCAAGATGAGTAAGAATGAAGAATATCCTAAGGTTGATCAAAGCAAGTACATATCAATGATTGGTGGGCTGCTATATTTAATTGCTACTAGACTAGATATTATGCACGTAGTTTTTCTTGTGGCTAGATTTCAAAAAGATCCCAGAGAGTCACATGTGGCAAAAGTAAAAAGAATATTTAGATACTTGAAGGTCACTCTAGAACATGGCTTATGGTATCCAAAAGATACTAATTAAATCTTTATAAATGCCTATAAAGATGCAAATTGGGTAGGTTGTGTGGATGATAGGAGAAGTACAAGTTGTGGTTCTTTATTTATTGGAAGTAGGTTGGTATCTTGGCTAAGCAAGAAGCAAGATTCAATGTCATTATTTACTACATAAGCAAAATACATTGTTGCAACATCATGCTGCACACATGTGTTGAGGATGAAACAAGTATTAAAAGATATCAGAATTTGTGAAATGATGAACCAATTCCTATCCTATATGACAATACAAGTGCTATCAATATTTCAAAGAATCTAATAATGCATTCAAGGACAAAGCATATATCAATCTAGTATAACTTTCTAAGAGAAAAGGTTGTAGACAATGAGGTGAAATTGGAGGATGTTCCTACTAAGGATCAAGTTGCAAATATCTTTACAAAGGCTCTTCCTAAGGATACATTTGATTATCTCTAGGAGAAGTTAGGGGTTATTTCCCCTCTTTCTTCCAATTAGATGGATAAGGTTATGCATCTATCCAGTGTATTTCAAGATTCATTCAAGTTGTTTTGGATTGATGTTGGTGGCTACCTCTCAAGGGGAATAGGTAATAGCATTGGTGGTTGTTGTAGATAGGGCCCGAATAAGTGTTGTCATTGTGTGTTGATGCTATCAGTGGAAGACTTTTCAAAGGAAGTGAAATCATAGATTGTTGAGAAGTTGTTGTTGTCTCTTATAGGCGTTTCCTTTGAGGGAGAGCAAGTATGTGTGAGATTGATGTCAAAGGGAACCAAAGAAAATAAAATATTAGTTTCCCTTTTTCATTGATGTCAAAGGGGGAGATAAAGTTAGTTGAAAAACCATATAAAGTAAGGGGGAGAGAATTCTTGTAAAAGAGAAAGTGTTGGAAACTGTAGATGCTTCTATAAGGGGGAGTAGTGTGCATCGATCTGCAACATATGTTGTTGATCAGAGCTATTGTTTGTGTTATTGATGGTTTTTCATATCATGCATTACCATCAATGACAAAGGGGGATATTTTTGGATGTTTTTGTTGTCATTGATGTCAATAGACCTGCATTGATGTCAACCTATGGAGATGCTTTGATTGGTTGTATTATGTTGTCATTAGTAGTCTAACTGATGTCAACCTCTAATGTTGCTTTGATGAGCATGTGTTTGTGGATGTTCAACCTCTTGTGTGTTTCAGATGTTGAGTGGAGTGTTGCAAGTGATGAGATGATGTTTGTGATGCTTGGTTTCTAAGTGATTTTGAGAAAATTTGAATAAAAGAGGAAATATTGTGGTAAAAAGTGTTCAATGTGGCAGAGTGGTGTTCAATGTTTTTCTCCACATTTCTTCATAGTTGACTATTTTCTTGTGTGTTTTAGATATGTTGATTAAAGGTGTTATGAGGTGTTATATCTAGAGTTTCATATTCTAGATCATTCGAAAAGAGAAGTTGTGTTCAGTAGTGTGTGAACTATGATGCAGGGTTGTTTGGGAGAGATGGGTTTTCTCTGTATTTCTTCACATTGTGTTCTCTAGTATTGTGAATCTAGGAGTGTACTTATATTTCTCATATCTGTCTCTTAGTCTAATTTGTTTGAGTTTTGGTGGTCTACAAGGCTAGATTCACATGTTGCTATATGTGGAAGGTTAACTAGACCTATACAAAATGATTATATCTTTCAGATGTTTTATGTTGCAAAGTATTTGTTAGATTTCAAGGTCTTAATAGAAAATTCAAGATTGTTTTTAAGTGTTGTGTGTGATTTTCAAATAATCTTTAGATCAAAGGAAGTGTGTACTTAAATGTCTAATTATGTTAACATAGGTTCAACTGACATTGGGTGTTTACACTAATTGTAGATGTGCTTAAGTGTTTATGGAAGCATGGTGTGGAATATTTATGTGGATATAGCTTTGAGTTAAGGTGTATTGTGGTCCACCTACATTCCTCTCCACCACGAGAATATTTTGGTGTCAACTTAATTTGAATTTGCATGTTTGAGGTGCATAGCCGACCTTGTAGATTGTTTTCAAGGTTGAGGATGGTATATATGAATAATGAATTGATGAAGGATTTGTATGTAGAGTGTGGTGTGAAGTGTTGAGATGTGAAGTTCAAAAGTATGAAATGAAGTGTGAGCTTTAATGCCTAATACTATTGGAAGTAGTGAGCAAGAGGTATCTACATTCTTCAGAGAGTGCAATTATTTTGGTGAAACAAAAGTGGATCTTTTCTATTGCTATGAGATGGATTTATCATTGTAACAATCTTCTATCTTCTTCCTTCTAATAAGGCAGTGAGCCTTCTGACAGTTAGCCTAATGTACATTTAGTATTGCAATTACTTTATATTGTGAGATAATCCTCACCATGGTTTTTCCCTTCATTAGTTTTCCATGTGAATCTAGTGTTCTCATGTGTTTGGATGTGTTTGCATTAATATTTCTCATGTTTATACTCTTCTAATGCATGATAAAGGGTTTAATGGTTGTTAAGGGTTTAAGAGGCTAATGCAAATCTGAATGTTAATGAGGTTTTTGATGTTTTAATGTACAACTGATTCCACCCCCTCTCAATTGTCTTCTACATTCAATAGGTGTTTCCATAATATTTTTAAATTTGATGAAATTGTATTGATATTATATCATGTTTATATTTAATATTAATGAATTCTTGTCCTCTTTCTCTAGTAGAGCTCTTTCCTAAAAGGGTATCTCCACATAAATTCCCTGGTATGTGCCACAATTTTATGGTTATTAATTTTGTTCTATTTTTCACTTATATAAATATACTTATAATTTTTAATATGTAATATATTTTTAAGAAAAGATTTACAAACTCTTGGGAATGTTTTTAATATACCATTTTCACCCTTTTTATCAACATAACTCCTATTTGAATGGTATTTCATGGATCTCTCTATGGTAGTTGTAAAGATCAATATTCTTCAACATTGTCAAATATTTGACATAAGTTAAAAATCACCCTATTGTAAGATAGGTTTTCTATTAAATATTTTTTTTTTATAATAAATGTCTCAATAAGTTACAAAAGACATAAATATGACATTGAGTTTATTTGTGTGGAAAAAATGATAGAGGAAAAAATGTACTACACATTATTATAAATATTATGATTATAATTTTGATTAAATCTAATGTTTTTTCAAAAATATTCCATAAAAGTTTAGAAACCCTAATAAATCTAATGTTTCTCTCTTTATTTTAGTTAAATACTATGCATTTATAAAATTTCCAAAAAAGGATCTAAAAACTTTAGTGTAAAATATCTAGGAAAAAATTTAAAACCATTAGGTGTGAAAGGCATCCAAAAAAATCATATGATCTCTTATTTGTTATTATTGTTCAATTTTTTTTATTAAGTATTGAAAAATTTGCATTGAGATGTTTGATGATGGTTTGAATCCTAATGGTTATGCCAACAAACATTCTACAAAAGCACCACAACACAAAGCATCATGTTGTGATTGTGTACACATAAAAAAAAATATAGATAACATATATTTAAGAAAATAATAAAATTACAAATTAATAATATAGGGAACATAATAAACCTATCACAAATTACATAAATATATAATAATATTAATAAAAAAATAAAAAATAATAGATTGCAAGTTTTAAAAAATAGAATCAAAAGTTAAATATAAATATAAAATTTATATTATCATTTTCAAAATAAAAAATCAAAAGAATTGATCATGAAAAATGGATATTCAAATAAAGTTAAAAAATATTAAATAATATATAATAAAATAATTCTTAAATAAAAGATAAAATCTATGTATTCATGTGTATATCTTGTAAACTATTTATGTCAAGAGGAATTCTATAGTGACACTATCATGTCATGACCATGTTACAAGTGTCTATTTATAATAGATATTTATTTTAAAAAATTAGCTATAAAATAACCCTTAAGTAAAAATAAAGAAATGACTAGTTTAAATATTTTTTAACACACTCATGACATGACACTCCTTCATGCCACTATAAAACACCTCTTGATGTAATAAAATAATTTTCAAGTAAAGTAAAATGAATTCTAAGTAAATAAAATAACTCTACATCTTTATTTATATATTAATGTGTCTAATTATGCATTTGTAGTAGTTTAATAAATATATATTAAAATTTTGTATTCATATAGATAAATATAATTGTAGACACCTAAATTTGGACACTTAAATTTGGACACTTAATTTATCCAAATTTATCCCTTTTCATCTAAACATCCCGTTATTTGCATTAATTTTAAAGTAATATCGCTATTATTTAATTAATATCCTTAATTCTATCAAATCACTAAGGTATTTAATTAATAAATAAATACCTTATCTCTTTAATCCTCCTTTTCATCAAATGAATTAAATAAATGACACATCCCTTTCTTAATCCTAATTATTCTCCTAATCTCATCATTAAGGATGTGCACATCCCCAATTCTTGATTAGGATGTGTTACATCCTCCAACTTTTGCAAGTTAGTCTCTAATCTCTTTTAGCCACCTAACCCTCCTATAATCCTCCATTAACTAGCCTAATCAAACTCTCAAGGAATTTTTAATTCCTTTTATCCTTCCAAGGAATATTAAATTCATTTTTCCCTTCCCCATGTGATCTTTGACTTGTCACATCAAGTCACATGTGAACTCTTCCCCTTTTCCCATGCATCTTCTAGAATCTTTGACTTGTCACATCAAGTCACATGTGACAAGTGCTTACCTTTTTAGGCACCTTATCTTATTCAACATACTTTCTACCTCTCCCTTTGGAACCTTGTCTTATCCACAAGATTCCCCAATCATGTGAATTTTAAATTCACTTTTTATTCCTCCAAGGAATCTTCTCATCTCCAATGTACTTTCAAGGTACATGTCCTTCCTCCACACTATGTACTCTCTTTCCACCTCACCTACACATCACCATTTCTAAGCCACTTCATCCTCCATATGTCAAGATGTGAGGGCTTGTGAGTCCTCAACTCACCATAGCCCTACATCTTGGCCTTGTTGGTTTAATCTCAACCCTCCATTTCTCTGGACAATCCAAAATTCTCTATAAATACCCCCTCTTTTCTCTCATTTTGAAAGGAGATCATTGCACTAGCCAAACTCTTGTAATTTTTTTACTTGAGCCATACTTAGCCAAATACTTGCACTTGAATCCATTCCCATCCATTTTCTTGTCCATCTTGCATCTTAATTCTACATCATTTTTCCATCAAGAAGAGCACATATAATATCAACAATCAAGGGCCAACCAAAAAAACAACTCAACAAGGTGAAATTTTCCATTTTGCTTTGTTAAGCTAATCATTTGCCCAATCTTGAGGTGTAGGGTGTTAATCTTTGTTTTCTTGCACTCTTTTGTTTGCTGCTCATTTTCTAACATACATTTTCACCCGTTCACAATAAAAACTCCCAAATAAAAGTTAATGTAATGAAATATTCATTAAAGATATTGAAATAAATCTTATTCTTTTTAAAAATATTTTACACTTACAATAATTATTCACTAAAATTATTTATAAAATATTTAAGTACATAACTATATCAAAAGTCAATAATAAAGCATGGTGAGTGTAATGGTGAGAGAATTTTAGGAGAAAAGTACATAATTTCACAAAAGAATACTAGAAAAATGAAGAGAGAGCGAAAGGAGAAGAGAGGTAGAGCTAAGGAAAAGTTATTGGCATAGAGAAAAAACATGTAGAGGGGGATTTTTAGAAATATATGAAACCTAGGTTGAAATAAAGAAGTAAAGGGAATTACAAATAATGGATAGAAAGGACCAAAGAAAATTGGGTTCCTAAAAACCCTAACACTACCACTTGTACAAATAGAATATGATTTCATCCAATAATTTAGGAATAGAAAAAGGCTATCACTCTGTGTGGTAGATCTTGAGTGTTGATCATCCCATTTATGACAAGTTACTTTCTTCATGAAATTGGCTAGTGTCTAACACTCAAAAATATTGATTCAAAATTGGAGCAAAGAATAACATCATGTGGAGGTAAGAGTCAAGTTTCTTCCAAAAGGAGTTTTCCTAGATACATGTGGCTTAACCAATAAAGAATATGAAATTCTAAAGGGAAGTCCACTACGATTGGGATTCAATTCTATGTTTGTGATTGGGAACCCAATTTATATCTACCTACACATGTCCCTACCAACACTCCCATGTGGTTAAGATTTTATAATATTTTGGAAAAATAATACCTGATATCCATGACATACTTAGGAAGATAGGTAACTCATTAGAGACCTTAATTAAAACATACGATTACATTAAGGATAGAGATGTAAGAATGTATATCATTAAATATATGTCATAATAAATTTGGAGAACCTTTCTCATCAATAACTGAAATAAAAATAGAAAAAGGAACATGGTTGTAGTAAACTTAAGTAGAAAGGGTACAATCAAATGCAAAAAATTTCACCCTATTAGATATATGATGGAAAATACATTAGGAACAAGAAACCAAAGGAATAATCTAATGAAAAATAAAATAATTTTGAAAACTATAATCTCCATATGGTTGGTGTTGACAAACAAAAAAGCAAAGAAAAAAATGCCAACGGAAAAGGATGAGGAAATAATAGAGACATAATTTATACAACCCAATTTAAAACCCATAAGAAGAATCCAAAAACAACTTGTGATCTAGTTGAAGAAAATTTAGACTATGGGATGGTTTACAAGATTTTCAGAATGCTAGAAAGAAATGAGATTTACCAAGAAAAGAAAGTAAAAAATATAAAATTGAAGGAATTGAATGTGAATTAGAATGAAAAATGGAGGATGGTTTAGGTGAAGATGATACTAAGGATGAACTAAAATATTTAAAAGATAGAATGGTGAGTTAAACAAAATACAAAACAAAGAAAACCAATAAAGAAAAGCTAGTGATTATTGGTATATAAAGGGATAAAGGAATTAAGATCCGGGAAGGTAATAACCCTTCCCAATGAGACAAGAGGTTTCTAAAGTGTAATTTTATCGTATTAAATTTCCCTCACAAAATATGTTTGCTCAAGTGTCAAATGAACACTCTCAAACTACACCTAACTATAGTACATGAGACAAAATTGAGGAAGGTAGATCCAACTGAAATAATGCTTAAATGGAGATAATAGAGAGGAATATTTGGATGCGATTTTTGTGAAACCCCATCAAAATGGATGTGGTGAGTATACATGCAAACCGATATTGGTAGTTAAGAAAAAGAAAACATTTTTCTTCCAATTCTTGTTTCTTTATAATAAATGTCTATGATCTTGCAGGGCAAACACAATAATAGATGTCTAGGACCAAATATCATAAATAAACATATCGTCCTTTTCTGTGGAGATTTCAATACAACTCTAAATTCCTCTGAGAAATGTCAAGGACTAAACAAAGTTACTCAAATATAACTATGGAAACCACTTATCAAATATAATACCAGAAAAATGACACCTACCCATAAAAAAATATAAGACAAAAATTTACAAGCATCATAGAGATATTCAATAGATTTATTCTATAGTAGAACTATACATTGATCTCTCTATTAAATCACTGTACCATCTTTCCTATCTTTAGTTTTGATTATTTTTCTCTCCAACAAAAAAAAATCTTGATTTCAAACCATCCAATAGATGTTTCAAAGTTTGATAAAATATGATTGTGGTATGCATTACTTATAAGTAATATGTATGATTAGAGGACCTTAGGCACTATTTTTTTTTATATTACCTGGTTTTAACGACCAAGAACCCTTCAAAATGGGCCCAACCTAGAGTCCATACTTCATTGTAAGTAATAAAAACTTTCAACAATCAACCATCCGACCAAAAAACTAACTAGAACAAGCCAAAGCCACCAAAATTATTACTGCCTAATCAACTATGACTCCCCCCTGGTAATACATATACTATCTAGGCTTAAAACGGGGGTCGAGGGAAATTACATAGATCCCGACCCAACCGGATCCTTAACATAGTCCTTGCCATTCTCCGTATCCTCCTTCTCAGTTCCACTGTCGCCCGAGCTGCAACAATGAATGAAATCAAGAATTACCTCGATATGAAGGTCTATTTTTGGCTTTTTGCTATCTCCTCAATCGCCAACTGGAGACAAACTTGCCTCTTCTTCACCACATGCAGATGGGCCAAGAAGAAGACATGGTACACACCATCATGGAGAAAATACGAACTCACTGCACCCACCATTATGGAATCATAGGAAAGCGAACGAGCCACATCAAATGTGTTCCAGCGACCCCTGGTATGTGATCCAACATGTATCTGCCCATGGCCTTACGTAGGCCCACCTGATCTGGCCCATATCTTCTTCACCCATCTTCTCAATTTCGGGCTATTGATTTCTAATACAACCCCCCACCACTTCCCCATTACAAATCCTCTTCTTCTTCTATCAACCAGCCACCCCATTCCCTTTCCCATTCTTATGTTCCTCCTTAATCATAATCCTCCACTATGCCTCTGCCCCGCTGGTGTAACTATGGCGGACATGCATCGGGAAGAAGACCCCAATTGCACCACTGTAGCGATAGAGGAAATACCACCATTATAAGTATCCATAACACCGCCAAATTTTATCTTGTGACACCAACACAACTCATGAATGATCTCACGAAAGATTTTACAGAACATTTTCTTCTTACTCAAATCTTGTTAGTTCATAATTGTCTCCAGTTTATTCCTCAGCTTATATCCCCTTATTGGGTGGACCTTGGCACTAATGTTGAGAGGAATGAGTTTATTTCAATTATATAAAAAAATCAACCACATTAAAGCACAAATTAAATGATAGAATTTTATGTATTTTAAAAATTATATTTAAAGAAAGAGGCGGATGATGAGGTGATTTATCTTAAAGTAGTAATAACGTATGGAATGGATCAAGAATCAGATTAGAAGGAGAAGTCCCTGAAAATTCAATATGTAGAATTATTGGTGTCTCAAGACAAAAGTTAAGAGAGTTCTATTTGAAGGAAGGGGATAAAAACATAAAATTATGAAATTATGAAAAAAGAATATTGAATATAACAATAAGACTCAAAGATAATGTAGGTTGTCTATCAGAGGAGAAAGAAATTAGTGAAATAGTTGTCAACTATTTCAAGACACTAAATTGAATAATGTATATAGATGTAAGTAATGCTTCTTCACAAAAGAAATTTTGAGAAACATTTTTTTCCTAATCACATTGAAAAAAATGAACTCCTTATGAGTCTTCATGAAAGAAGAAATAAATCTCATAGTATTCTAAATGGTCCCAAATAAAGCTCTAGGCCTAATGGTTTCCCAATAAGCTTATTCCATACATGTTAAAATATTATTAGGATGGATATATTAGCAGTTGTGGAGGAGTCCAAAAGGAATAAAATAATGCTCAATTATTTGAAAAATATCTCTATAATGTTGATTCCATTGAAAATCACAACTTATAATTTAGATGATTTTCCTCTAATATCTTTATGTAACATTGTTTTGGTCCCCTACTGGTTTTTCTCTATGTTTTGTTTTTGTTTCTCTTGCTAGTTAGTTGGTTGTTGTTTCTTTTGTTTTTTTTTTCTAGACATTTCACTTCTTGTGAGCCCCTTGTTTGGTCTCTATGGCCATTTTGTAATGGGTACGGACCCTTCCCATTTTAATGTAATCAAAACATTGTTTACAAAATTATCTTGAAAGCCTTGGATAATAAACTCAAAGTTCCATTACTGTAGATCATATTAAAAAAACATAGTGGATTCACATTGGGATGATCCTTCATACGTGTAGTAATTATTTCCCATGAATCCATACACACTTTATAAGCCAATAACCTCGACAAGATAATGGTTAAACGAGAAATACAAAAATAATATGATCAATTCACTTGGAGAACCATAATCAACATCTTTGAGGGCTATGAAAATATGGATGACAATTAAGAATGTCCCCCCTTAGTTGTGGAATTTATTACCTCACATGCTCACTCGAATGGGAAAGGTCATGAGGGTGGAACAAACTAGCACAACCATAATGCATATGGACAGTACGGTTTTAGTATCTTTGGAACCAGGAATTGATATTCCAAAAGAATTGGATATAGAAGTAGGTGAACAAATCTTTTATTGTGGGATTAAAATCCTTCGAGGCTTAAATGATTCTTTCCTTTGTAAAAAGGAAGGGCACCACAAAAGAAATTGCCCCATTTTGAAAGAAACTTTAGAAACCCTAATGGGGAAAGCCAAAAACTTAATTCTAGGATCAATATTGTAAGCAATGGTGTAAAACTTGTTATATAAAATCCGTTGGTAAATAATCCTAATAAAATTAGGACAAAAAAGGAGATAGTGCTAAATTGTGAGAGATTGTCTTCTTCGATAGAAAGCGGAGAAAACCAAAGAAGCTTGTAGATGCCTACTAATTTTCAAAAATAATTTTTGGTAACCTTTCTTCTTCTCAGGAAATACCTATTCACAATTCACGGGGTAACTCTTGTCTTAGGTTTGTTACCCATAATAAAGAGTCTTCAAATAGAATTAATTCTAATGAAATTAGGGAAAACATTGAGGAAAATAAGATAAACCATGAGAAAGTGGTCTAGAAAAATGTGTAGAAAACAAATAACCCCAATAAAGATAGGGAAATAATTTTTTCAATGACCAAATGTGTGAAAAGAAATAATCAATATAGCATGAAATCTTGCTCAAATTCAGTAGCCACTCAAAAGGAAAAAATATTTTTCAAATATAAAAGTCTTCCCCTCCCACTAGATTGACATTGGGAGCAAGAAAGAATGCTCGGGAAATTGTATTAGATGAAATTAGGCAAAGAATTGTCATGAAAAAATTGGAGAAAAAGAAAAAGAAAATCAAGTTTGAGGAAAATACTCTTTCCCTGAATAATAATAATAATAGGTCAAAAAATAAGAATACAAAAGGAAACCAAAAAAATCAAATTTTAGACCCAACCAAGTCGATACTCATTACCAAAGCAAACTTCTAAAGAAATCTATTTAGGGAAATAATTTGTTAACCTTGGAAAAAAAAATGAGGAACAAAGAGTAAGTAAGGAAAATATATCTCAAAATACAAGGAAGATTATCTAGACTGCATCAATAATGCCTTGATGGATGTACCCGTTGATAACCCAAGACAATAGAAACTTGCCCATGGATTCACAACCAGCTACATAAATCAAAGCAATAAGAAGGAGATTAATACTAAAATTAACTTGCTTGGGAACTCTAGTTGTGAAATATCTTGGAATAGAAGCACTTCTAATACCTCTAGAAAACATAGAGATTGTAAAATTGAGGTAGATTGTTTTTGCATGAGATGATAAAGTTGAGTAAGGATAAGAATGAATGTTTTTTCCTTCCTCAGAAGGTAAAGTTATACATTTCAAATCATAACCTAAGACTTTTGAGTAATTCCCTTGGAATTGTAGTGGACAAAAATCAAAACAATAAGGAGGTAAGCATAAATAAAAGCATGATTGAAAATTCTAGTGATGATATCTCTTGTAACATGAATGCAATTATTGATATTGGGAAAGTCAAAGAAGATAATATAGAGATAGATAAATATAGCATAAATTATAGGTTTGAGATGTCTAAGGAGGAGAGTAAGAAATTTTGCATCCGCCAAGTGGTAACTTTAGACACATCCAATTAGATGAGTACTAGATTTAGTAGCCAAAAGTTTGGAAAAATAATAATTTTGAGCTTTTCAATTCCTGTTTTAAACCTTTGGTGCCATCCTTAAACATACCTAACTATGAAGATCTACTTGGTTTGGAATAGTTAAAGAATGGCGAGGAAGGAGTAAAATCAATGATAAAAAGGATAACAACAATAAAGAGGTCTTTGTTGAAAAACAATTGCCTTGTAAAAAGTAGGGTGGATATTAAAAGGTAATAATTTTGAAAACTTTAAAAATTAATAAATTAGGTTGAAAGAAGAAATAGATAGGATGGAAACCGAGGAAATCCAAATAGTAGAAATTGATAGTCCACCAAGTTTGGAATGTGGAGATATTCTTACAATTCCTAGCTTTAGAGAAGCTACAATTAATTGAGAGAGAAATAGTCATAAAAATGAAGAATTTGATCCCTCTTTAGAGGGGTGGATTAAAATAAAAAAAAAGAGAATTCAAAGAAGTAAAGATGAAAATGAACCAACATTAAAAGAACTAGAAAAAGAGGGTAGACACCCCAAATTCGTTGAGAGTTTTAGGAATTCTTAAAATAACACTCAACCATAACATAAATGGAAATTAATTGTACAAGCTAGAATGTTAGGGGGCTAGAGTCTAGATTGACAAAAAATATGTGGCTAGAAGATAACCCAAATTTAATGCACAATAAAGATGTGGTCTTTTTGCAAGAGGTTAAATCTATCAATTTCTCATTAGAAATTATCCTAAGATTCACTTGGAAAGAAGCCAAACAATACATCATTTCTCATGATAAAGGAAGAGGGAGTGTTGTCATTCTAATTTCAAACAAATGGGTAGATTATGTTATTGAGCATGGAACCTCCCCATGCAATATGGTAATCTGGATAATACTAGAAAAAGATAAAAGGAAATTTTGACTATGTGTAATCTACACCCAAATGATCATTGCAAAAGAATGGAGCTTTGGAAGTGGATGTATAGACTTCTATACATCCCTTGGATAGTTGGAGGTGACTTTAATATGATTGAGAGGAGAGATGATAAACCAAGGGGAAGTGAAATGGATGGAAAGGTAATAAAATATATTTTTGGTACAAGATGAAGAACAAACTTAATCTTTTTGATCCTTTAGAAGGTGATAGGACGGAAAATAAACATATCTAGTTTACCTAGTCTAACTACCAAAAGGGGAAAAGGGATTTACCACAGATTGGATAAATTTTATGCCATCAAGGACCTTTTTTTCTTTGATCAAACATGTGATGAATGTAGAGTGAAGGTTACCCCTTCCTCACTTTCTGACCATCATCCCATCTTCGTAAAAATCAAATTAACTAAGGAAAGGGTTCAAAGTAGTAAAAAAAATTGAATTCATTCTAAATACCAATTTGTTAAAAGATGAAGATTGCAATGATTCAATTTTCACCCTTAGGGAAATTGAAAAGTGGATCTTAAAAGATAAATATGCCATTAAAAGATGGGATTTTAATGCTAAAATTTGGGCAACTATTTTCCAAACAAAATTGGAAGAAAAGTAACTTAGATAGCAAGAAATTGGTGAGTGGCATGGAAGAAAGCTTTGTCAATATGGAAAGAGAAATTCTAGTGGACCCCGAAAAATTAAGGTTGAATGAGGAATTAATATTAATTAAAAACAATTTGAGGAACCTACAAACTAAAAAAATTCAAGGCATGAAAATAAGAGCCAAAATGAATTGGTTGACTAATGAGGATAAGGTATCAAAATTCTTCTTTAGATATATCAAAGATAAGAGCATTAGAGAACAAGTGGACCTTATTTGGAATGAGGACAAGCTTATAAGTAACCATGAGGAAATGATGGATCCTCATACAAAACCCTTTGGATTGAAAGAAAACTAAGTGTGCGGAAGATGCTTCCTACACCAATCTAAGTAGAAGAGAGTTGCAAAATTTTCTCAAACACCTTTAAATGGTTACAACATTAGATGCGCATACATATCATAAAAAAATAAACAATGAAAACATAACACATAATTTATGTGGGAGAAACTCTTTCAGGAGAAAAACCCCCACAGTCCAAAATACAACTCAATTATATTATTCAGTAATAACAAACAAGTTACAATATGATTGCAAAGCTATGCTCTTGCAGGAGTCTTTACACTTCTTCTTGATTCTAAAGTAATTTCAATAGCTCATAACAATATTTAAACAAAACAACAATCTACAACTCCAAAATACAAGTACTAAACATACAGGAGTTTACAATGCACTCATTAAACATTTCTAAAGTTCAATGCTTATACAACATGGAAAGTGTCAAAACCACTACACATGCCTAATAGTAAGTTTTCTCTTCTCAACACATGCGATATCACAATTGCCAATTGCCACTAAGCTTTCACATCCAAAATGTTCATATTCCATGCAAACTCAATATGAAATAGAAATTTCCTTCATACACAACTCCGCTTGTAATAGCAACTGTTCACTTATGACTTTTTCTTAAAGTATCTTCAACAAATAAAATCCACAAATAATAAAATAGGCAACTAAATAAATAAACATACTAAGAGTAATCCTTGAGACAACTTTTTATTAACCCAAATCATGTCAAATTTCTTTTAAGGGAAATAAATCATGTTGAACATGGGAGAATAATAAGTTCTTTTCATGCTTTTTAGTGCCCTGGTGAAGTTTCACAAGTTTGGGATACACAAATCGGTAAGTAGATATAATAAGATATATTATGACTATGTGCCAAAGTATATGACTATATTTACCAAACAATTGCCAAAGCTTGCTAAGGCTTCCATCCTTCTAACAGCTACGACATTCTTTCAAATGGCAATGATCTTCAAATAACATAGAAAATATCATATGGTCCTTTGAAATTACTGCGAAAAATTCTACTCATTGCTTGCTACAGCATTTACCCTTTGAAGTCAGATTTCAGTTGGGATTAAGACTTAGTGTTGTTGGCAGTCCCTACTTCGCTAGAAATGGCTTGCTGGATGATTTCCCATAAACTAACAATGCACTCTGTGGTAGGGACTGTAGCTGCATTGCAGTCGTTGTTTCAAATTAACTCACCTAAATAATTAGTGCTGCTTAGTCATCAAAATTTCTTTGAATTTGTAGATGACGTAGCTTTGAGATGTATCAGTGTCCCCATTGTGGGGATTATATTATTCCTGTTACTTCGATAGTAAAACTTAAGGCCATTGTGTTTACAGTTAATATTTTGTTTGAGATGCTAATTTTATTTAACAGCCTGCGAAATAGATTTGAATAATACAATAAAAAGCAGTTTCATTATTTTAGTTTACAGTTAATCACACTCATATTAGTTTGTTTTGGCGCCATCTTTAATGAGGACTCTCACAAAGAAATCAAATATTTAGTTTTTTATGAACAATATAATATTTTATTCTTTTAGAACAATGATTTATAAATTATTATTAGAAGTTAAATAATAATAAACAAGAATCACCATTTAAAATTACAATTTAAATGTCATTTTGAGATTTTAAATATAAAATTGCAAACCACTTTATCTCCACCCATTTACCCTAGCCTAAAATTTAAAAACCCTATTAAAAGAAACATCAAGAAGTTTTTAGGGTATGTATGAGGTAGACACCTAGTGGAAGAAATGACTGCTGAACTTTTAAGTTTATGGGGAGTGATTGATGAGCTTTCAAGTTCAACGGTTGATCTTGATGTATTAAAATCATCCTTGGCGTGGCAAGGGGGTAATCTCTTTTGATGAAAGAAGCTTCAATACTTCTGATGCTGTTGGTCGCCTATCCGGATTTATGTCAATGCACGAAAGAGCTATCCGAATTGTTTTTACGATGCCTTTTGAGTTGAAGCCTTCCATGTCGAGTAATCTACAATCGATTAGTTCTCTAAGGCGATTCCGGGCATCTAACTTCCGTGCCTACAAATGCATAAAACCAAAATTTACTATTGTTTTGGTATGCTAAATCCAGAAGCACCTTTGGTGCGAGAATTCCATAAAATATAGTGATAGATTTACCAGCTCTATAAGACTCCTCATGCCATCTTTAATACTTGTAAGTTCCAAACATCTTTTTCCCGATACCACGTTCAGCAACAACAATCCAAGACTGTAAATATCTGATTTCCTTGTGACCCGACCAGTCATCACACACTCAGGAGCTACGTAACCACTGCCAAAAGGGGTAAAAACTCAACCAATTAGAACAAGATGGAAATTCCTTAGAAATATCATGAAAATTACAATAACTACCTTGTCTAGACTAAATTGGTCTATAGAACTTGAAAATAAATCAACTATATATTTTATTTTTAATATATGTATATAAATATATAAATGCAGCCCATACTAGAACATGATAGGGAAGAATTAAAAAAAAAAGTTTTTAAAGACAGTAAAGGATGGAACATTGAATCTAGTATGGTTAATAAAGATTTGATGAGGAAATAGAGATTGAGAGGAAAGTTCACACATACTCCTATCACATCTCAGGTAATTAAGCTTATAGAATGGAAGTCAAGGAGAGTAAAGTTAAGAGTATGGGTGCAACGACAAGGAAAGAGAACGAGAGATGGTGCATTTAATAAGGCATGGCACCCTTGTCATTTCTCCTCCAATGTCACATGAAGGTATGGGTGTCCATTCGTTTACATGAGAAGACTATAGGATAAGGGAAAAGATATGGCACTTGACAGCATTAAAACCCCCATGACCCTGCCCTTCTCTAGGAATTCGTGTGATATTTTGGAGGAAGAATTGAGTAGAGTAAGGTGTGAGGAAGGGTAGAATGCTAGTAGCAAAGGAATAAATTGCAAAGGAAGGAAGTGCACGCAGTTTGGGAAAAAAACACAGAGAGAAAGAAGAAGAAAAGAGAATCGTTGGAGAGGAAACTTGAGCAGAAGGACACTCAGGCAAGTAGTTGCAGTGAAAATGTGCAAAAAAAATAGCGTGGGAAAGGGAGGGCACAGAGAGAGGAAAACATGAGAGGGAAAGCGAATGGTCAAGCAGAAGAAAAGTGTAGAGGAGAGGAAGATAGTGGCGCAAGGAAGAGAGAAAGGAAGGAAAAAAACATGGTCTTATAGAATGCACATATTGCAATATATGAACAAAATGAATTTGTTGAAAAGGTTTTTAAAACTTTGAAACAAATGTAATAGGAAGGTGTAAAGTCACATTCCACAGTCATTGCATGTATCCTCCATAGCCTGCACCATACTGAAAAGAAAAGATATTGAAGAAGAGGATTATAGATAAAGGAATTGGTGCTTTGTAATCTTGGTGGTGATGGTTTTGAATATTTGAAGTCAGTTGTCTCACCATAACACACCCTACTTGCGAAGGAGACATTTGATCCAAAACCAAATAAGTAATGCACATTTATAATATCTATGATCTCAATCTTGTGACAATTTATTATGGTCTTACCTTATATTTAAATTGGCGATGGCTTATAAATATTTATAAATGGTTGACTTGCTCTATTTAAGTCTTCGCCACCTAAATTTTTATTGAATAATGCTCCCTAAAATACTTTATTCTAAGTGTTGAAAACACATCTATTTTCTCATAATTCCTTAGCTCAATAAATCATGTGCAATGGGCTCCCCTTTGTGAAGATGGGTGTATAAAATTTGTATAACAAGGGATAAAGAAATGAGTTTAAATACTTCAGTCAAACAAATGAAGGTTAAACATTTGGATAAGATTGTATCCTCCACTATAATAACTCTTGACACTTATTCTTTTTCTAATGCTAACATAAGGTTTAGGACAATGATATGCAATATGAAGTCACTTAATACTAACCATTGAGGTCATAAATTTAATTTAACTAACAAGAACAATAATTACCTACACTATAAATTAGATTAGTGTAAGAAAAAGTAGTCATGCATAAGATAAATGAAATCCAAAGTTTGAGAATATTAATATTTCTAAATGTACGGAGTATATACATTCCTACAGTAACATAATGGATATAGTGTTTCACCTATCATGAGCATGACTTGGCTATTAATTACACTTCAATCAATTTTATAATTATCAGTGTATTCCTTTTGAAGATTAGATGATTGTCATGTACAACCTTGATGGCGTTGTGAGAATTTAACAGGATTATAATACTTTACATCCTTAACTCCTTGTAGTATGGAAAATTACATACCTTTACAATTTCACACTATGTTTGGGTCCCTTAATTCATTGGACTTAATTCAACCTCTAATTTTCCAAATTATGCATTCCAAAGCCTTATTTTTTTCCATTTTTCCGAAAGGAAAACCTACATTAAACAATTTCCATCAATAATTAAATCACCTTGAAATGTGTGTTTCCAAGACTTATAGGCCAAGGCCCATTCACCCCTGGGAAAATAGGTCCCTTTTAAGTGTGAAGACCTATTTTAAAAATATTTTTGGTAGCACTTTAATTATTCAAATTCAATTTGCAAGTGTCACCTTTTGAAATCTATTTTTTGGTAAATTAGATAAACACCCATAAATACATGGTATTTTTATCAATTTACAACTAACACACTTTATGAGATCAATCCTATGAGAAAAATTATTATCAAGAGAATTCAAGAGCAACATTATCAGTCATCTGCAACATCAATCAAGATCCTATCATCATGTCAAAGTTCATGTGTGTTCATGCCATGTTCTGAAGGCTAACATTTTGACGCAGGTTTTCAAGAATTCAAGCATCAAATCAAGCAATCAATCAAGCCAATTTAATAAGATCCAAATCCTTGGAGTGATTTGTTAGTCTTCAATCATCTAAGGGAAGCTATTGAAGGTTTGGCATGAGTTGTAACAAGATAATGTTCATGTTGTGCCTTCACACTCACACCTCTTTTTTCTTTTTGGAAAAATGGGGATCCCCTCCTCTTTTGGCTTTGGGTGTTGTCTTTTCTCCCTTTTCCTTTTTTTTTCTCTTTTTCCTTTGTTTCTTTTCTTTTCCTTGATTTGTTTGTCGTTTTAGAGTTTGAGTGTTGAGCTTCTACTTGGAGAGGTATACCTTCCTTGTTGGGCCCAACCCCTGATTTCTCCTTATTGCTTGTCAGTCATCACTCCCTTGGTTTTCGTTGGGCATTGAACCTTAGGCTTGCTTGTGACTTTTCCCTTGGTCATTTCAACGGTTTGAGTTTTGATACTATTGGTTTGGGCTTCATTGTTCCCTCTTACTCCTTATTGAAAGTCATTGGCATAAGGTAAGAGGTAGCTCTGATCACCGACCCTTGATCATGCCTTAGAGGAAACCTTTTAAACACCTTCAAATTTTGGCCTTTGAGGATATCCTTTAATGCATTCCATATAGAGGTGGTAGTTGTAAGGGGTATGCCCAACCTCTAATATTTGACTAAACATTTAAACAGTAGTTTAAGGAATGTAGATCTTCAAAATTTCCTTCCCCATACAAGTGTATGATTTCCTTGGTCTTTAACTTGGATTCTTGTCTTAGCTTTTCAAAGACTTAAAATACATTTTCAAGTTTCGGACTTCACACTTTTGCTTTGTTAATTGATTCAAATGTTTGCAAGGGGTAAGGGGAAACCTCAATCCCTAACCAATGACTTTACCTTTTACTTAGATGATTTGGTAAATGACTTTCAAACATCGAACTTCGAAGATCCTTCTTGCCTATTTCTTATAGAGGTGCAAAGGGTATTAAGGGTCCCCGACCTCCAGTCCTTGATTTTGTGCATAACATTACACAACTAAAATCCTTGTCTTCATTTTATTCTTTCAAATATCAAACGTAGGAGATCTCATTTGTTCATTTCCTTATAGAGGTATGAGGTATGACAAACCCCCAATCTCTAATGTCCACAATCATGAAGGATTATTTTTATCAAGTTAAAATTTCTAAGTAGACCTTCATTGAGTAAATTTCCAAATGAATCAAGTTAGATAAACAAATTTGAATCAGGCATCAAGCGTGAGGATTTTATTTTTAGTAATGCTTAAGTAAAACATGAAAAAAAAAAGATGAAACCATGTTGCTCAATCTCCAAAACCCATTCAGACTTCACGAGTCAGGAATACCATTTACACAATTTCAATAGCAACAATGAAAGGGGTAAAAGGGATCCCCAATCCTCGACACCCGATCAAGCACTAATATACTTTGGGAGAGTTTTCATTGACAAGCAAAGGATACATGATACCTTTGATCTCTAATTCCCAATGAGAGGAATATTTAGTAGAGTAAATTCATTTCATAGGTATTGGGTATAGGTGATTCCCGATCCTCGATAACCAAAGGTTTTAATAACGAAAAGATGAAAGCTTAAGTGTAGGTAACAATGGTGAAGGGTAAGGGGTAAACCCAATCCTTAATCTCTAAAAAATTTGTGTAATTCCTGTTAGAAAAATTGTAACTTTGAGATAATAGTAGATATGGCCTAACATGGTTTGTTTTGCAGGTTTTCTCTTCTTCACATATGGCAATTGTTGATACATGGTATTGTATTTGTAGGATTTGGAGCCTTTTGCAAAGATACAATAGTAGATTGAAAAGGCAACTTTTGATTAGAAAATTAAGTTCCAGTTCCACGACACGCTTGACATGGAAAGAATTAATCAGATCATTCCAACTTGGTCCAATAAAATTTCCAAATAAATGGAGATAGGTGGAGATCGGTGTTGATATCTAGCCATGTTTTATGATGGGTGATGCAACCAATGTTGAGAATGATATATTTTCCCGATATTTTTTCCCAAGATAAAGATGTCCAAGGATGTGCATGATAACTGCTAGAGAAATCAAAGCACATATCATACACCTAAGCTTAGTGGCTTTGGAAATTTTGAAGATTCTTGCTTGCTTCAGTTTAATTTTACTTATTATTTTCATGCCACTTTACATTAGCACAAGGCTTGAATCCAACTGGGCACCCATTTGTGTTTTTATTTAATTTTTAATTTTCTTTTAGTTAAAAACTCAAGTGCTAGAGGTACTTACAGTTGTAAGATTTAAGGGGGATTCATTTCTTATGAGTCTCTTTGTTCTCAAGAGAATCTTAGGGAGCGAACTACCCTTAACTACCTCAAGCATTACTGAATGAATAAATTGCAAAGAAGGTTGTATCAGGGATAACTATTTAAGAAGACTGCTTCAAAGTTTAATAGATCAAGGTATCGAGATCTTTGTCTCAAAAGGAATAGCTCTCACCCAAAGGACTACATCATGGTATCAAGATGCTAGCATGGTGCACTGGAGTCCAAGGGATGTGCTAGCATCCAAAGCAAACAAAGAACTGAAAGCTTTGAACAGAAATATTAAAGACCTACTACCATTCTTAGATCCGAGGTTTATTCTATAAAATAAATGAACAAAAAATAGGAAATGATATAAAATACAAAGTAGGGCCAAGGATAGACTTACAATTAGTTACACAAGTAAACCTTTCTTCAAGCCTCACCTTAACAACATGCACACAAGATGAGCGAGAAAAAATATTGGGGCTATTTTAGGGCTTACTATAGACAAACCCCTGATTTGGTGTTCCCATCTCCATAGATAGCTAGATAGATAGATAGAGTAAACAAAGTAAACAAATAAAGAGTGGTGAAAAAAATCCCTTCTTGAGGAGGAGAACCTACACCACAGAATAGCAAGTAAACAAGTTAATCTATTCACAAATAGATATGAAAAAGAGAGCATTACCAATAGTATTTGACCCCCTCTTGAATGCCTGGGTGCACCATTGAATGCTTGAAAGAGATATTTTTCTATTGGAGGGACCTCAGTTCATCATAGCTTTGCTTGTAGAAGTGATATTGCAAGAAAGATAAGTAGAGAATAGAGTAAAATCAAAAGGAGAGGTGTTAGAATGAATGAGAGAATCCCCAAAATGAGAGCAAGAAAGGGAGTTTTATTATTTCAAGGGTGGGAGGAGCCGTTACACTCAAAAATATGACTATAGGGACACATGTCACAAGTCTAGATTCCAAGATTCCCCATTTCAAAGTCAAGATGCTAGCATGCTACGTAGGCATCCAACACATTAGTTTTTCAGAAATGAGGTGCCAGATTGTTGTTGCTTCATTGTTAATTCTTATGGGGTTAGAATTACCAAATTATGACACAAGAGGCTCTTACCATAAATGCACTTAGGTGTAATAAATGCAAGGCTAAATGCGTAAATGTGAAATTGCCCCTAGGGTCCAATTTTATGATATTAAATTTTTCCCCCACTTTAGTGTGCTTGATTTTAGGAAAAATTAGCCACACTAAATTTAAAAAGAGAACAAACACCAAAAACTTGAAAATTTTATAGATTTGCATGCCAAAAAGGATATTGTAAAGGACATAGAGGTCAAGTAGGTAGGTACACAAGATGTCCAGCAATCGAACTTGACAAAACATATAACATTTGTCATGAAAACATCCACAAAATTTGATTATGCAAAACTCAAATTATAAGTCAATCCCAAAAATTCAAAGGAAGCTGCCAAGGCAAGAAGAATGATCAAGAAAAAAATTGATAGTTTGAAAGAAAAATATGTTAAAGAGGTGACTATATGCTCCCTCCTGATTTTTCCCCCAGCCTAGTGGGGTAAAATCAGGAGAAATGGGTGAACCATGATTACTAAGAAAAATGGGCCCTACGGAGCCTATATATACCCAGGAGGGCCCCTAGAAGGGTCATTTTCACCATTCATCGTGTGAGTTTTGTTGGATTTTTTGAGATAAAATTCAACAAAATTCCATGCAAATGTGAGTACAAGGAGCCCAAACTAGACTAGCTGCAATAGGATGTCCATGAGGGTCTCGAGCTAGACCAGGTGAGTCCTTAAATGTCATTTTAATGCAATTTTTGAGATTTTAGATAGATTTAAAAAAAATTGTAGCTCAGGCATCCCAATTTTGCACCTGCATCCTCCTCGTCCATTGGAATCTAGTAGGTGCACTAAGGATCCACACATGTGTTGGAGTCCTTTAGCTGCGTTGGTGTCCAACCAGCCTAATGACAGACCTTAGGATGATATCATGCCACATAAACGTTTGTGCAACACACCTGTGCCCCAGAGGAGCTACTTAGCAACTTATTCAAAATTTTCTACATCAGATAGTCTGACTTGAATCATTTTTACTTTTATAGGACTATATGGAGATCAAGGAGCTTCTCAGCGGGTGAGTGCTACACTTTTTCTGAGATTAGTATCAACACTTATCTAATGGAGAGGAGATGCTTCTATGGAGGGTCAATCTATGACACATGTATCGTATGCCAAAGATGATCTACCATGATCATATGTTGATGGAACTTATGGAGCAATGTGATTCCACCACCTCGACCTTCCACCTCCCGATATGTGAGATGGTTGTCATATTAGAGGACATCTACCATATCCTCGGACTTCCCAATTGTGGGCAGAGGGTTGTCATTGATGATACATGTTTTGCTCAGGAGTGGGAAAATGGGGTTTGGTACTGCTTGAGTCACACTAATGCAGTGACGAGACCAGTCATATTTATACCCACTGGTTCAAGCAGGGCAATGCTATAGTTCCCTTATTATGACACATTATGGTCATCACTATAGTTGCACAAGTCACAATAGAAACCTTCATGGGGGACTCATGAACACTATCAGATAGATGGAGGAGCACAAGATGATCTTTGTATGGGGGTGTTGCATGCTCCCACACCCATACCACAAGTTGGGAAGGTACGTGCATTACAAGTTTAAGAATCTGACTGCATGCAGCCTACTATAGATGTGGCCTTTGCTCACATCATGTGCACTCAGCCAGCGGGGTACCCCCAAGATCATGATTATGCAATGCTTATGGCTCATTGGTATGAGCTTATCTAATAGTGGAAGCATGGGGACCTATAAATTTTTTCATCTACAATATGATTTTTTAAGATTAGATCAAGTTAGATGGTAGCCATACTAATGGTTTTGGTGGGTTGATGATTGCAAGTATCTGAGAAACCTGTAGCACAACTTTTTTTTGTTGGGTCATACAAATTGTCATCATTCCCTCTTCCTAGAGGAGGGTTATGCGCTAGTTCAGCATCATCCATACCATCCCTCCCATGGTATCTTCATATGCACAAGTTGTGAGTAGTGCAACAAGACCATGCAAATGTTAATGATCGTCGATCACAAACATCATCCCTTTAGATGATGATGAGCGCAATTGAGACTAGTCGACGATGGTCATGATTGATGATGTCAATGTGGCTTAAGCTTCAGGATCTGGTGCTCACACATCTCCCCACACCAATTTTTTGGTGGATGCCCCCAAGGGGGATCTCGACCTTCAAGGTGATGTGCCACCACTATAGAGGTAGAGGCAGAGAGATGAATATGGTGGACAATAGGAGCAACAATATGAGGCGGCGGTAGGTATAGTAAAGGCATGGTTGAGGTGGTGGCTGAGGATGTCCTCTCTGTTAGGAATTGTATGCAAAAAAATCAATTAAATGCGAATAAAGATTAAACAACGGAATGAAAAACACAAAAATAATAATAGTAATAGCTAATTTTTAATGTCATTCACCCAAAACTCGGGCTACATCCACCAATAGAGAGTCTGATATTATTATCCAGCAAATTGAATCGATTACAACCTATAATCCTTGCAACTCAATATTGCTGCAAATGTTACAATATGATATCAGCGGAAACCCTAACCGTTAACCTTTTATCAAGACTTATGTTGGTTACAAAATAGGGTTTTCTATTTTGTCCAATAGAAAAATTAACTCCCTATGCCTTTATAAAATAATAAAAACCGTGAGAGGTTTTGTGGGCACTTCCCCCGTGGGGGTGTTGCCTCTTGACCTAGCCCTATATCGCAACAAGGAGCGTGCCAGGGGTGTTACCCCTAGACCCTGTAAGGGGCACTGCCCCCAAACCCCCATTAAATAATTTGGGGGGAAATCACACCAATAAAAGTGGGGAAAATTTAACCTCCAAGTTTGAATAGGCTCCATTTACCAACAGTCTCCTCCACCCACTACCCTAGTTTTTTCTGTATTGCCAATGACTTGTCAATCCAACAGTAGCTTTTCTAGCTCTAGGGGAAACACTTGAGGTGGGAATCATTGGTTCTAGTGTCGCTCTGCATCTAGATCCACAATGGTAGATAGGGGGCCTAGGTACAATATTTATTTAATGTTATTTCATTTTAGTACTTTTAGTTTGTTCATCTCATGTATATGCATTTCTTTGATTTTATGTATATATACATTTCATGATACTGATGGATCTCTTCTCTCTATGGTTGCAGTGGACACAAAGGGATGGACTAGGCTTATAAATCAGTGCATATCATATGTGGACCCTTTCGTGCTAGTCCAGGGATCCATCCTAAATGCCTACTACTCAGCTTCAATAAGGCTATATGCCAACCTCTTTGAGTTGATCACACACCTAAGGATGACCTATGAGGAGGAACAGGTGGAGATCATACAAAGGACTATTGATGCTACCACCACCACATCACAAAGAGATTAGGTCTTGATGGAATTACAGGTCACCCTATCCTAGGGGGATGCTACCATGACGAGAGCAGATAGTGATAAACAGGCACGTGAAGCTCTTTAGAGCTAGCTCGATGACCTCACAGGGTAGGTTCCAACTCTAATGCCAATAGGAGACAACAACTATAGGATGAACTAAGGAAATCCAAGCTACATATAGCCTCCCTTTAGGGAGAGATCAGAGGTCTATGCACAACAGTATCCATCTCTTGATCACTGATCCCACTCCATCTCAATTGTCTAACCATAGCACCAGCAGCTAGTAGATCTAGAGGGCCCAAGGAGCCACATGCCTCGGGTGTAGAGATGCCATTAAATTATATATCATTTTTGTAGCATTATTACATATTTTTTAGAGCATTCTTGATGTATACACATTGATATATATACAACTTCCACTTCTTCTTTGATGATAGTGGCATGATACATATACGTGAAATTTGATATATATATACATGAGATATTGATTTTGATATCATGGTGTTCTTTTCTAAGTTATGTGTATGCTTCTTTACTTTCATGTATGATTATGCGATGGACATTATATGTATGGGTGTATGTTAAATTAGATGGTACCATGATTGAATAAACAAACATGGATGCATGTTAATTAAATATAATGATGATCTAATTGCCTAACCAAAATGTGCAATGTAATACATGGATACATAGCATAGTAAAACACATGCATGTATGTCTCTCTCTCTCTCACACACACATGGTTACATCATATCACAATTTTTTTTCATAATTTCTTAATGAAGGAACGTCAATACGCAATACTCCAACCCCTCGAGGGGGTGAACTTTATACATGTGACACATAAACACTACACATTGTATTGATGAAGGTGCATTGCATTAACAGGTTCTTTTAGAGGCATCCCATCCATAGATGACAATCCATAGGTACTAGAACCATACACAAAGATGAGAATGTAAGGGCCTAACCAATAAGGACTAAAATTTCCATTTTAATAAGGTAGAACATTTACATTTCTCTGATTCTCATAGAGAACTAGGTCACCTACCTTTAAAGTGCTAGGGAGAACACCCTGATTATACTACCTTAATAATGATTGTTGATAAGATTTAAGGTGGTCGAGGGCCTACAATCGATGCTAATCAAGCATCTCAATTTGATGAAAATGATTAGATTGCTATGTCTTTTCATCAATTAACCCTTTAAGGGAAATCTGCAAAGACGGAATTTCTAACTCTAAAGGCATGATAGTTTTAGCATTATACACGTGAGGTTATATGGTGTTGCTCCAATCAACGTACGAACACTCATGTGATAGGACCACAAAGCATACATTAATTGAATATGCCAATCCTTACCATGTTTATTTACTATTTTTTGAATAATGAGCTCAAGAGTCTTATTACACACTTTTGCTTGGCCTTTATATTGAGGATAATATGGTGTAGAGAATCTATGTCATATATGAAACTTCTCTAGAAATTGCTTCACTTTCTTATTCTTAAATGACATGCCATTATTATTAACAAAGGTGGAAGGCAATCTAAAGTGAGCAATGATATTGTTTAGAAGAAAGCTATAGATAGCTTTAGTTGTTGCAGATCAAAGCAGGATAGCTTCAACCCATTTTGTGAGGTTGTCGGTAGTGGTAATGATAAAGACATTCCCTTTAGAAGAAGGAGGTGATATCTTCATAATAATATCCAACCCTAATTTTACAAACAACAAGGAGAGGTTTGATTTTTCAACTCTTGAGTAGAAGCATATATAAGACGACTATGTTGTTGACAATGCAGAAACTTCTTGAAAAAATAAAAGGAATCATGTTCCATCATTTGCCAAAAGTATCCCATGTGAATCAATTTTTGCACTAGGGAATTACCACCAAAATGTCCACCCCTGGAGCCTAAGTGGGATTCTTTAAGGGAAAGGGACATTTCTACATTAGTGAGACATTGAAGAAGTAAACCATTGTAAGACTTTTGATAGAGGACATCCAATAAAAACAACATAATGGGTTGAAAGTTTTTCGTATCTGAATGCGATCATTCTTTATTGCATCATCAAGAAAATTTTCAGTCTCTAGATAGTTGTAGATGTTAGAGCACCATTCTCTTGGGTCTACATGAGAACACACAAGAGCATCAGATTCAGGTTGATTGAAAACAATAGGAGAGCAAAGAATATGAACCACAAAGTGGTATTATTTCATATCCTTATCCGAAGGTACTAGGGAGGCTATGCTCATTATGGCATTTGCATGTTGGTTTTCTCTCCTCGGGACACTGTCTATTTTGAAAGAAGAGAATTGATCGAGTATGGTCAAAGCAAGGTCTCGATATTGAGACAAATTACTTTTCTTAGCTTGATAAGTTCTCATAATCTGATTCACAATAAGTTCAAAGTCACCATGTATACAGATATCATGCTTTATGTTTAATGTGATTGTGACACGTAAGCTCACAATAAGGGCTTTGTACTCAATAATGTTATTGGTGCAAGCAAACCTTAGTCAAAAAGAGAGAGGGACTAATTTTCCATTAGGTGAGATTAGAACTACACCTGCTCTAGGGCCAATCTGACATCTCAACCCATTGAAATACATCTCCCATATAAAATTATGATTGATTGTTAAAATATCCTCATCAAGAAACAAGTCTCTACCAAGGAAGGAGTGAGATGATGGAGCATCTGCTAGTTGATCGACAACCGCTTGAATTTTTATTTACTTTTGAGTTACGAACTTTATGTCAAACTCAGAAAGCAACATTACTCACTTTTCTAACCTCCTAGAATGGTCAACACTAGAGAACAAATGTTTCAGAACACTTTTCGCAATGACATGCATTTTAGCATGAAGAAGATAATGTCTTAACTTTTGTGTTTGAAAGACAAGAGCAAGACAATGTTTCTCCATGGAGGAATAACGAGTTTCATAATCAACTAAAACATGACTAATGCATACTTAGACTGCTCTTTCTCTTCCAACATCATCATATACTAAGCAAGAAAGGTTTCCAAAGCATATGGTGATGCGATGAGGTAAAGAAAAAAGGGTATATCCTACATAACCAACATCAATATAAAAGGATTGGCTAAATAAGCTTTAATTTAATCAAAAGCTTTCTGGAAATCCTCATCCCATATAAAGTGAACATCCTTTTTAATAAACGAGTAAAAGGGAGGGTACGATCAACCAATTGAGATATAAATCTACAAATTTCTCTAGTCTTCCCTTGTAAACTCTGCAACACAATTTTTTCTAGGTGGAGGCATGTTTACAATTGCATCAATTTTGTTCATGTCAACTTTGATTCCATGATGAGAAACTATGAATCCCAAAATTTTGCAAGCATCCACACCAAAGACACACTTAAGAGGATTGAGCCTCATCTTATAGAGTCAAATCCTTTCAAAGATAAGATGAAGATTCCCTATATGATCTTGATGATTTATGGAATTCTCCAAGATGTTATCAACATAGTCTTCTAAGATTTTGTGAATGAAATCATGAAAGATTAGGGTGATTTCTTGTTGGTAATTCGCACCTACATTCTTTAACTAGAATGACATGACCACATAACAAAAGGTACCCCAAGGGGTAGTGAAGACCATCTTATACTGATCTTCCAGGTTAATATGGATGTGAATATAGCCCAAGAAGCTATCTATGAAGGATAATAGGCATGTCTGACAATTGATTCTACAATCATATTGATATTAAGCAATGAAAATCCATCTTTGAGAGAATCCTTATTGAGATCACGAAATTCAATACATATACGAATACGTCCATTAGGTTTACTAACAACAACAATATAAGAAATCCAAGGAGAATAGTCGATCAGACAGGTAAAGCCTACTTTTAATAGCTTCTTTATCTAAGTCTTAGCTGACAAGGTAACCTTGGGATTGATCTTTTGGATTTTTTACTTAATAGGCTTGGCATCAGGACATAAGACAATATTATGAACCACTATAGACTCATCAATACTAGGCATGTCCTCATATGACCAAGCAAAGATAGTAGGATGGGAATGTAAAAGGTCGAAGTGATCCTTAGATTCTTTAGAAGAAAGGAATTTTTTGATCTTAATCACTTTTTCAAAAGATTTAGGGTCCATGAAAATTTCAGCAATATCCTCTTTAAGGAGAGAACTACGGATTTTTGGATGAGGTTTTGGGACACCATCATCAACATTAGATAGAGGAGCCTCCTCATCCATATTCAACATAGATTCTCCAAAGTATGCTTTCTTATTCAAGTGATATGGAAATCATCGCTTATGGTGAAAGGAAGGAAAGTGGGAATAAGAACCTAAGAATTCTTCTAGCGCTTCTTTTGAGGAAAACACATCTAGAGGAAATTCATTTTAAAGTTGTACTTTACCCTCTATCAGTTCAAGAAGAACTAGGTTGAGAGGTTCAACCGAAATCATATTAACACACCACCATGGTTTTTGTCTAGATTGTTCAATAGTGCATCCCAAATCCAAATGACGCTTTCGAGGCTTAAATTAGATAGCGACTTGAATTCCTTGTTCAATACACCCAAGATCTTTATGCCCATAACCATACTTGGAAACGAGCCTATATCTAGGGCCATAATGTGTTTGCAAAGTCTCAGAAGGAAGTGGTTTGACGTAGAGAGCGTCATTCCACCAATGAGTTTCAAACACGTCTACGAGATCACAAACATCCTTCTCATCAGAATCACAAACATTAACCTCCCCAACAAAAATTCGATCATCCTTATTATCGGGACAATAGTTGGGTTCCTGGATAGGATCACAACTTTCCTCCTTGGTAATTAGCTGATCAATTTTCTTAGCAAAGGTATTTGAAGTAATTTGAAAATTGAGGTTGATAGGATTCACTTTGTATTCTTTGAGGAAGAATTCATAGAATTCTAAGGTTCCCCAATCATCAGCAAGAAATGTGTTTGATTCAAAAGAAGTAGTTGGGGAAGACTTAGGAATTTCCACTTTATGTTTCTCCTCTCTAGTGACATTCACTTCGGGGACAATCTCCATTGATGGTACCACTAAGGAACATGTCATCACATCAAAGGTTAAAGAAAAAATGCAATTCTTAAGAGTGGAAACAACCAAAGCCCAACTAGTGGCTACCAACTCACAAATGTAAACAACTTCAGGGTTCACTTTAACTGTGACCACTTCATTGTTTTCTACAAATTTCAAAGAATGATGTAGGGTAGAATTCACAACACCCATAGCATGAATATAGGGTCTACCCAAGAGAAGATTGTAAGGTAAGGGGCCAGGAATCGCATCAAATAAGGTGGGTAAGGTAATGGGGCCTAGCCACAAAGGCAAGATTATTGTGCCTAAGGCTTGTTGTCCAACATTATCAAATCCACAAATATATAGGGAAGAAGCAACTAAAGAAGAAGAATCAAATCTAATTTTAGGTAATAAATCCATACCACAAATGTTAAGATTTGTATTGGTTTCAATGAGGTTGCCTCTAATACCAATGCTATTAACATTAACTATGATCATTAAAGGGTCTGATTGCTTCTACACATCCAAGGGTAGAAGTTCCTATGGATAGAACATGATATTCAATGAATCTACATGAATATAAGTCATCAACACATTAACATTTGTGAGCCTAGTGGAGGCAGGCGAAATGATCTTTTGTAAGGCTTCCTTAAGTATACCCTGATAAACCGAAGTGGTTTAAAGAAAACCCCAAAGTGAGATATTAGCCAAAGTAACATAAAGTTGCTCAACAAGATCATAGTCTCTAGGTGGTTTAGCCACAGGTTTAGGCGTTGGAGGAGGAATTGGTTGGAAGGTGGTAAAGAAGTAGGAACTTGAGTAGGTTGATGTGTAGGAATAAAAGGTTGTTGATTCAAGTTCTAGTAATTTCTTCTAGTATTTTATGTGTGTGTTACAACATTATAAGAAGTAGAGTTTGTGGCTTTCACAAATTTCGTATATAAATCCAAGGAATCACTATGGTATATAATCCCACAGATAGAATGAGTCCTCTTAGGAGAGGGGCTAGTTGGGGTTAGGTAAACGATGGGTCTCTTAGGCTTCAGGGAAGCCACTAAGACCATAATAGCATTCACTGACTCCTTGATTTGAGAAGAAGAAGTTTTGTCAAAAGATCTACTGGTAAAGGAAGATTCTTCTAAGAAATCATCTAGAGCATCCTACATATCAAAATATTCCTTAGAGAAAACATTCTCATAAACATTAAAACATTGTAGAAAAGGATTTAGCATTCTTCATGTTGGGTTCACCAAAATGTAAGATAAGAGGGATTCACTGCTTACAAGTCTCTTTGTTGTCAAGAGAATCGTAGGGAGTGAACTACCCTTAACTACCTCAAGCATTACTAAATGAAGAAATTGCAAAGGTTGTATTAGGTATATCTATTTAAGAAGACCACTTCAAATTTTGAGAGAGAAAAGTTTCAAGATCTATGTCTCAGAAGGAATAGATTTCAGCCAAAGGACTAACTAATATATATCTTTAAGCTTTCCTTATATACTGATCAATAGCTATAGAAGAATAGGAACATGTGTGGAGAAACAAGGAAAAGTGTTCACTTGAGTTGCTGAGTCAAACTCCTTTGGGCGTCTAAAACTGAAAACCCTATTTTGAAGCCCTTAAAAGTGCATCCAAAAGGTGTTGGAGTGATATAAAAGTCCTCCCTTTTCCTTGTCTACCATCAAAGCTCCTAAAACAACTTCTAGATGCTCTCAAAATGGTTCAAACTAAGCCAAACAACCCCCTATATCTTCTCAACTTGTTGGATAGCTCATTCAACCATCCTAGATGTTTGCCAACTACCACACAACTCACCAAACTGCCTTGATTTTATCTCTACGGGTTTATAGGGTATGATGAAAAAGACTTGGAAATGATCATATAGCTGAAGAATGACACATGTCCTATGTCCTAAAACTTCTCCATGCTGATCTCTATCACTATTCTTTACTGTCCTACTATTAT